>SJYT01076680.1:26837-72973 GCA_006410635.1 Cephalophus harveyi
CCTTGGACTGCAAGGAGATCCAACCAGTCCATTCTGAAGGAGATCAACCCTGGGATTTCTTTGGAAGGAATGATGCTAAAGCTGAAACTCCAGTACTTTGGCCACCTCATGCGAAGAGTTGACTCATTGGAAAAGACTTTGATGCTGAGAGGGATTGGGGGCAGGAGGAGAAGGGGACGACAGAGGATGAGATGGCTGGATGGCATCACTGACTTGATGGACGTGAGTCTGAGTGAACTCCTGGAGTTGGTGATGGACAGGGAGGCCTGGGGTGCTGCGATTCATGGGGTCGCAAAGAGTCAGACACGACTGAGCGACTGAACTGAACTCAACTGAAGCATAGCTAAAATATAGTTTGGATGCCTCTGGCTGCATCCAGGGGTCTGAGAAGCAGGGAGGAAACGCAGTGTTAGAGGAAGGAAGTAGTGTCTTGCTCCTGCTAGTGCTGGGCTATGCTCATGGATTATTTTGACCAAGATTGTTTATGTCCCCTGCTTTCAGTTCTTGAATAACCTAACTGCCCACTTGGAACAGTTTGCCTTACAATGGGGAGAATGAATTTCTAGGTCCTTTAACTCCCACCACATACTCAGAAAAAAACTAAAATTGCAACACTGGAAAGGGAGAAAAAATAACCCACTGCCACTCAATATATTTCACTCAGAAGGAGGCTTTGAAAGAAGCAATGATCCTTTGTGCCCAAGGCTGCTCAATTTGAGCACTGCATCCTGTTACTCTCTGAAATGATATTTTGTTTCTATTTGGATTCCAGGCCGCTAAAATAGAGTCCTCCTCAGGCAAATGTACAAGAATACAGCGTATTGTCCTCAAATAACTCTCCTTACAGAATGATCTATCAATTTGAATATTACTTGCTATTTCTTCCAAAATTAAACCTGCAACAAAAATCAGTCAATGTAATACTTTTAGAATTACTAGATGACATGTCCAAATTTAATCTATAAGCTACATTTGGATGGCATGGTGCCTATTTAAATATGCATACACTTATGTGCATATTTATATATAACTACATGTTTATATAATTGATATATACTTAGAGGAAAAAAGAGACTAACAGCAGACAAAGAGATTGTCATATCTTACTTCATAAGGTTGTATTTACAACTATCATGTAGTGAGGTGTGGGCAATTTCTTTCCACTACTGTGTCTCTTAATATTTTTCAAATTAAAAACTTTGAAGAAAATAAATGTGGTACCCTATCATTTGCACAACATAAGTTCCATTTTTTCCTGGATAATAGCAAAGACTGCAGGACTACTAAAACCTTTTAGATAAATCTGTGTACCAAAAATAAACATAGCCTTAAAAAATTTTCAACATAGGAAAAATAAGCTATGAAAGTAATGTTTTCTCCTCCTCTATGAAACAGGATATTATATAACACATGCTTACAAAAGCATCATGATTGTCAAGGATTATCTCATCTATTCTTTAAAACAAAACTAATTTCAAAGACTGCTTAATCAAATCACAATGGAGTTCCATATCATTCATTTTAACAGATGATCTAAAAAAGGAAAAGGAAGAAAAAACAAAGCCATGTATCATGGAGAATCAAATGTTTCCAGATAATAAATTACCAAAGGTAATTTTTCAGAGTTTCTATTTATAAGCTACAAATGTCAATTTGAGTATTTAGAGCTAGGCACTGCAGCAGACAGGAATCTATTTATGGAGTATAAGTTTTAGTTCCCAGAGGGCTCTTTAACAGCCATGAGACGAAGAGTGAAGATGTCCTCCACCGACAATCCGAGTCTGGATGGATCATACCAGCTGACCAAGTGTGTCCATCCCTCACAACCACACTGGAGGTTGTCAGAGCTGATGATATTCACAGTGCTGCTTATGAAGAATTAGCAAGTTGGGAAAAAAAGACAGGATGATGAAAAAAATAAAGTAAGAGCAAATTTCCTCTCAGTGCACAAAATTTACTTTTGAATTTTCAAAAAATATTTTTCATTATAGAAAGAAGTGCGAAACAAATTATAATTAGAAATTTGGAATGCAAAACATCCAAATGCGTCTATGATATGGATGACACAGTGTCATGTCTTCAAATCTATAGAAATATAGAGTAGTTGCCAGCGGAACATTTGCCTCTGTAGCTTGAAATATAAAAACATATATATCTCCAATGTTATTTATTCTCAGACCCAAAAGTAGTGAATATGTGTGTTTATATCTGTGCCTAAGATACAAATGCAAACTTTTTTGGAAAAGGAGAATCATGCTACAAAAGTCAAAAGGAAATGGAGAAAATCTTTAAGCAACCATCAAACAAACTCACATTGAAAAGACCAACAATGCTGAGTGTAGACAAAATATTGTGGGAACATAAATCTGTACAGCCACTGTGGGAAACAGTTTGACATCATCCACTAAAGTTGCAGAAATACATACTCTATGGTTCACCATTCCACATTCCACTCCTGCTTTATACCAAATAGAAATGTGTGCCAATGTGTATCAAGAGAAATGAGCATGGATGTTCAGAGACCAAACTGGAGAAAACACAAATGTCCATCCATAAGAAATTAGATAAATATATTTTGGCATATTTAAAATACAGAATACTATACAGTAATTTGTAAATGAACTATAGTGTTATATAAGAACATATACGAATCTTGAGAATGCAAAATAGCATAAAAGAGTAGAAGCAAAAAGAATATATACTGTATGATTCATTTATGTAAATTTCAATTATATGAAAAACTGAACTTTAAGGAGAGAAGCAAAAAGAATAGTTAACTTTGGGATGAGGAGCTTAAAATGAGAGGTTCTGGGGTATTGATTTAAACCACACATGTGGTGTTCACATAGCTATTTATTTTGTGATGATTTACTTCATACATTTAAGTTCAATTCATTTTTCTGTATGTTTGGTTATATTCCACATAATAAAGAAGCCAAATAGAAAGCAGAATATATAAAATGATTGCCTATATAAGAAGACTTATAACTAAACAGCATTTGGTGTCAAATATGCCTCACATGGGATTGTTACCCATGTGTACTTTTTGCACATAACAACTCACATTGTGCTGTGGAAATCATCAACTCAAGAGGACCCTAGAGTTATCTTTATTGCTATGTTATGATGGTCTTTAAGTAATGTGCAACCATTGCTCTTTAGTGTCTTCAATTTTTTATAAATAATTATCAATTATGTTATATAAAAAGTAGAGGACAGCTGAATTCTTTTAAAAAATTAAAATTTCTCTAACTGTTATTTGACTTCCAGGGCAGAGAAACTGCTTGTGAAATTGGCTTGGGCTTCCAGCTACATCTGTGGCTCTTTATTGCCAAAAAGCTCAGAGCATGCTAAATGTATAAATAAATATACATAAGCATAAACAAACACAAATATAAATAATAATAAATATCTAGGCACTTGGAGAAGGCAAACTGCACTGGAAAATCAAGTTACAAAGGTTTAATTGTGAGAGGCTAGGGTAGTAATTAGGAATGGGAGTGAGCAGAAGGGAAGGCAAAAAGAACAGAAGTCATCATCCTAGCCTTGATAAATCATGTTGATGCATTAATTCTTTATTAGTAGTATTAATCACTAAATAAATTCACTTTTATCTGAGTTTGACCTAATTCATCCAGTAATTCAATTTAATTTGCTTGGCAACTTTTCCCTGGGTAAGGCTCCTAATAAGTTCACCCTTTACCAGTCCAACCAAATTCTGAGATTTCACCTTTATTCTTAGTTCACAGGAGGAACATGGGTACTCACAGAATCAGGGTCCGGGATTTTACCTTGAGTGGAAGGGTTGTGCTATGAGAAACTGAACTCAGATATACAGGGCGGGAGGGCAGTCACAGTACAGAGAGGGGGAAAAGGAAAAAAGGTTGGTGCAGGCAGAGCTGACATGAGCAAAATAATGATATGTCTATGAGATGGCTGTTTGTTCTTCATTTTGTTTTTAGTCTTGGGAAATTTTACAGTTTTTACACATGGTCACAGAATCATGATCTAAATTTTTAATCTAGGTGTCTTCGACAGTAACTTTGACAGTGTTTTTCCATTTTCAATTCATTTGATATTTCCCCCTCTGACCATTCTTCTTTGACTTTCCCCCTCTGTATATTCCTGTGTATATACCAAAAAGTTTCACAGCTGGCTCCCACTCTGCACACATGCTGAAACTGAGATATGTTTCATGGGCAGGAGAGCCCTTCTGAATTTCCTCAGAAGAGAATTTAGAACACTACCTTTCTGAATCTTTTCACTTCTCATACAGTCACTAGAAAATGACTATATCATATTTTCTCCTAAGGTGAGCCAAATAAATCTACTACGGTTTAAGTTATCTTGTTCCTCATGAACAACAGCAACAACAAAAATATAACCAATAAAACAATGAAAAAGTAAACTACCGTCCACCACTTGGCTAAAGAATTTTAGGTTTTTGACAGAGACAGTGATTCTCAAACTTTATTGTGCGTAAGTACTATGCAGGTGATTTGAAAGTGTGCCAGGGAACACTGATGGAGTTCTCCAGGCTCCCATGAGAGTTGCTTTCTGCAATGGTCTGAATGTTTGTATCTCCCCTAAACTCATACCTTGAAATTCTAACCCCCAAAGTGATGGTACTAGGAGGCCATGCCTTTTGGAGATTACTAGGTTGTGAGAGTGGAGCCTTTGTGAATGACATTAGTCCTTTGGGAAAGGGACTCCAGAGAGCTCCCTCTTCTCTCTACCATGTGAGAGCAAAATGAGAAGTCAGCACCCTACAACCCAGAAGAGGGTTTTCACCAGACAACAAATTTGCTGGCACCTTGATCATGGAATTCCCAGCCTCCAAAACTATGAGAAACAAACATCTGTGATTTAAGCTACTAACTAGGTCTACAGAATTTTTATCATAGCACCCCTAACTGACTAAGCAAGGAGATTCCAGAAAAATATCTACTTGTGCTTCATTGACTGTATGAAAGCCTTTGACTTAGATTACAACAAACTGTGGAATATTCTTCCAGAGATGGGAATACTAGACCACTTACCTGACTCCTGAAAAACTTGTATGCAGGTCAAAAAGCAACAGTTAGAACCTTACATGGAACAATTGATTGGTTCAAAATTGGGAAAGGAGTATGACAAGGCTGTATACTGTCACCCTGTTTATTTAATTGATATAGGCTTCCCAGGTGGCACCAGCGGTAAAGAACCTGCCTGCCTGCCAAGGGGACATAAGAGATGCAGGTTTGATCCCTGGGTCAGGAAGATCCCTGGAGGAGGGCATGGCAACTCACTCCAGTATTCTTGCCTAGAGAATTCCATGGAAAGAGGAGCCTGGTAGGCTACAGTCCATAGGGTTACAAAGAGTTGGACATGATTGAAGCAACTTATCACTCTCACACATGCAGAGTACACCATGTGAAATGCCAAGCTGGATGAATCACAAGCTGGAATCAAGACTGCTGGGAGATATATCAACAACCTCAGGTATGTAGATGTTACTACTGTAATGAAGAAAGCAAAGAGGAACTAAAGAGTCTTCTTGATGAAGGTTAAAGAGGAGAGTGAAAAAGATAGCTTAAAACACAACACTCAAAATATACAAATCATGACATCTGGTCCCATCACTTTATGGCAAATAGAAAGGGAAAAAGTGGAAGCAGTGACAGATTTTATTTTCTTAGGCTCCAAATTCACTGAGACAGTGACAGTAGCCACAAAATTAAAGGATGCTTGTTCCTTGGAAGAAAAGTTATGACAAACCTAGACAGTGTATTAAAAAGCAGAGACATCTCTTTGTCAACAAAGGTCCATATAGTCAAAGCTATGGTTTTTCTAGTAGTTATGTATGGATGTGAGAGTTGGACCACAAAGAAGTCTGAGTATCAAAGAACTGATGCTTTCAAGCTATGATGCTGAAGGAGACTCTTGAAGAGTCCCTTGGATAGCAAGGAGATCAAACCAGTCAAATCCTAAAAGAAATCAACTCTGAATATTCACTGGAAGGACTGATGCTGAAGTTGAAGCTCCAATACTTGGGCCACCTGATGCAAAGAGCAGACTCACTGGAAAAGACCCTGATGCTAGGAAAGATTGAAGGCCAAAGGATAAGAGGGTGACAGGGGATGAGATTGTTAGATAGTATCATCAACTCAGTTCAGTGCAGTTCAGTCGCTCAGTTTTGTCCGACTCTTGGCGACCCCATGAACCACAGCACGCCAGACCTCCCTGTCTATCACCAGCTCCCAGAGTTTATCCAAACTCATGTGTATTGAGTCAATGATGCCATCCAACCATCTCATCTTCTGTTGTCCCATTTTCCTCCTGCCCTCAATCTTTCCCAGATTCAGGGTCTTTTCAAATGAGCCAACTCTTCACATGAGGTGGCCAAACTATTGGAGTTTCAACTTCTACATCAGGACTGATCTCCTTCAGGATAGACTAATTGGATCTCCTTGCAGTCCATGGGACTCTCAAGAGTCTTCTCCAACACCACAGTTCAAAAGCATCAATTCTTCAGCGCTCAGCTTTCTTCACAGTCCAACTCTCACATTCATACATGACTGCTGGAAAAACCATAACCTTGACTAGATGAAACTTTGTTGGCAAAGTACTATCTCTGCTTTTGAATATGCGATCCAGGTTGGTCATAACTTTCCTTCCAAGGAGTAAGTGTCTTTTAATTTCATGGCTGCAATCACCATCTGCAGTGATTTTGGACCCCCAAAAAATAAAAGCTGACACTGCTTCCACTGTTTCCCCATCTACTTCCCATGAAGTGATGGGACCGGATGCCATGATCTTCATTTTCTGAATGTTGAGCTTTAAGCCAACTTTTTCACTCTCCTCTTTCACTTTCATCAAAAGGCTTTTTAGTTCTTCTTCACTTTCTGCTATAAGGGTGGTGTTATCTGCATAACTGAGGTTATTGATATTTCTCCCGGCAAACTTGATTCCAGCTTGTGCTTTATCCAGTCCAGCGTGTCTCATGATGTACTCTGCATATAAGTTAAATAAGCAGGGTGACAATATACAGCCTTGACGGACTCCTTTTCCTATTTGGAACCAGTCTGTTGTTCCATGTCCAGTTCTAACTGTTGCTTCCTGACCTGCACACAGATTTCTCACTGACTCAAGGGACATGAATTTGAGCGAACTCTGGGAGATAGTGAAGGACAGGGGAGCTTGGTGTGCTGGAGTCCATAGAATTGCAAGGAGTAGGGCACAACTTGGTGACTGACTGAATAACAACAACAATAATGGATTAAGATGATGCCTTAGGCAGAAAAGATTGAAACACTGATGGCTAAGGACACTGGACATATTTATTAAGAGATAAATAAAAGTATAAGGTAACATTATACGTGAAAGTCTCTCAGTTGTGTCTGACTTTTTGTAACCCCATGGACTATATATGGGCTTCCCTGGTGGCTCAGAAGGTAAAGCATCTGCCTGCAATGCAAGAGACCTGGGTTTGATCCCTGGGTCGGGAAGATCCCCTGGAGAAGGATATGGCAACCCACTCCAGTACTCTTGTCTGGAAAATTCCATGGATGAAGGAGCCTGGTAGGCTACAGTTCATGGGATGGCAAAGAGTTGAACATGACTGAGCAACTTCACTGGTTCACTGGACTATACATAGTCCATGGAATTCTCTAGGCCAGTACTGGAGTGGGTAGCCTTTCCCTTCTCAAAGGGATCTTCCCAACCAAGGGATCAAACCCAGGTCTCCCGCATTGCAGGTGGATTCTTTACCATTGGGCCACAAGGGAAGCCCAAGATAACATTATATAAGGCAATAAATGTTACAAAATTAGTTCAGAAAAAAGTGATATTTCTACTGAATGGCAATTTTTTTCTGACAAAGAGTGCTTATGCTAATTTATGAAAATGTAGTATAAATTCCAATATATCAAGAATTATTGCATCAATGTCTTTAATCAAGGCCAAGATGAAGAATAACCATGTTCTTTATGCCTTTCATTCTGCTCACTCCCACTTCCTAGTTTCCACTCTGTGTGCATGTTAAGTCGCTTTGATCATGTGCCTCTTTGAAATCCTTTGGACTACAGCCCACCAGGTACCTCTGTCAAAGGGCTTCTCCAGGCAAGAATGCTGGAGTGGGTTGCCTCTTCCTCTTCCAGAGGATCTTTCAGACCCAGGGACTGAACACATGTCTCTTAGTCTCCTATTTTGACAGGCGGGTTCCTTACCACTAGCACCACCTGGGAAGCCCTGTTCCAACCCTAAGCTCTCACAGTTATACTGTTACAACTTAGTTGCTCAATGCCACTAATATTCCTGGGATGGATAGGTATTTATTCCGTGAGGATGCTCATGAGTTTTTGGCAATCAGGATCCATGAAATTGGTTGTACTGCAATATAAAATAAAAAGTTCAAAGTCTGGGGAGAAAAAAAGGGAGGAAAGACAGGTCAAACAGCCCTTCAAGCAGTCCTCCTGTCCTGGGAGCTGCGGGCCCTGAGGATATTTGCTTGATCATCTGCCTAGTGGGTGCCAGCAAGCTTTACTCCCTTCGTGTGGTGATGGGTTAGGTGTGAGCAGAAGAAATCTAAGCAGACATCACAACACACAGCAGAAATTATATACTTAAGCAGGTACAAAACTCTCAGAGATGGATGCCACTACTTAGCTAAGATCATCAACAGCATCTTGGTCCAAGAGTAGCCAGGCCAATTAAACAGAAGTATAAATGACTGGAATAAGATTCCCCACCTTTGTGGAAGACATCATGTCTACGGGGATGTTTAATGTCTTCAGGGAAGAGAAAGGATGAAGAAAAGGTAGCTGAGGATACTGAAGAGACACGTCTCACACTTCAGTGATTTTCACCTTCCACTTGGCAGCTAGAAGCAGGCAGCTGTCATGTGGAGCTCTATTCAAAATGTTTTATGCACAAGCACATAAGCACAGAACACAGGGACTTTGTCAGTCCAACGGCATATAATGTAGTTTAACCAATATAAACTAATTGACAAAAATAATTTTTAAACAATTGCTTACATGGATAATTTGAGTATCTGGAAATCCTGAAGATGAAAAAGCAGCGCATGTTGCATGCTAAGATGAAAGTTTCAAAACAGGTAGATTCTGAATAGAAAAGAGAGTCCTTATCTAGAGACCTCAATCTTTGATGGAAGAAACCAGCATTCACTTGAATACTAAGGAATGTTAAATAAATGCTAGTTTCTGCAGACATTTTTCCTATTTCAAAAATATAAATTTCACTTTCATCTATTTCCCATATGGGCTCAGACAGTTTCGTTAAGAAGAAAATAAATAAATAATAGGAATGGGTCTGGTCACTTTAAAAATGAAAACAAAACAACTCTCTGAAATGCTTCCAGATAATACTTAATTCCTCTGTTCCCTCTCCTCCTCAGCTCAAGTCAAAAGCAACTCACCACAGCTACAAAAGGGCAGGTTCCTTCTTCCCTTATATGCAGGTCAGGAAGTAACAGTTAGAACTGGACATGGAACAGACTGGTTCCTAATAGGAAAAAGAGTACATCAAGCCTGTATATTGTCACCCTGCTTATTTAACTTATATGCAAAGTACATCATGAGACACGCTGGGCTGGAAGAAGCACAAACTGGAATCAAGATTGCCGGGAGAAATATCAATAACCTCAGATATGCAGATAACACCACCCTTATAGCAGAAAGTGAAGAAGAACTAAAAAGCCTTTTGATGAAAGTGAAAGAGGAGAGTGAAAAAGTTGGCTTAAAGCTCAACATTCAGAAAACGAAGATCATGGCATCTGGTCCCATCACTTCATGGGAAGTAGATGGGAAAACGGTGGAAGCAGTGTCAGACTTTATTTTTGGGGGGTCCAAAATCACTGCAGATGGTGATTGCAGCCATGAAATTAAAAGATGCTTACTCCTTGGAAGAAAAGTTATGACCAACCTAGAGCATATTCAAAAGGAGAGATAGTACTTTGCCAACAAAGTTTCGTCTAGTTAAGGTTATGGTTTTTCCAGCAGTCATGTATGGATGTGAGAATTGGACTGTGAAGAAAGCTGAGCGCCGAAGAATTGATGCTTTTGAATTGTGGTGTTGGAGAAGACTCTTGAGAGTCCCTTGGACTGCAAGAAAATCCGACCAGTCCATCCTAAAGGAGATCAGTCCTGGGTGTTCATTGGAAGAACTGGTACTAAAGCTGAAACTCCAGTACTTTGGCCACCTCATGCGAAGAGTTGACTCATTGAAAAAGACCCTGATGCTGGGAGGGATTGGGGGCAGGAGGAGAAGGGGACAACAGAGGATGAAATGGCTGGATGGCATCACTGACTCAATGGACATGAGTTTGAGTGAACTCCGGGAGTTGATAATGGACAGGGAGGCCTGGCATGCTGTGATTCATGGGGTTGCAAAGAGTCGGACACGACTGAGCAACTGAACTGAACTGAACTGAAGGTCAGAACAGTTCTATTCCCTTACAGGAAAAAAAGTCGGACACGATTGAGCGACTTCACTTTCACTTCTCACTTTCATGCATTGGAGAAGGAAATGGCAACCCACTCCAGTGTTCTTGCCTGGAGAATCCCAGGGACAGGGGAGCCTGGTGGGCTACCGTCTATGGGGTCACACAGAGTCGGACACGACTGAAGTGACTTAGCAGCACATGGTTATATGTGCATTGAAATTTAATGATGTGCTAAATCTATTGTTTCAAAATGCCATCATGTTCAAAGAGTGGTTTAGGAGTGTTAAAGTACCAATGAAAAACATAGGATAGTTCTCTGTAATTATAAGAGAGTTAGAATAAAAGGTTCTAAAACTATGTATTGTCCACCAGGATCATGAAGACAAATGCCAAGAATGAGAGAAAACAAACCAATATTTACATGAATGCTCACATGGGTCCTAGCTACAGTCCTGGGAAGCCTGAAGCAATTCTGGAATTCCTCTGAGAATTCTAATTCTCCTACACTTAAAATGAGGGTGATGGACTAGGTGATCTCAAATTCCTTTCCAAACCTAAAAGGCCACTATTTTATCCTCCTTCAGAAACACTTAAAAATTCTGATTATAAAGTAACTTTTATGCTTATAATATGCTTGGGAAAAAAAAAGGATATAAGTAATGTTATATATTATATACTGGTGCATATTTTATAGATAATGCTCTGATTCCTTAAAAAACACACACACACATACACAACCACAAAGCCATAGCAACCACAATAAAACACAGTGGGGTCTCCTTTCTGCTCTATCTCTCAAAAGACTATGTGAGCTCCTTTCCCATTTTAGCATTTAAGTGCTTAACAATTGAGATTCTGGCAACTAAAACTGCATAGGCAGCAACTCCATTTTTCTCAGAATCAAGTGAAACTGAACAGGCAATTAAAAGTTACTGAACTGCAAGGTAAAATTACTTCGCTGCTCCGCTGCTGGGTGACTAAAGAGGGGAGACAATGGAAATCATATTTAGAATTAAGATAGAATGATGGAACACAGCAGTCTGCTCTGCTAAAATGGAATCTATAAACATTAGACATAATCAGCAGCACTTCAATCATGCTCTTTGCTCACAGTTAGATGGAAGATTACACAAAACAAATGTGCAATGTTCAAATCTGTGGCATTGCTGTTTAACAGAAGGCATTTCCCTCCCAGTCCACATGGTGATCAAATTCTCTCCTGTACAGCCAGTGCCCAGCTTACAAATGGGTTATATATCAAGAGTCCATTTACAAGCCAGTTGTACCAAGCTCTGTATTTTCCATAGAATTAATGTTGAAAATGGTGTTTAGGTTCCTAGCTAGCCCAAGAAAGGCCAGTTTATTAAAGGATGCATTTTTAAAAGATAGTATCTTTTAAAAGATAATATGGAGACTAATCACCAAAGCAATGCTTCTTTGAAACCTGTACTCAGGGTTCAATCTTGGAAGTACAGGAATAGATAGATCCCCTATTCTGCAAATTACAGTGTTAGTTCCCATGCCTGGAAACAAATAGTAGAGTAAAAGACAAACTGTAAAGAATTTCAGAAATTCAATCAGGAGGAGTAGAGGCCAGACATACAGGAAAGGGATTGACATTGTAAATGTGAAAGCAAGAAATGATACAAGGTGGAGGAACTGGTTATAATTAGGAAAGCATACAAAAAGAGATACTTATTAGAATGGAAGAACAGGGCATTTTTCAAGGATTTCCTTCTGAATATCATGATACTGAACTTTTCTTTTAGATAAAGGCTTGAGGGTTACATAGTCAGGAATGAGGCTAGTTTTCCATACTTAGAATTTGGTGAGGTTAAATGAAGAGAGAAAATGCAGTGGAAATCTGGTGAAGTAGTAAGACATTCTACTACTCCTAAAATCTTATATCTATCACCTTCTGCTCCACTATAAATCCTATCCAATGACTTGAGCTTTGGGAATAGGGAGGAAGCCAAGAAAATGCAGCAGGTTTGAAAGTGAGGATCTCAAGGGCTTAATAGGGTAGCTCAAATATCAAACAACAACAAAAATGAATAGGAGTATGGAAGATAGACAAGGGAGGATCTTGTCAAATTTAACTGGTACAGCCAAAAAATAACACATTAAATTGGACTGATCAATCTGTAAGGTTCTCCTTAGTATAACCATTTTTGTAATCTAAGGAATAAAGACAGTAAATTTTATAATTGATGTCACATGATAAACTAGGAAACCCATTCATAAAAGTTATCATTCCAAAGATGAAGGTAAGAACAAATATTCTGGAGACAAATGAAGTAGTGAATAAGATTAATATGTAATAAATACATATTCTGATATAGACTTATTATTATAAAACAGAGCAAATGCCAAAATATCAATTAGAAAGGCTTAGTTGAAATGAAAGGAGTTAATCTACTATAACATCTACTACAGGAGTTATTCCAAGTAATTTTTAGTCCTGAAATATCATCAAATCTCAATTAATCCATTTCCTCCAAAATTTAATCAGAAAAGATATAAAAAAGAAAAATCATTATTTTCAGGAGAGCATTTAAAAATAATATGTTGGAATTCTTGCCAATATCATGAACTAAATTTTCATAGAAACCCTTCCAGTTATATATTTGAAACTCATGGATAAACTGTTAAAGACCAGTTAAGAAATATGGAGAAGACAATGAAAAAGTCTAACATACACACATGTAATCAGCATTCCAGAAAGAGAGGGAAAGGAGATTGAGAAAGAGGCTGGTTATTCTACATAATTCATGAATGATCAATTTAGTTCAGTCACTCAGTCACATCTGACTCTTTGAGACCCCATGGACTGCAGCAACCCAGGCTTGCCTGTCCTTCACCAACTCCCAGAGGTTGCTCAAACTCATGTCCATCAAGTCGGTGATGCCATCCAACCAACTCCTCTACAAATCCTTATACCAGGAAGTATAGGGAATTCAAAGTTAAAAACAAATAAAAGCAAACAAACAAAAAAAATAACACTCACCTAGAGAGATGTATAGTAGTAAAAGAACAGAACAAACAAACAAAAGCAAAGCTCTTTAAAACAGTCAAGAGATATGAAAGTATTAAATGATAGATTCACAAATGATTTTTCAAAATGTACAATGGAAGCCAAAGCCATGGAGTTATCCAATGGGATAACATCTTCAGAATATGAGACAATAGCTGTTCTACCACAATTGCTATACCCAGTGAAATAATCTTCCAGAATGAAGTGAAAATAAAGACATTTTCAAAGGAATAAAAATGAGAAAGTAATTTCCAAAAAATCCTCACTAAAGAAAATTGTAAAGAATGTACATCAGGGGGAAAAAAATGATCCCAGAAGAAAGGTCTAAAGTAGAAATGGAAAAGGAAAGAAAATGGTAAACATCTGGGCAAATCTAAAGAAACACTCTATAAAAATATAAACAGTATCGAGTTTATAGGGCTAACAAAACAAAAATCAAAGTCACCATAATTAAGAAGATCATTAATGGGCTTCCCAGATGGCCTGGAAATCCCAGGGACAGAGGGGCCTGGTGGGCTGCCGTCTATGGGGTCGCACAGAGTCTGACACGACTGAAGCGACTTAGCAGCAGCAGCAACAGATGGCCCTAGTGGTAAAGAACTCACGGGCCAATGCAGGACACTTAAGAAACTAAGGTTTGATCCCTGGGTGGGGAGGATCCTCTGGAGGAGGAAATGGCAACCCACTCCAGCATTCTTGCCTGGAGAATCCCAAGGACAGAGGAGCCTGGCGGGCTACAGTCCATGGGGCCGCAAAGAGTTGGACACCACTGAAGCAACTTAGTACGTAGAGCACACGCAATGGAAATCAAAGCATTTAAAAGTCTTTTTCAGAGGAGGATATTCATTAATTCTAGATATTGTAACCTTAAGAATGCATGTTTTATATTTAATGACTTGAGGGTAGAAAAGTATTTCCTAAATGAGACATTAAGATGCAAACTATATGAAAATAGTGATTATTTTGACTACATTAAAACAATGAAACCCTTGTCACCAAAAAAAGGAAAACAAAAAAGAAAGAAAATACAACTTTAAAAGTGAAAATTCAAACCACAAACTGGAAGAATATATCTAGAAAATACACTGAATTCTTAACAATCAATGAGGATAAGACAATCTAACAGAAAACAAATGGATGGAAAATATGAACAGATACTTCATGGAAGAGGAATCATAAATAGCCAAGAAACATGAAAACATGAATGACCATCTTCATTATTAAGGAGGAAAATTCAAATTAAATCACAATGAGAAACACTGCTCATTCACCAGATTAGCAAAAATTAATGTTTTGATAAGCACATGTAGCAATGGGGGTCCCTGGGCCCAAATGTGGGGATCATGAATGGTAAGCAATTTCACTGAAAAAGTTAGCATATGAATGTTAATATAAACATTAGAAAATGTTTCACATTTGGGTTTTTTCCTCAAAAACCATGTTTTAACAAAACAGCAAAACTTTAGGTTAAATTGAGGATGTTCTCTGTCACACACATACACAATGTCAGTGGAATAACAATAACTCTAGCTCCCCTGACTCAAAGTTGAAAATGTCTGTTTGTTTAATTATTTTAGTTTCTGGTTTAGTTTTATAGCATTTCCCCATCATTGATTATATATTACAGCTGCATTATGAAAAATGAAAACAAAATTAGAAATACTATGCCTCATAAAGTGTAGCATAAAGTTACAGTGACTCAAATGACAGTTATTTTTGAGTGTCCAGTATTGTTCTGTGACTGCCCTGAGATATAGCCCACCAGGCTCCTCTGTCCATAGAATTCTCCAGGCCAGAATATTGGAGTGGGTAGCTATTCCCTTTTCCAGGGGATCTTCTCAACCCAGGGATCAAACATGGGTTTTCTGCAATACAAGCAGATTCTTTACCATCTGAGCTACCAGGGAAGCCCATATTGATCTCAGATTCCTTTATCTCTAAAATGTCTGAATTCTGTTACCTTAAAGAGAGGAGTCCCTTGAAAGACTCAACCAACAGCAAAAACATTTATTCTAAGGAAGGCTGACCTATAGGAAAAAACAGTATTAGGGCTGAGTAGGAGAAGGGAATGAATGTGTGTGTTCAATTGTGTCCGACTCTTTGTGACCCCATGGACTATAGTCTGCCAGGCTCCTCTGTCCATGAAATTTTCCAGGCAAGAATACTGTAGTGGGTTGCCACTTCCTACTCCAGGGAATCTTCCTGATCCAGGGATCGAATCTGTGTCTCCTGCATCTCCTGCATTGTCAGGTAAATTATCTACCACTGTGCCACCTGAAGCCCAGGAGATGGAACAGCACCTTAGAAATGCAAAGAAGAGCTCCCCTAAACCCATCTCCCAGGCCTAGAAACTTAGATACAGTCACAGCCTATCGATGTCTCCTGGGTCAACCACTATCTCCCCTCATACTTCCTCTGTCCCCCAAGCACTAAATTCATTACCCAGTAATTTCTCCATCCTTGCCTCTTCCAGTTTTAATACAAGTTGCATTCTTTCCTGTTAGAAACACAATAGTCACTTTGGTAAGACCCTGTCTTCTCCAATCCAGAGAGCAAAGCACTTACAGAAACAGGACATAAACAGATTGTATAATCAAAACCTAACACTTTCCTGGGAAGACTGAGCTTTCTAATCATCTCCACCACACCCACACCCCTACCATTGATTCTGCTGTAACAAAGATCATCCCAAACTTATGGATGACTTAAAGATTTATAAGCAGAAGACTTCCACAGTATTTTAAAATCTTAAGAACAAGTGACTGACATTTCTAATTGGAAGGTCTTGCATGATCACATTTAAAACAATTTAATCTTATTTAGTCAGATGAAAAAATCATCAATTGTTTAAAGTATTCATTGAGTCATACTGGAGAACAATGTCTAGTATGTGGTTAGATTAGTCTGGAGGTAGGGATGGATTTGCTTGGTAAAGGAATAGGAAAGAAACATGGTACATTACAGTAAGGACATTATCCTTGAGAAAATCTGCACTTGAAGAGAATTAGACAAAATATGGAAAACAGTAAAATAAAGCGTCAAATGATTTAGCAGTGACATTAAGTGACACAGAAATTCAAATGGGAGACAAATCAGCATGATCAGGAGTATTAAGGAAGACTTCTGAGAATAGAGCTAGGGTTTAGGAAATGGATGAATGGATGGGAGCTAAAAAGTCAGAGAGGAGGAAAGAGAGTATTTCTGGCTTGTAGATACAGAATATGGGATGAGGCGTGAACACATATGATAAGGATTTCCCCAGTGGCTCAGCCGTAAAGAATTCACCTGCAATGCAGGTGGGTTTAGTCCCTGGATCTAGAAGGTCACCTAAAGGAGGGCACGGCAACCAACTCTAGTATTCTTGCCTGGGAAATCCCATGGACAGAGGAGTCTAGTGGGCTACAGTCCATGGGGTTGCAAAGAGTCAGACACGACTGAGCGACTAAACACCCTCTCCAAGTCAAGGAAAACAAGGGCTGTGATGTTGCAACATGAAACAGAGTTTAATGGCTGATCCCAGTAACTGGTCTGACGAGGATATGAAGAGAAGACCACAAACACCCAGAAGTCTGCCTGTTCTGTTCACTGAACTCATGGAATGTGCATCAAATGCCATCTGATTCAAACAGCAATGGTTTGTACTCTTCCATCTTCTGATACTTTGCTGGCAGCACACACCTTCTGTCATGCCAAATTATTGCAGCCCTGAGTTGTATAGGAAAATCTGTGATAGCAAATCATGTCCTCATCATCCTGAAAGAATTTAGGCATTTGGAATTGATTATTAACAACTGGAAAGCTGAAAAAAACAAGGAGAAAATCATCACCCCCTAAAGCAAAAGTTCCAAAGTCAGTAACCATATAAACATTAATATTAGGCAGTCTCACTGGAACAAGAGCATTCTTTGGCCTCCAGCCATGCACAGTTCAGAGTACTTAGTATGTAGGCAAGCCAGAACACAAAAGAAAACATGTAGCTGAAATGCATGTCTCTACATCAAAGAGATACACAAAGTCTTTAGTGATACCCAAGATTACGCTGTCCCTAGTTCAACACTTAGTGATTTCCTGTCTGTATTCCTAAAGCTGAGAAAACTCAAAGCTAACAGGGATTAAGGTACTGAATTCAGTATTTCCCATCTAGACAAGGAGTGAACTGAGATTTGTTCACTGAGAGAAACTGAAGTTCATATTCCAGTATACAGAAGATTCATCTTTTCCATCTTATGGACTAGTGACACAGTTTGTAAATTTGAACTTTAAAACAGTTTGAACAGTGCATAGATTTATAAATTAAGGGTGAGGAAAAGGGAAGTAAAAAGTTACAAAATGAAAATGATTTTGTTTTTCAAGTACTAGTACCTCTCAGGGCTTCCCAGGGGGCCCAGTTTTAAAGAATCCACCTGCTAATGCAGGAGACATGGGTTTGATCTCTGAGTTGGGAAGATCTCCTGGAGAAGGAAATGACAACCCACTCCAGTATTCTTGCTTAGAGAACCCCATGGACAGAGGAGCCTGGCGGGCTACAGACCATGGGGTGCAAAGAGTCAGACACGAGTGAAGCAACTAAGCATGCACAATGGTACTTTTCAAAAACTGGGAGGTGTTGAACTTTGGCTATCTTTTAAAAGATAGCAAATGGAAGAGGCATAGTGCTTCTGATGTTGCTCTAAATTGAGAAAAATCATAAAGATCAGCAGTAATTAACCTCACTTTTCAGTAACTCTAATACTGCCTTCCATTCCACCATAAGAATAGTATAATATTCAGTTTCACAATTAAACAATATATAACAATAAATTAGCTAAAAGTAGATAATATGCCAAATGTTACATTAAATTTATTTTAAAATGTTGTATAAATTTCCTTTCCCCATTTTACAGATGAAAATTAGTCAAATTACAACGGATGCTTGGTTTGGTAAAGTGACCCACTACGGTGGTGGTGGTGGTTTAATCATAAAGTCACATCCAACTCTTTGTGATCCCAGGGACTGCAGCCCACCAGGCTCCTCTGTCCATGAGATTTCCCAGGCAAGAATACTGGAGTGGGTTGCCATTTCCTTCTCCAGAGGATCTTCCTGACCCAGGGGTAGAATCTGCATCTCCTGCTTGGCAAGTGAATCCTTTACTACTAAGCCACCTGTGAAGCAGCCCTGACCCACTCTTGACATAGAGCTAAAAATTCAGAAAGTCAAAAAACAGCCAGGTCTAAGACATGTATTCAATTATGTTACTTTATAAGTTACTTTATTCCTCTATATACTTGTTGATTAATTGATGTGCTTTTCAAGGCAGAATTGGGTTCATTCTAGAGGCTGAGCACTGACTGCTAGCCCAGACATTACATACAGAAGGGTTACCTGGAGACAAGGGCTAATGAGAAGGTTACCCCAAGGAATACACAGGGCCTCTGCCCTTTATCACCTCAGCTCTACAGAGAAGAAGAGCCTGAAAACAATCATTTAAAAGGAAAAAACAAAGAAACAAAACACTCCAAACACACCTTATGTGGTGGTGGTGTTCTGGGACAGAATATGAACAGGGGAGTCAGATTTAATAACTTGGTCCATCAAGAAGGATTCTGTGATTTTAATGTATTTGATCACTAAGAGATACCCTCTTCAGTATGCACACACATCCTGAATAAGGAATTGACAACAGTGATTTCTTAGACAAGGAATCTCTCACGTGATGATTCTTTTAGAATTATGCTACCCTATAAGTATGCAAAGCTCTCTAATCTATCACTAGATTTGACAACTAATAAGGCTGAGTAGAGGCAGGATATGAATTTAGATATAAATTCATTCCTTGCCTTTGCCAAAGATTTACTTATAAGCCAATGCTATTTTATTTTTCTCATTGCTATTTCTATCTCAAGTCATTCACCCCAAATTATTTAAAAAAAAAAAAACTAATTCTTGAAAAATGAAATTCTAAAGCTATAATTTAAAAACTAACCTCATGGAGTTAAAGGATGCTATTAGCCCTGAGGACAGTGCATTCCTTATCAGCATTTTATCTGTAAGTCATTCTGTATTAACCAGTCCACCAACTTTTTAAAGCATATTCTAAAATGATTTCTCTTCCAACTATAAAATAACTTTAGCATTATTTTTCATTATTAACTGTGACTTTGAAAAGTCAAAATAATTTAGTTATATGATAGGCTGCTGCTGCTGCTGCTAAGTCGCTTCAGTCATCTATGCCATCTGTGCGACCCCATAGACGGCAGCCCACCAGGTTCCCCCGTCCCTGGGATTCTCCAGGCAAGAACACTGGAGTGGGTTGCCATTTCCTTCTCCAATGCATGAAAGTGAAAAGTGAAAGGGAAGACACTCAGTTGTGTCCGACTCTTAGCGACACCATGGACTGCAGCCCACCAGGCTCCTCAGTCCATGAGATTTTCCAGGCAAGAGTACTGGAGTGGGGTGCCATCGCCTTCTCATTAGAATTTACTAAAATGCAAGCAAAAAAAAAAAGAAGACACTCAGTTGTGTCTGACTCTTAGCGACACCATGGACTGCAGCCCACCAGGCTCCTCAGTCCATGAGATTTTCCAGGCAAGAGTACTGGAGTGGGGTGCCATCGCCTTCTCATTAGAATTTACTAAAATGCAAGCAAAAAAAAAAACTATTAGACAGTATTTTTCCAAGATTCAGCTCATAGGTCTTATCCTCTATAAAACTTCGTCAGAAGTCTTCTTCCCCCCAGTTAGCAATTCCCAGCAGGGTCACTGTACCCTCTACAGTTGCCCAATGTCTGTTATTGCTCAAGAAATAGATTGTAACAAACTTTATCATGCAGCAGAATCTCTTGCAGCACTTGTTAAACTACAGGTTTGCTGGGCCCCAACACTAGAGTTCCTGATTTATTAGGTGTGGGTAAGACACAAGAATTTGCATCAAACAATTCTTCAGGTGATGCTGTTGCTGCTGATCTGGGGACCACACTTTGAGAACTTTTATAGTGTTTCAAAGTCTGTCCTCCACTATGAGACTAGAGCCATAAAGAGCAGAGACTGTGCTTGACACCTATCAGGCACTCAATACGTATTTCTGAATAAAAGGAGGCAAACAGGCCTTTGCGATGTTTGATGGAGAACCAAATTAGAAGGTGGTAGGCTGAATAAAATGGATTTCAGAAAATGAATGGAAAACTTCCTTCACAGCCTCAAATTTTATTTATACCACTGTCAGTATTCAATATTATGACCTTATAAGTGGTTTTATTTTTTAAAGAAGCTTCATATTTTAATGTAACTTTTAAAATCAATTTGTGATTGAGCTCCCTCTAAGTCCTTTTCTAAAATATGCTTGTCTGTACTTATTCATTAGTATGAGCCAGAAAATAACAAGTTGTAGAAAACACTCCTTCCTCTTAATAATAGGGGTGCTAACAAGTAGTATCTAACTCCAAGTATAGTCAATATATACTTTCAGAAATAGATGTTCTAGAAACTCAAAGTAGTTCAGTGTAGCTTCTATAGAGGGTTATCAGGAGACTAGTTATGAAAAGATGTGAAGAACTGAAAAAATAGGAGGCTGGGGCCAAGGAAGGAAGGGTTTTAAATATAAG
Source organism: Cephalophus harveyi (assembly GCA_006410635.1). Taxonomy (NCBI): domain Eukaryota; kingdom Metazoa; phylum Chordata; class Mammalia; order Artiodactyla; family Bovidae; genus Cephalophus; species Cephalophus harveyi. Next base: position 47,896 of record SJYT01076680.1, read on the forward strand.
ACTTAGGAATCTGAACTATTTGAACTTACTCTGGTTAAGAGTTGAGTGAAAGTAATACTTTCATTTAGCAATGAGACTAAACTTTAAGCAGGGTATATGATTGAGAAGACTAGAAGACTAATGAGAAAGCTATTGAAAGGGTCTCCACTAGAGGTTTTGAGATCTTTGGCAGTCAGAGGATACAATGAAAACAAAAACAGCAAATAGGCAACTGTTTAGATACAGAGCCAAAGCAAAGGGGAAATTAATTTAAAGGTTTTGCACTTTCGTGATCAAAAAAATCAGGGTGCCATTTAAGATTTAGAAAGACCAAACAGATAGAATTAATTTACCTGAAGCTAATGAACCTTAAGCTTCAGGATCACTTATCTATAGGACTTCTTTCAGAACCCTGAGTGGGGGAACCCCAGCAGTGTGTTCACATAGTCATATCTTTTTGTAAAACTTGCAAAAGTCATTTCTATCTTGATCGCTTAAGCTTCTAAATCTTTCTGCTCCAGTTTCTCCTTTGCCATACTCCCCCTCACACCAGGTGGCAACAGAGGGACTGTGGTCATTTTTATTTAACATTTGGCATTCTTTTTCTTAACTGGCACTTCTTGAATTTTATTAGCTTTAGACCCTGAAAAACCTCCATCTGACTCTGCAGGAAAAGTTTCTAGTGGTGGGGAAGGTATGTTCACTTTTATTCCTGGACTTTGATGTGCTGCCCAGAAATTCAGGTGGGAAAAGTCCAGCATGGGTTTAAATATCCAACAGAACAGTTGGGTCGAGGGAAATAAATGAGAATACTTGATGAGATCACAAAAAAGAGAAGGTAGACAGGGGGGAGAGGATTTAAAATAGAATTTCTGCACCTTGGTGGCAGAGAAAGGAAGAAATTGGGAGAGAAGGACAGGATGGAACTATCAGAATGGAAAGAAAATAGTATAGTTCAATGAAACAGATGTCAAGGGAAGAAAGAATCATAATAAAGTAAGAATGGAGGCAGTACCCTGTGCTGAAAAGACAAAGGATGGTGCTAACATGGAGCTAGCAAATTTAGAGGACAGGGCCTATGTACTGGGGATCACTGGAAAGAAGAATATGACTAGATAGGGAAGAAGTTTACAATGTCCTTCACCAGGTCCCATGGAAGCACAAAGAAAAGCAGTTTTCCTAACTTCTCTTAAGGGAAATGGAAGTAAAATATGCGTATGTTCCCATGATAAGAACTTTACAGAATCATTCAAATATCTCAAGAGGATGAGTTAATATGACAGACTCCCATTTAATGGATGAGGAAACATCAGAAGTCACATCACCAAGCAGAGCTGGAATTCAATTCTGGTTTTGCTTGATTCCAAGTTCTCAGCCTTATGCTTACAAGCACATCTTAATAGCAAGTATCAATCTATTTGCACTATTATTAACAGTATTATTCAAATTATTATCTGAAATTTAAAATTAAAAGCAGCTTGGTTCTGATTTTAAGAATATTTTTGAGATTCTTCTTCAATGCAGAGATAAAAATCACATACAAATAAACATTATAAAATACATACTATTACATTTATATTTTATGTGTTTTTCTTTATTTTTAAAATATTCTGATAAAATTTGTGAACATGTTAAAAGACTATGATTTCAATGTATTAGTTTTCCTTATTTACAGTTTCCCAATCAATAGATTCCAATAAACAAAATAATTTCAAAATATAATTTCAAAAAAATGGAAGGTATATATTTACCAGAGAAAGTTTCTAACTATAATCTATTATTTGAATGTATTTTCAAAAAGTAATATGCAGTAAGAATTTTACCTGTCTCTTATATACCTTAAATGATACATTTTCCCTCAACTTTAAAAATAACTTCCTTCCTCAGATGTTTATTGAGATTATTATATTGTACTTGCTGTATCTAAAGACAGCAAGAGACTTAGTCAAATAAAATTAGAAAGCAAATTTTTACAAGTATTTTAATTTCTTAAAATAACACTTCACTATTAAGTGAAATTTCAGGCTAGCAGCTGCAGGCTCGGGCATAAAATAGAAGAGAGAGAGAAAAACCAAAGGAGGCCAGGAAGTTATGAGAGAGGACCTAAGTCTTTACTATGACTAAAGTTTTAACATGGAACTTTATCTTCAAATACTATTACTTAACTTGCTGCTTTTATGTCCATTAACTCTTTAGTTACCTTCTTTAATTATATAAAATTGATACTAACTTTAACAATGCTTTAAAATCATATAGTCTATAGTTTTTAGACTTTTCTTTGCTAAGAAACATCACCTTGTAACCATTTGTACTGATTATCATTTTGTTAGGGTCAGTCACAATATTCATAAACACACTGAACAGTATGGATAAAATTAAAGGTTAAAAATACTAAGTGTACATAAGGCTGTGGAAACAACTGGAACTTCCCTGTAATGTTATTGGGACTGTAAAATCATACAACCACCTTGCAAAACTGGCACAGTGTTTAACAAGGAAAAGCCTACTGTATGTCCCAGGCTTCCCAGTTTCAGAATATACCTAAACAGAAATAAATGCTTGTCCACCCTGATACAAGAATAATTGCCAGGGTCCAGCCCCGGTGGATCCAGGGAAATTCGAAGCGTGGATGGTGTAGGCGAGGAAAACTTACTTATTTATTAATATAAGATTAGATTAGGAAGAAATAGTGTAGTAGGAAAATTAAGTGGAGAAAAGAGGCTGAATAACTTGGTTTATGTGGAAAGCCAATAAAGTTCCAGACAAGGAACTTGCACTATCTACGTTGGGCCACCGGCACCCGTTTGAATATCAGAGACTGTCCTGCCTTGGGCTGTCTCTCTTACGGATCTTAGAAGCTGGGGCAAGTAAGTAGACATGGCGAGCCTCCACACCCGAGATGGGAATTCAGCCTGAAATTAGAGTAAAGAGAAGACACGGGGAAAACCAGTCCTTCCAATGACTTGCCCAGCCTCTATTGTCTAGAAAGGCCTTTTATACCTTTTTGATTGTACATAGAGATCAATGGGTAATATAAAATTATGCAGCATTAGCTGCCCAGACACTTATCAAGACCAGGCTTTTCTCTCTGCATACCTGTCTTAGGTAATTTACATCATCTTCTGGCCAAAAGGGCCAATTAACATTTTACAGCCTTTTTTTTGATAAGGGTTTGTCAACCAGAAGACTTATTTGTGTTGATCTTCCCAAAGTCTGGTGCCACTCTCAGAAAGCACTAAATAAAGTTACATTCTTACATAGCAAGGACACAAGAGGAGTGCAGTGATATATAACAAAGAGAAAAGTAATTAACTCAGAAGTCTAGTGTTGCTAACATCAAAACTACTATATACTTTTTTCCATATCCCGATTACATTGATTAATATCCTCCCAGGTGCCTAAAAGATAAAGAATATGGAGGCCTGGCAGCAATCATTGAGTCAACAGTGAAAACCCATCACCAATATGATTTTTAGCTCTTTAGAAAAGGCTCTGTATCTTAAGATGCTTTAAGCTTTGTGCCTCTTGCGGTTGGGGGCTATAAGCAATTCACAAGCTGTAAAAAGTCCAGGGGAACCTGTTAGGCAAGTTAGAGAGTTATCAGAGGGGGTTTGAACTGAAACATCCCTTTCAAATGCAGAAGACTAAAGCCCTGAGTTAACTTTTTCCAGAGAATGTCAAAAGAGTGGAAAGCAGGCAGATTCTTATTTTGGGGGGGTACATGCTCAGGAAATACCAGGGGGAAACCCTGAGGTCTGATTCGCTTTGGCCATCAGGCCTCTGCCGCATGACCTTGTCACAGGTGAGATTCCTCATGCTGGCTGCCGGCAAATAATCATAGTCAAAGGAATCCCAAACTGGAAACAAACCATAAAGCCCATCTATGTGATAATCAATAAACAAACTGCAATATGGAATACTACTCAGAAATAAAGAGAACTAACTAAGATACAGAAAACAACATGGTTAAATTTCAAAACAACTATGCAACACAAAGAAACTAGACATAGAAGAGAACCTTCTTTATGATTCCATTGATATAAAGTTCAGGACAGGCAAAATCCTCTATTACAATGATTAGATGTGGTTTTGGGTGGGGTAGGGTAGGTAAGTATTCTACTGAGAACCACATCCTACCATGATAGAAATGTTCCATACTGACCAGGACAGGGAATATATATAGGTAAAAAATTCCTCCATCTAGTTGTGTACTGAAAATGAATACATTTCCTTGTATTTAAATTATGCCTCATTTTTTAAGAGAAAAAATGTGTTATAAAAAGAAAGAAAAAAAGAAGTTCAACTTGCTTCTTAATCTTACAAAGCAGAGTTAGTATATGCATGTTCTGATTTTCCTCTTAGGGTCTTTGCTTATAAAAATGAAGCAGTCAACAAGATCACACAACAGAGAACATCCTGAAGGATAGTATAGCACATATTTACAAAGAGTTCAACACCATGGCTAGCAACAGAGATGAAAGATGTTTTCATATTTAGTTCTCTCAGCTGCAGTGTTCTTAAGAAGTGGAAACATTCTAATCAGTTTCTACTAACTCTGGTATCCCACCCTACTCCTAAACCCGAAGACCTCCCTATGCTGTTAGCAGCTTCCCTCTTGACCCCTAACTGCTTGCTAGGTCAATCTACTAACACACCTTGTCTCTTGTCATTTCTTTCACAGTCATCTGAATAGAGGCTGGCTCAATATCTCCTGCCTGTGGACATATAAAAATGCCATGCAGAATCATCTCCAAGCGGGTGGAGAGTTAAAGGGACACTACAAATGAAATAAACAATAGAGAAAAATGCCAATATATCTGACTACAGGAAAATATTAAAGCCCCTATGCTTTTGAACTGTGGTGCTGGAGAAGACTCTCGAGAGTCCCTTGGACTGCAAGGAGATCCAACCAGTCCATCCTAAAGGAGATCAGTCCTGGGTGTTCATTGGAAGGACTGATGCTGAAGCTGAAACTCCAAAACTTTGGCCACCTCATGCAAAGAGTTGACTCATTGGAAAAGACCCTGATGCTGGGAGGGATTGGGGGCAGGAGGAGAAGGGGACGACAGAGGATGAGATGGTTGGATGACATCACCGACTCGATGGACATGAGTTTGGGTGAACTCTGGGAGTTGGTGACGGACAGGGAGGCCTGGTGTGCTCTGGTTCATGGGGTCACAAAGAGTCGGACAGGACTGAGTGACTGAACTGAACAGAACTGATACATTAACAGCACCATAAACAAAAGGCAAGTAATTAACTTGAGAGAAAAATGTTAGACACATGTACAATAAATAGAGAAATAACATTTATAAAGAAATCTACAAATCAATGAGAACAAAAGGAACACCTTACTAGATAGACTAGAGTATGTAATGAATATGCAATTGGGTGAAGCATAATTGGCAAATTCACATGTGAAGATGTTCAAACACTGCAGAAATTAAAAATATATATATATATAAAACAGTTAAAACAATGAAGTAAATTTTTTTGCCTATAAAATGACCAAAATTAAAAGTGGTAATTATAGCTTGGACTGGCCAGTGTGACAGGGAACGGAGACAGATCAGGAGGTAATGTACAGGGATGCAAAGAGAGATCGGGTATAGAATTCAGTTTAGCAAAACTGTACCAAAAAACCAAGAGTATCAAAAAACCCTAGATAACTATACCTTCTAACTTATAATTTCCACACTTTTCACACAGATATTGATATTCAGGTATCATTTATAACACCAGTGCTTATACAGTTTTTAAACGAAAGCAATCTAAATGTTCAACAAAAAGGATTGGTGAAATAAATATGGTCCAGTTAAAACACCATGTAGTGACTAAAAAATTATATCTAGAACAAAATTATTTAAAAAAAAGGAGTTCTCCAAGCATTTTTAATTTTAAAAAGGTTAAAACAGTATGTACAGCAGAATTCTTTTTTTTCCTTAGTGTTTAAATATGTAAAGTCAACAACTAAAAAAATACTAAAGGTTTTAACAGTGCTGATCTCTGGATATCACAATGGACGTCCCTGGTAGGTCAGCAGTAAAGAATTCGCCTGCAGGGCAGGAGCCGCAGGAGCCACAGGTTCAATCCCTGGGTTGGGAAGACCCTCCAGAGGAGGAAATGGCAACCCATTCCGGTGTTCTTGCCTGGAGAATTCCATGGACGGAGGAGTCTGGTGGGCTGAGTCCATGGGGTTGCAAAGAGTCAGACATGACTGAAGCGACTTTGCACACATCACAGCTGTGTATTATGATTATGAATGCTGTCATTGCATTCTCTGCATTTTCTAAATCTTGTACAGTAATAATGATACTCATGTGTCTAAGTCACACACTAGTCATGTGTCTAGTTCTCCAGGCAAGAACACCGGAGTGGGTTGCTATCCCCTCCTCCAGGGGATCTTCCCAATCTAGGGACTGAACCTGCATCTCTTAAGTCTCCTGCATTGGCAGACAGGTTCTTTACCACTAGAGCTACAGGGAAAGTCACTCAGTAATAACAAATGTTATTTAAAGCATTAATTATCTCTAAATGTCTTAAGAATTTGATAGAAAGAATTTAAAGTCAGAGGGAGCCTCTTTTTTTCCTTCTCTCATTAACAACAATGGGATGCTAAAACAAGGCCATTTCCTCCTGCTGTAACCTTGCATGCCCAAGGTTATTCACAGCAGAAAAACCTTCCTCTCACCTCCTTTTCCCTACTGCACCCAACCACCAAGCCAACACTATCTTTTCCCCATTTAAAAAATCTCCATAGTAAAATAAATTGAGCAAGGAAGTATTTTAAACTGTCAGCTTAATGGTGCACACAGGAGTTATGGTTGCTCTCAGTTCAAGTAAATTTTAATGAATAAAGTAGCTCAAAAATTTTAAAAAAATCCTCAGACTATAAGTGGAAAACTTGTTCAGTTTCTCAGAGCTTGTTTACTGCCAGGGGAGTCACTCAATTTAAAATTCTTCACAAAGAATGACTTGTATATGACTAGATTACTCTGAGTTTGGGTAACTCATGAATATAGCTGAGAGAAAAGCAGTACAGAATGGGAGGAGAAATGCACAGCTGAGTATTTACTCTCCCTGGGTCTGAGAGTCTATATCCATAAAACAAGGGATAGGAATTAGTTAATCCTAAAAATCCCTTTTGCACTCCAAGTGTCTGGTTCTAAAGATACACATGTATCCACATAAAGTCAAAAAGAATGAAGAATTATAGCCCAATAATAATGTCATTTTCCAGAAAGATATAGGTGATTTAGGAAGAAGACAAAGAAAGAGGAAGTTCATAAAAGATTTATCATTAAAACATCACAATCCTTAAAGGAGATAAAATTTGGAAAAGACATTACACAATCTAAAATATTATCGTAGGATATGATGAAATATGTGCTGAAATAACACCTGCATCAAAGTTTTCTTGGTCAAAGGGAAAAAAAGTGTTAACCATTAAAAGACATTTTTTGCTAGAAGAAAAGAAAAAAGAGAAAGAAATGCCACCTTGGTCTGCATTATAGACAAAATAATCCTTTTTAAGGATACTGGGAATGAAAAACAAAAGTATGTGTAAATGGAAGGATGAAAGAATGTAACAGACAGATTTGTAAATTGTGTGTGTGTGTGTGTGCATATCTCTACTTATATCTGTATGCAGATAACCCTCAAAAATATAACTCCACTGCAAAACCAGAGTTGGCTGAGTGTAGATACACCCTATTCCAATCAAAAGAATAGCTGTGAGCCTTTAATGGGAGTCTGCTTGCAGTTTTCTCCCTATAAGAATATTTTTAGATGTAACAGTCCTTCCTAGAAGAAAGGTAACAGGCTTAACAACTGGCAGGTATCATTGCTAATATTTTACGAAGAGCAATTGAGAACGAACATTATGATGCCAGGTTTGAGGTACCCTTCCACATTTTTATCCCTGCATTCTAATAATTTCCTGAATTCTCTTTATGTAAAGCAATCATTTTCTACTGGTTCATCAGACAATATGTGTTGTGGGCTTAGAAAGAGGTACATAAATGCCAGCAGTTGAAGATGATGTTATATATAAAGTCTTATTCCGAAAGAGCTGGCCAAGAACCATTTACACTAGAATCTCTTAAAGTGAGTATTAAGAAATGTAAATCTTGAATCTTACCTCCAATTTACAGAACAGAACCATTAGGGGTACAGGCCAGGCATCTGCAGTCTTAATAAGCTCCCTAGGTGATTCCGATCTGTTTAAATTTTAAGAATCACCAGCTTGCATCAGTTTTGTGTATGACTATTTCCTAAGTAACTGGGTTACCTTTATTATTAAAATGTTTTTATTCTTCCTAAATATAACTTAACAAAGCACAAACATCGTGTCATTTATTTCTCACGTAACATGGTTCAAGAAGGACAGGGGTTGTCACTTGTGTCCCATTTTAGAGACATCACTCAGCCAGCAACTGAAGGACCATAACTCTAAACTTCTTGCTCTTACAACATACAACAAATATTAATAAAAGTTATTAAGACACTGAAGAATGCCATCTCCAATGGTGGAATCAAAGGCAATGGGAGAAACATTTAGATATTCAAGGCTATTTAAACAGCTCAAAAATCACACCCTGCTGACTGTAGCTCTAAACTCAGCTCCAACTAACAGGATGAACATATCATGGCTTCTACGTAAGGAGGCAGTCCACGAATCATTCTGGAAACATTTCTGTATCTGTGAGTATTTACTGTTGGGCAGCACATTAGGTGCTGTAGAGAAAACAAAAACCACACTCCCTGTTCTCAGGGAATTTAGTCCAGAAAAGTTAGGAGGCTGCTGTGAACATGCAGACAGTGTTTGTACAAACACATACTTTGAATGCATCTCATCATAATCTTGAAATTCATTGATAACACCTGGAAGCATTTCCTTGCACCTTGTCGGTTGGTCTCTGCTTTGGGGGGAATGTGGGCTATCTCAGCAGCTGGGCATCATTTTTCATACTATTATAAGAAAAGTACATTTCCAAAGTGAGATTTCTTTGTAAGTTTCTCTGTCATCCTTGTGAAGAATCAAATGGTTTAATTATTAAGTTCTTGACAGAATATCTCAATTTTCCAAGTACCCTTAAATAATTTCCTACAAGTAACTGGGTGTTTTAACTATATATAGCTTCTTGTCACTGTTCAACTAAAAAATATTACAGCGTTATGTTAAATAAAGATGCATTAAACCTGAGTATTTTTCTAAGTTATTTCAACAATGATCAAAGCCAATGAGTTTGTCATTCCAGCTGAAATCCTCATTTCTTTTCTAAAAGACAAACCCAAATAAGCAAGAAGAAAATGAAATGATCGCACTAACAAAATGTATTAACAGTCGATCGCTAACCACGACCATGTCACCAAACCACCTCTTCTTTCATTTCATTCTATCTCATAGGACCTCCGTACCTTTTAGCTTTTTCTATGATCCCAAAGGTCTATAGAGATTGGGTCCTTTTCATGGTTTTTCCCAGAACCCCTGAAGAATTCTTAAGCCTACTCATCTGCTTACCTGTACTCCCCTACTTCCATGGAAGAAACAGCACTGGACTCGGAGAACCAGTGTGCTGTGTTTAAGTCCCACTTCTGCCTTTCATAAACATGTGACTAATCAGGCCACTGAAAGTGAGCAAGCCACGTGGTTTCCCTACCTGTAAAATGGGGCAAAATCTACCATGCATAATTTGTAGGCTTATTGTGGGTATCAGGTGAGATTAAAACATGAGAAACTATTTTTTAATATTAAGAGCTCTACAAATGTGAAAATGGAAATGCAATCAAACATTTCCCCAAATACCAACAGAACATTGATGGGTTTCCTATAGACATGCGTAATAAAAGAAGACCTGTATTGGTCTAGTCCATCTGATGGGTACATGGAGCTTCTGGTATGCTGTAAAGCCGCAGTGGAGTGAAAAAGAGAAGGCAGTCACCTCTCCTACTGGCTACTACTCCCAGGACATTTGGGAGACCTCCTTCAAGTGTTGGTAATAAAAAAAGGTAGGCAGGTTGAATTTTAAAGCCTGAGGCAGCACAATGGATTTGATGCCTCTTTCAGACACTGTTCTTTGTAGACAATAAGACAACATTCCCTCCCAAGCAGCAGACATTCAATAAGCACTTGTTGATTGATTGGTCTCTGCATTCTTGGCACTCACTGGAACAGTGATTAGCCAGCAGAGAGTGTAAAAACACCCACATTTTGATAATAACTTAAATATCTGCATATTGTGAATGAGGAGGCTGAATGAAAAAATTATGTGAAAACAGAAAGTCAGCTCCCTACATCTCTCTCCTTTATCATTTTTCTCTTGGCAGAAGCAGGACTTTTAACAGTGGTGTATCCGGGCATCTTAAGGCAAATGAAGGATGGAGCACTGCCCTGCTCCTGGGGGGCTTTTGGTCTCTATATATGCTGTCCGTCACTCAAGTACGTGCTGCTCTCCGGCAGCTCCAAACCCGTGCCTAGCGAGCAAAGCACAATGTTTTACAGCTAAACTAAAAATCAGATCTCTTCTATACTGCTTTTTCCCAAGGCTGGAAAAAAATACGTTTTTGTTGTTTGACGGCTGCATGTCTAGGAACACACACACAGACACACACACACAGTCATTCATTTGGTGGTCAGACCCAATTGGCTGGGATGACTAAGAAAAACTACATTTGCAACCATTTGTTAGTTTAAAAAAAAATAGCACAAGTGGAGTGAAAGTGGTGTTTTCTGCTCAGGTTATCTGCCATGTTAAGAATACCTTCCTCCCTGCTTTTTAGTAAGCAGGGTGGGGATCAAGTATAGATATAAATTCCTATTAAACATTTAAGAAACAGACTAGCTATATTTTAAAAACAGGTGATGAAATTACAGTTGCTGAGCATTTTTATTTGATTTAGTATTCTAAGATGCTTATGTTCTGTTTGGCGTTTGGCTATGGCATAAGCATCAGAGTGGCCACAATAGAATAACATAGAGATTCTGGGCCAGGAAATAACTGTTTCTCTTGCCTAAACCTTTTTCAGCTGTAGTATAGCCAGGTACACATGGCTTTGTGTTTGCTGACATTTTCAGGGACTAGTTGGGGAAAAAAAAAAAAGTGGAAATTTTTTTCCTAAATCTCTCCTCCTTATAAAAGCCCTCTCAGTCCTACCAGGTCTTAATGAGTCCTAATTTAAATTTTAAAAGAATTTCGGAAAAGATAACAATACAAAACAAGGTTCAACAGTAAGATGCATCAATAGCCTTGGCAGTTAAACCCTGATGCAGGTTTCCTGGTTTAATTCCTATGTAGACAAAGGGCATAAAAATTATTGGTTTTCTGCATTATGTCCTCTTGGTAATATCTGTGACATCCTTTTTTTTGGGTTAATCAGACACCAGGAAAGGAGATCACCTTCAACCCCTTGCCTTCACTTAAGGAATCCACCAAACCAATCTAGCAGGATAAGAGGACAATCTGTTTTAAAAGACTTTGAGGATAGTTGTTTTCAAAACTAACTTCTGTCTTTCCTGTTTTTTTTTTTTTTTCCCTTAATTGAGTACAGAGCAGAGAGGGCCCACTTGGAGAGAGGTTAATCTATTACTTGAACAGCAGCAGCCATTTATCAAGTCTTGTGATAGATGATTACATAAAGGGTCTAGACCTCACAAAAACCTTACAGAGTAGATATCACAGGTCCTATTTTACTCTTGAAGAAACTGAGACTCAGAGAGGTTTTGAAACTTGTCCAAAGTCAGTTAGTTAGTTAGTGAATACAAAGATATCAAAAAATAAATCCTTTATAGTCTTGCTTGGGAATTCCTAGAGAAGCCACCTGCCAAGGCAGGTTAGACATAACCGAGGTGGATTTAAACCCCGCGTCGGTGAGATCCCTGGAGGAGGGCGTGGCAACCCACTCCAGTATCCTTGCCTGGAGAATCCCATGGACAGAGGAGCCTGCAGGCTGTTGTACAGAGTCGGACATGAGTGAAGTAACTTAGCACACACGCACGCTCGTGTGGCATTATTTTAAGTGTAATGAGTGCAATGTCAGCAAATAAACTGGAATGAAAATGCTGTTATAAAGTCAGAGGAACAAATGAATCTTTAAGAAAAATGTAGCTAAAAGACTCAAACTTCAAAGCATTTACCACCCTTTCTGAATGTTGCTTTAGCTTATAGTCTGAATAGAAATGAGTAGGAAAAAATGCTTAAATTCATTATGTACTCATATAACACCATGTATATATAATCTACACAATTTTTTTTAATTTTAAAGGTTTTACACTAAGAAACCATAATTAAAATTAGGATAAATAGTTAATTAATTTTCAGTCTTTTCTCTGTACCTTGCCTTTAGAACTATACAATTTTATTTAACTATTTACAGAGGTTTTTCTTTCATCTCATGAGAATATAATCACATAATCCCATACATTGCAACTGTTTCCTTTTAACTGTAAATCATGGCTGCACTTGCAAATTAGTCTATTATCACAGGAGATCTATCAATTTGATGGGGAATGTATTTGCCAACTAGAATGAAAAAAGTTAATAAACATTAATAAGCATCTTAAATCAATCATTCCTTTACTCTTGATGTGGTGGTGGATATCAAGATTAATAAATCAGTCCAGACGAATCAAGGGAGGCACACAGAGAGGCTGCTTGATGCCACGTGTAGTTAAGAAGAAAGATCCTTAAAAACAAATTGGAAGATAAGGATAAGGCACTAAACCTTCAGTGAAATGATTTGTAAATTAAACAAAGTAAATCTAGATAGTCATCCATGTTGGTTCCTCATGTACCACTGGTGATAAAAGCTGGAGGAGAAAACAAAATGCTCAGTCAGGATAAATTATATCTGTTGGCAGCACACTGTGGAATTTAAGAACATGGACTTCAGAGTGAGCCTGCTCCGGTTTCAAGCCAGGCCCCATAACGCCTGTTTTGTCACTTTGTCATCTCTTAACCTTCCTGTGCTTTAATATCTCTAAGTGTAGAAGGGAAGTTAATATTATCTGTCTTACACAGTTGAGAGAATTAAATGAGTTGATATTTTGTTAAGGGCTTAGAATAGCATCCAACATATAATAAGCAATGAGTGATTATTAAATAAATAAATGATGTCACTGGGTACTTGCTATCACTTTACATAGCCCTAGTTCTTTCTCTATACAACCGCTTTACTGGGGAGAACTGGGAAAGTAAAACACCCCTGCAATATTTAAGTCATTTTCTTGCTATTAACAAAGAGTTGAATTAATTTCTTGGGTGGAAATTAAAATTCTTGCTTGTCATATTAAAAATAAAAAATCATAATGCTATGTTTAAAACAAATATTACTGAGGCAAGCATTTTGTTACTGGCAAGTACAAATAGACTGTTGTTATAGAAATACAGTCATTACAAAGGCACCCAGATAATCAATACCTTTTGTATCTACTGAAATACAAAGCTTTTGTATAAACACACTTATCAGAAACCCATCAGTAGTGATCTACTTTTGATTACTATATGATAAATGGTCCAGAGAAGCATCAAAAATTCTATTATTTCATTTAGGACAAGTCTCAAGGAAAAGAATGAGTGGGGAAGCCAGATACATTATTTGCATATACAACAGCATGTCCAATTAACCACTTTGCTGACAGAGATTCATTTATTATTCATCTTATTCTAGCATATGTTAATACTTTGACAGTAGACATGAAAAAATGACTGATACAGCACATTGAATTTTGGAAATGTTAAGTAAGGACTTCAAGGAAGTGCATAGCTTAGAGTGTTGAGAAATATTCTGTTATTTCAATTTTGGAAAGATGTAATGTAGAGAATGATTAATTTGCAGTGAGTATCTAGGCTCAAAAGAGTCTAAAATGGCAAGACTTTCAGAAATCAATATGAAATATAAAATATGTAGACTACTAAATAATGTTCTACAAAGCAACTAGAAAGTTTAATTTCTATAATGTACCTTCCAGATAAAAATCCCCAGAGGCATTTAAACTAGTCATGCATTGATATTATTTCTCTATACTAGCTTGTAATATAACTTACAATTGAAAAGTATAACTACATATAAAATGACATAGATAAGAACTAGAACATTTTTCTTGAAATATCCGAAAGAGAAGTTCCTCGGGAAAATGATATATTTCTTTAAAAGGTCCTGCTGCTTACCCAAATAAAAATGATAATTGAATAGTATGTGAGTACCAGGACAGTGAGTTTCCATATTAGCCCTAAATGCATTTTTAGAACATCATCACAATCACTCATAACAATGTGCTTCATGCTGTGGAACTACATGGATAATGCAATCTTAATGTAAAATTAAGATGAATTAATGTAAAATTAAAATGAATTCAAAATCATTTCAGCTTTAAGAAGCATCAGAAATGCCACTCTTCTAGCAGCTCTGAATCTTGTAGTCATAATGACCAGATGGTAACTAATAGCCAAGACAGACTGAACCACATAAATAATTACATGCACCAAAGTTAGTCCAATGGCAACTCAGACAATCAAAATAACTGTCAGAAGTGGTGTGCAAGTTAGTGATGTCGCTGCCTGTATTCTACCACACATGAAAAATCACTGCCTTATCATTTACTAAAAAGGTCTATTTCTTTCTCAATGATCTTTTTCAGAGATATAGCATAATGTTTGTTCATCAGTTTAGTTACATGGGAAAACAAGTCACCAAATATGTACATGAACACAAAGTCCATAACCTTGCTTTTAAAAACTGTGGGTCACATTATATAATACATTTATATTGGAGATCCCATAGCCAAAAAAGATCTAATATACTGAGTTTTGCAATGAAAATGTCTACAAGATTCATAGAAGCTTCATGTAAAACTTAATATGTACATAACCAAGTATTTTGACTGCACACTGGAGAAAAACCTTTCTACCTCAGTTACAATTCAAAAATCCACAGATATTAAGTTCACACAATAGACATAGTAGGTTCTTCTTGGCTGGCTGTATAGCTAGTGATTAAAAGGAAGTTTGTCCAAAAATCAGCATTTTAGTCATAGTGTTTTATCATTATTACATGGCTAATGTTACATTATTTACCACTGCCTGAGTATAGTCCTTTATGTTGAACTTGATAATGGTCCTTATTTTTTAATCCATCCCCCCTTACTATTACTTTTCAGCTAAATATCAAAATGCAATATTAACTAAAAGTTCTTTTACCTGAATGGAGACATAAATTTCATATCTATACTCACTTGAAATTCTTAACAACTATATGAGTTAACTAGCTTTTTTGATTAAGTTTTTTTCTTAATGAAGAAACAAATTTTTGTTGCTTTTTTGGAGTAATGACTTGGAAAATGATGAGAGTGGGACAAAACTCAGGTTTTTTAAATCCACATGTCATATTCTTTTCAAAATCCTGCCTCTTAACATATTGGAGTGAGAAAGCAAAAAAGTACTTGGGCTACTTAATTAAGTGACCCTGGAAGAATCATCACCTCTCTAAATCTGCTTCCTTGTCAGCAAAATGGTGATCATAAGTCCTGCGAGGGTTATGATGATGATTAAATGAGACACTTTACATGAGGGCTCTGTGGAAATATATACATAAAATCCAGCTATTTTTACTCAGTTCTGTCAAAAGCTTGATGGAATTCATTATTTGATCAAAACTGAAAAAACTCTTGCATTTTGT
Organism: Cephalophus harveyi; assembly: GCA_006410635.1. Classification (NCBI taxonomy): domain Eukaryota; kingdom Metazoa; phylum Chordata; class Mammalia; order Artiodactyla; family Bovidae; genus Cephalophus; species Cephalophus harveyi. Next base: position 63,550 of record SJYT01076680.1, read on the forward strand.
GAGAGAATGTAATGTTTTAAAAAGCTATTACCAATTTTGGTGTGGAGAAATACTCTTCACCCTACACAGCCCAAAAAAGAACTCGGCTAAAAGACCACGTGAAAGGAAGCAGGTGTTTTTCTAAGAGATATTCTATAGGACTTTAGCTGACTGGCAAGTAAGTACTCAGCAAGTTACCCTGAGCCTGACCCCCACACCAGGCTCCCGTGCATCTAAAAAAGCCACCTCTACCTAATGAAGACAACTGGATGGCTTAGGGAGTCTGTATACAATCTTTGCAAAAATATCTCCAGTTACAGCATGTTTACAATCAATAAAGTTCTGGGAAAAGGCTAGAGTATGAGAATTTTAAGAGGTTCTTATTGCCAAAAGAATCTTAGAACTCAAAGTTGAAAAGGATCTTGTCCAATTAAAAAAAAATTGGCATATGAATGACAAAACTATATAAAATGCCACTCTCAGCATTACTATTGAGATCCTTAACACCTCTACAAACAATTATGTCTTTCATTAAAAGAAGGCACACAAGGGTGTGTAAATGAGGCACTGATAGCTGACTGTATAAAGGTGGTTTTCTCTGTAGGAATTAAGTTCAGTTGCTGTATTCTGTTCTCAAGGACCAAGGTTCAAATTGCCTTAGGCTATCCAGTGTTCAGGAAACACTGGATAAACTGGTACAGCCCCTCCCCACTGCTGGAGCACAGGCTTCTGGGAAGAGTATTCTAAACATGGAGGAAGATGAGTCAGAAGATGAGGGTTCTACCTCCAACTCTGTTACCAATTTGATTCTATGAGTTCAGTTCATTTACATTATTTACAGCTCTGTTGTCACATCTATAAAATGAGAGGAATATGCTCCCCAAACTTTAGAGCTGGGAGAGAAGTGATGTTCAAAGCTGTGACTGAATTCTAGAAGTCACACATTTACTCACTGGTTGAATCAGAACCACAATTCCTGATTTCAAGATCTGGTTTTTCCCACTACATATGTCTTCGCTCTGAAATCTCTTATAATTTTTTAAAAGTGTATTTTATCATGGTAAGAACACTTAACATGAGGTTTACCCTATTAGGAAAATTTTAAGTGTATAATACAGTATTGTTAATTGTAGTCACAATGTTGTACAGAAGATCTGTAGAACTTACTCATCCTTTGTACTTGATACTTTATGCCTGTTGATTAGGAACTACCTAATTTCCTCTTTTCTCCAGCCCTAGCAACCACCATTCTGTCCTCTAATTCTATGAATTTGATTGTTTTAGATATTTCATATAAGTGGAATCATGCAGCATTTGTCTAAGACAGGCTTATTTCACTCAGCGTAACACCCTCAAAGTTTATCCATGTTGCAACATACTACAGAATATCCTTCTTTTTAAGGTTGAATGCATATTCCACATTTTCTTTATATATTCAATCCAAATCACAGTATGATATCACCTAACACCTGTTAAGATGGCTGTTATCAAAAAGACAAATTTTGACAAAGAAGTGAAACTGGAACCCATATACACTATGAGTAGGAACACAAAATGCTACAGCTACAGTGACTGTGAAAAATAATATGAGTGTTAATCAAAAAATTATAAATACAACGACCATTTGATCCAGCAATCCCATTTCTATCTATTTATCAAAAAGAATTGACTTTAGGATTCTGCAGATATGTCATCACTCCCATGTTTACTGTAACACCCTTCACAATACAAAAATGTGGAAACAATTTTTTTTTAACAAAAGATTTTTGGGGGCCTATTGTCATCTGAGCACTTAACAAATCCATGGTCCTATTTATTCTTCATGGAGATGTAACTCAGTGTATTTTCATTTTATAGGTTGAAAAACTGCACTCAATATGCCAGCAAATTTGGAAAACTCAGCAGTGGCCACAGGAATGGAAAAGGTCAGTTTTCATTCCAATCCCAAAGAAAGGCAATGCCAAAGAATGCTCAAACTACCACACAATTGCACTCATCTTGTTAGCAAAGTAATGCTCAAAACGCACAATTGCACTCATCTCACACGCTAGCAAAGTAATGCTCAAAATTCTCCAAGCCAGGCTTCAACAGTACATGAACCGTGAACTTCCAGATGTTCAAGCTGGTTTTAGAAAAGGCAGAGGAACCAGAGATCAAATTGCCAACATCCGCTGGATCATCGAAAAAGTATGAGAGTTCCAGAAACACCTATTTCTGCTTTATTGACTATGCCGAAGCCTTTGACTGTGTGGATCAGAATAAACTGTGGAAAATTCTGAAAGAGATGAGAATACCAGACCACCTAACCTGCCTCTTGAGAAATCTGTATGCAGGTCAGGAAGTAACAGTTAGAACTGGACATGGAACAACAGACTGGTTCCAAATAGGAAAAGGAGTACGTCAAGGCTGTATGTTGTCACCCTGCTTATTTAACTTATATGCAGAGTACATCATGAGAAACACCGGGCTGGAGGAAGCACAAGCTGGAATCAAGATTGCCAGGAGAAATATCAATAACCTCAGATACGCATATGACACCACCTTTATGGCAGTAAGTGAAGAAGAACTAAAAAGTCTCTTGATGAAAGTGAAAGAGGAGAGTGAAAAAGTTGGCTTAAAGCTCAACATTCAGAAAACTAAGATCATGGCATCTGGTCCCATCACTTCATGGCAAATAGATGGAGAAACAGCATCAGACTTTATTTTTTTTGAGCTCCAAAATCACTGCAGATGGTGACTGCAGCAATGAAATTAAAAGATGCTTACTCCTTGGAAGAAAAGTTATGACCAACCTATTAAAAAGCAGAGACATTACTTTGTCAACAAAGGTCCATCTAGTCAAAACTATGGTTTTTCCAGTAGTCATGTATGGATGTGAGAGTTGGACTATAAAGAAAGCTGAGCACCAAAGAATTGATGCTTTGGAACTGTGGTGTTGGAGAAGACTCTTGAGAGTCCCTTGAACTGCAAGGAGATCCAACCAGTCCATCCTAAAGGAAATCAGTCCTGAATATTCATTGGAAGGACTGATGTTGAAGCTGAAACTCCAATACTTTGCCCACTTGATATGAAGAACTGACTCACTGGAAAAGACCCTGATGCTGGGAAAGATTGAAGGCAGGAAAAGGGGACTACAGAGGATGAGATGGTTGGATGGCATCACTGACTCAATGGACATGAGTTTGAGTAAGCTCCAGGAGTTAGTAATGGACAAGGAGGCCTGGTGTGCTGCAGTCCATGGGGTCGCAAAGAATTGGACTCGACTGAGCAACTGAAGTGAGGTTGAAAAAACAATCTTAGGGAGGATAAGGAAGTTAGTGAATTTATATAAAGTGAGAAAGTGGCAGTGGCCAAATTTTTACGTAGATAATGATTTTGAGAATTATGTTCACCAGACCAAGCTGCCTCAACTACTTTTGTTAATACATTAGTCTGAACTTAAATCAGTGAATCCCCTGCCTTAAATACATTTGCAAAATAAGCCTTATTTCTATTTGAAAAATAAAAAGCTCTATGTTTTTGTTAGAGGAAATATATGCAGCTACTTGGTGGAAAGCAATTGTGTAAGGAGCTCTTTCTGGAACATTAACATTAAAGGATAATGCAAAGTGATGTAGCTAAAATTCTCCATGTTGATGTTTTCATCAGATCATTTCATGTTGAGCCCTGGATGATTTCTACATATACATAAAGTTTATAGCTTCTGTATTTATGCCCAGAGGCTATTTGCTTTTAAAGGGCAAGTTTGTTTAAAGATGAACCCTTTCTAACAATAGCTTGCTGTATTTTTGGAACTAAATTGCAAAAATTTTTGATGGTCATGATTGGGTATATTAGTTCTTCCTCTCTCCCCTCTGCTACCAATGTCCCCCTTGTTATCTGACCTGTCATGATATCTGGTGTACAAACACAAAAACATGCACGCATTACCAAATGAATGAATGGGCCATCTAAGAAATCAATATATTAAAATTAAGGCCACACGAGAGGCTTGGACTACTTGGGCCATAATTAATTCAAGGATTCTTCCAGGAGTATTAGCTGACAAGCTTGTCTAAAATATCATGGCAGAGATGCACACTTTTGTCCAAGAAGCCAAAGTAAGGAAGAAGTGTGGGGTAGGGTTATCTACTTTAGCAGAATATTCATAGCTAAAAATGTTCTGAGTTTCACATATGAATCAATTACCAGGAAAGCAAAATTGTTCTTCAACACAGTAAAGTCAAGTATATTTTGAAAGGCGTTGTTAACTCTTTTGGTCGCTAGACAAAAGAGCAAAGGGATCACTCTATCATACAGCACCCTCCCGACTGTGAGAAAAGCAAAAACCCCCTCAGAATCAATGAAGTGATCCATGAGACACCTGGCAGATGCCATCAGCCTCTCTCATAGTATCCACTATCGTTAATACATGCTGGCAGCAAGATGTGAAGTCCTGGTCCTTGTAATGATTTCTACTCCAAGAGATTAACCATGGAAGCACATGGAAGACCCTCTCAGTTCAAGTTTCGAAAGCTGTGAGCTCATGCAATTGCTTTCCTCTTTGACTGCAACCAGAGACTTGGCTGTGTATTTCAGTGCCCCTGTGGTGTGCCTCAGTATCCCTACAAGGAAAAGGGTGTTCAAACTGCCTCCAAAAGCCCCCATACTTTTTAGAAGTTTACTGTGTGTATCAAAGTGCCTCTGAAAGAGAAATGTTATCAATTTAAGATACAATTATTTTCCTTATAGAAGTGCAATGGGCTACCTCAATTATAAACCACACTTTTTAAAATCTGTTAACATTCCCTTCTGGGAAAGCCCTTTAATAGTATAAGCTAATCATGGCGGCAAAATTTCCGGAGTTCATACTAGTGGGAGGAGAATGGCTGGAGCTGCTATGCTCATTCCTATGATGGTTTTCTCTTTCCTTTATCTCCTGAAATTATTGAGACGCTCTAAGCTAATTTTTGAAAGTATGCAGAGGTACTTAGGAAATCCAGGAGCAGAGATAAAAACCTGAGCATCGCACTGACATCATTCTATGCTCAGCACATATGGCACCTCACTAAAGCAATACCAACTGAACACACTGGCTTATTCTGAACTCTTGCTGGCTTTCAGTAGCAGTCTTAATTACAAGCAGGTTTACTTTTTATCATTTAGAGTCACACAGTTCTCCATTTATTTGACTAGGAAAATTCAATTTTTCTGTGGAGGTATTTTCAACTTTTATATTTTTAAGTACATGCAAAATAAAATAGGATCTTGCAGTGATCTCAAAACCTGCTTCTCATATTCATTAAAAAAAAAAAATCCTCATCATAATCTCTGCAACTGGGTCAGCTTGCACAAAGATGCTCAGGGTAGTGATGAGTGCTTTCAGCACCCCGCAATCCTTGTAAGTGACACCTCCTAATAGTGCAAATGAAGCATGGCATGATGAGAAAATGAAGACGAATGGACCTGGACAGTCAACCCAGCAGTTTTCAAAACACAGAGGGGAGACTCAATTTTGTTCCCTTAAATACACCACACATGATTTTTCTTTTACACATTTGAGCACATGCATGCTTTCCCTATTATGAGAAAAATGTCTCATGATTCCACAAAATCCTATTATAAGCAAACGGTAGCTCGTGTGTTCATCTATATATGTCTATTTACCATAGTCTCAATTTTTGAGCCAAACCTCATTTACACCTGCCTTGATTTTCAGCCAGGAGTTTATCATATTGTCATTCACCTTTGTGCTTTTCCTTCACCCTCATATGAGGCTCAGAGATTATTTCCTTGTGGGCGCTCTCTCTAATTAGCTGAATATTCAGAGAGTTTATTGACCCAACAAATTCAACATCACCTATTTCTTATTAGGTTTCTTTTAAGCCACCACCCTGCCTGCTCTGCTCTCTGCCTCTCTGCATCCCCACCTCACTCGCATCTCCACCTCACTCCTGTCTCTCTATCTTCCACCCTCAGAGGCTTATTTCATCCTTAACATGCCTCAGTTGTTCCCTAGACAGAGTTTATCCCGTCATTCAAGGGAGGGAAGAGAGAAAGTACGAAAAACCCACAGCTGCTTTTATTTGGTGGAGGTTGGCTACTGACTGGTAAGTTTGCTACCCTGATTTAAAAAAGAAAAAAAAGAAAAAAGAATCAGAAAGCTTCTTCCAAAAGTATGTGTGAGAAGGGTGTAAGAGTTTCAAAAAGAAACAAATATGACCATACAACAGAACCTTCGAAGGAAAAGGAGTTTTCTGACTCAAAATAATAATGCCAACTGCTGGTTATATACAATTCCCTCCGCCATCCATCCATCCTTTCCCTTTCCCAGCGATAGATAAGCCTGGTTTTTCATTCACGCACAGAGAGAATCACTACATTCTGGTGGGAAGGAAGTGTTTGCAGAGACCAGCAGAGGGCGCCTGACTGGGGCAGAAGCAGCAATGGGAGGAGGACCAGGGTGCCTCTCCGCGGCGGGGCCCCCTTGGTCTTCTCTTCCCACAGCCCCCGGGTGCCCTCCGATTTCAGCCACATCCCTTGGGAGACAGGCAGAGCCGCAGCAAAGGAGAAGTTAATATGCATATAAGATTATTAGCCAAGCGCTCCCCACTGGTACAATGAGGCGCCCCACCCTCTCGCATACCCCATCTGGCTCACCGCCCCCACCCACGCTCTGTCGGCCCCGCCCGCGCCCGGGCTAGCCTCCTTTCCTCCGGGCTCACACAAATGTGCACAAAGGCCAGCAGTGGGTAAGGACTGCACTCGGGAAAGGGAGCCGCAAGCTACCAGGATACTGTGGGCACGGGAGAGAGCTAGGCAACTCCTTGCTGTTTCAGAGGGATCTTTCCTTCCTGTCACTTTGTGCCAAAAGAAAAAAAAAAACAAAACACACAACCCTTTGAAGGCATCGCTCAGGTCTCCATCCTAGGCACGCTGAACTGGAGAGAGTCCTAGAGAGGGAACTGGGAGAAGGAAGGGAAGGCGTTCCTGGGCCCATTGTGAGAGTGTCTAAGCCACTCCTGAAGGAGATGCCCAGGGGATGTGTTCTCCTCAGTTGGGTTAGGCTGTAGCCTCTCACATCTAACCAGAACAGCCTCCAGGTGGGAAGCCTTCCCTGGGGAAGGGGCCATTCTGCTATAACCAGCAGCTGCTAGGGGGAGAGGAATTCCCTAGGGAGGGGTAAAGGGTTCAGTGAGGAACCAAGTCTGAAAGGGAAAGGGGCCCTGCAAGCAAAAGAGGGAGAAAAAGATGTAAAAAGAGTGTCCGTAACTTTCACCTTGCTTCTTAAAGTAACAGACTTTACACCAGGGGAAGAGAAAAATTGGGACTGGGGGAAGACACACACACACACACACACACACACACACACACACACACACACACACACACACACAAACTGCTGATGTTTTATTTATTGGGAACTCAGAGAATCTGAAACAGGCATTTATCTGAAGATGCCAGGAACCTGGCTTTACACTGCTGGCCATTCTGGAGAAGAAAACTGCCAACCAAAGCTTTCCTCCATACTCTGCTCTTTACAAAGGAATTCCCGGTGAGAACAATTCTCTCTGTTCTAACTTCTCCTCCTCCAAGCAGACCTCCTAGCTTAATTATACCAGCCAGCACTGACCCATCTACCCTCTTTGGGGAGCACTATACTCTGAGGAAGAAGGACACAGGACCTCCCTTATCTCAATAGCCTTCACACATGATCCAAAAAGAAGCATGTAAGTGCCAGGGATGGGGGAAAGCGGATAGGGTTCAGAGGTCCTCTCTAAACTGGGCAGGGGCTGGCAATCATAAGAGAGGGTGCCTCCACCACCCTCCTACCTTCTCCAATTAAGGGAGGAGGTGGGGACAAGTGGAAATAGCCTCCTGTTGAGTGAGTCCCGGGACCTGCCACCATCACTGCGGTCTGGGTGCTCTTTGGAGGAATGTGCGGGCTGGAACCTCTCCCTCCCCCAGACCCGCGAAGATGGGCACGAGGTGGGGCAGCACACAGCACAGACAAAAGGTTCGGAGAGCGCTCCTCTCTCGGGAGCTCAGGTCCCCGGGCAGAGCTCGGTCCCCTATTCGGCCACACCGAGTGACCTTCTCACTAGTAACGCCCCCTTCCCGCGGGGCCCAGGCGCCCGACCAGGGATGGTCCTTTAATAGGTGCCCACATCTCTCTCCCGACACCCCCCCGACAAGGAACGCCCCTCCCACCCCTCACCACAAACACCCGCGACGCCTTCCTCCAACCCCTTTCTATTGTCTTCAAAGAGATAAGTGGCTCCCACCAAACACACCCAAATGCACCTCCCTCTCTCGCGCTCCCATTTCTCCGAGCCTTAAGGGCCGAGAAGCGAGTGCAGGGTTGGAAGGGGGGAGCGAGGGAGTAGCCCGCGAGAACTTGGCATCGCAGACCCACCGTGTCCGCCTCGCAAGGATGCCGGTGACCTGTAGATTGCAATAGGCACTGAATGATGCTTGCTGCTGCCATGGAAATGGTGGATGTGGTGCGCTCCCAAACTGGACGCCCCCCAAGCCACTCCTAGGAGGCCGCTGAGGGTGAGCGGGACTATCCAGAGCAGGGCCAGGCGCCCCCCCGCGCCGCCGCCGCCGCCCCCAGGCGAGCCCAGCTCGGCGCCGCACCGGAGCATCCTCTGGTACATGGCGGGGCGCCCGCCGAGGGGCCGCCGCCGTGGGAGGCAAAGTTTGGGGCGCGGGGAGGGGAGAGGGCGCTGGGGAGCGGGCAGCTCAGGGTGGGCTGCAGGGCAGGCCGCCTCACCGCGCCAGGGCACCCATCCTCTCCCTCCTTCGGACAGTCTTCTCGGGGTCCTGGAGTCCACCGTGCCTTGCACCCCAAAGATTCCGAAACATAGCCGAGGCGAATGCAGCTGATAGGGGCTTGTCCGGAAAGGCAGTCCCGGGGAACAGCAAGCGCGGAGCAGGCGGCTGTTCCCAGATTTCCAGGGCTCCAGGTTCTCGAGAGATACTCCCAAAGAGTTTCGGGCGAGTGCGTGCCGGGGGGTGGGGAGCGGGGAAATGGTTTAAAGCTCCTCCCGGAGGGTCCTCACTTCTACATGACAGCCATCCACCGCGAATCCACTAGGTAAATCCATTTAGCATTGTGTGTGGGAACCGAGGAGGCCACTTCGCCGGCCCAACCTCCTTTCAAGGGAGAAGCAGACCCCATGGACTCCAGGCGCCCCTTCGCTCCATTCAGCTCGGGCCGGCTCGCCCGCTCGCGCCAGCCTCCCCCGGGCAGCGCGCGGAGCAGCGGCGCGCATCGCCTGCTCCCGAGGCAATCTCCGCGTCCGCCGCCTCCTGACACTTACGCCCGGCAAGGGGTTCAGAGGGAAGAGTGCACCCTTACGAAAGAAGCAGGGATCGAACGGGGGAAAGAGAGCTGGGGAAAAGCAGAAGCAGACAAAGGAGTGGGGGGGGGGGGGGGGGGAAAAAAAAAAAAAAAAAAAAA
>SJYT01076680.1:73146-109550 GCA_006410635.1 Cephalophus harveyi
GGGGGGGGGGGGAGCAAAAGAAAAAGAAAAAAAAGAGAAGAAAAACCACACAAGCTGGCGAAGCGAGGGGCTCTATGCAAATCTGCAGTCTCCAAACAGCAAATCACTGAAGCTCGGATGCAATGCAGAGGACGAGCCTATGTAACGAGGGAGGCTGGCCTCGCTTTCCACAAAAATCGCCCTGCTTTGCCTCTCTCAAGCATTCTCCACACATCAAAGGGACACGTGTACCGCGATGCGGGGAACACCTAAACGGCAGCTCTCCCTCCTCTGCCAGGTGATCCCGCCGTCTGAATTACAACGGCAAATGGCACCCGTCCCCTACCCCTATGGTTTAGATGTAACCAGTGTCTTGAGAGCTCTTAAAAGAGAAAGAATTCGGCTCTTTTTATTGGACCAAACTTGTTCTGCCAGGTGTTCAAACCGAATCTGCGAAATATGGCTTGACACCATCTACTCAAGCATCAGTTTTGATGATCTGTTAATTACACATATTACTCATAACAAAGAGCCCTGGTTGCTACTACAATATCATATCTCATATAAGGCAGTAGAAGTGCAGGAAGCCAAACTACACAAGGAGGAAAAGGAATGAGTAAATCTGGCCATTGAGGAAGAGACAGAAAAAGAGAGAATAAAAGAGAGAAAGGAGACAGCTGAGAAAGGATGACAGAAGAGAGAAACAGTATGAATGAGATTGCTTGTGTCTTGGTCCAACATTTTAGGGTTCTTTAAGAACCCCCAAGATCTCTGTAAAAGCACAGTTATGATGATCTTTTATATGGGTGGAGTTCTACTTTTCTATTATCATGTTTCATAAGAAAAAATAACACCAATAAATCAGGAAATAAAAATTCCTTAATCTAGTACCCCTAAGGAAGAGAGGACATTATATTTTATTGGTGAAATGAAGAATCTTTAACCTGAAGCCATGTGCCCTGGAAAAGACAACACACAACTGAGAGTAAAAATCTTAGCATGGCAAGTAGACTTAGCCAGGATGACCACAGCCACTGGTAGCGGCGGCTGCTGCTCCTAAGTCGCTTCAGTCATGTCCAACTCTGAGCGACCCCATAGAAGGCAGCCCACTAGGCTCCCCCGTCCCTGGGATTCTCCAGGCAAGAACACTGGAGTGGGTTGCCATTTCCTTCTCCAATGCATGAAAGTGAAAAGTGAAAGTGAAGTCGCTCAGTCGTGTTCGACTCCTAGCGACCCCATGGACTGCAGCCTTCCAGGCTCCTCCGTCCATGGGATTTTCCAGGCATGAGTACTGGAGTGGGGTGCCATTGCCTTCTCCACACTGGCAGCTGGTAGACAGGATATGGAAGTATGATTAAAAGAGTTCCCTGGTTTCTAAAAGAAGATAAAAACTATGGCATGACTAGTGGCTGGAGATTTTTTTGTGTTTATTCCTATTTAAAGACAAAGAAAAACAACTCTGAATAAGCACTACCTCTCACAGGCTACTTACTGTCTATATAATCCCTTACGCCAACAAAATTATGTACTGAAAAAAGGAGTTCTAGAAGGACTTGATACAAATCATCCACTCACCCAATTGGCCGTTTAGATGTATATACTGCTTCGTAGTTCATTCAGAGTCAATCCTGGGACTCTGGGGGTCACTATGTTACAGTGTACAGTGACTGCCTAATCAAGAGTGTAGCATTCCAACACCCTACATCCTTTGCAAAAGTTTACCTTATTTTACTGAAAATGTAATAGTTCAGTTCAGTCCAGTCACTCAGTCGTGTCCGACTCTATGACCCCATGAACCGCAGCACGCCAGGCCCCCATGTCCATCACCAACTCCCAGAGTCCACCAAAACCCATGTCCATCAAGTCAGTGATGCCATCCAACCATCTCATCCTCTGTCATCCCCTTCTCCTCCTGCCCTCAATCTTTCCCAGCATCAGGGTCTTTTCAAATGAGTCAGCTCTTCACATCAGGTGGCCAAAGTATTGGAGTTTCAGCTTCAAGATCAGTCCTTCCAATGAAAACACCCAGGACTGATTTCCTTTAGGATGGACTGGTTGGATCTCCTTGCAGTCCAAGGGACTCTCAAGAGTCTTCTCCAACACCATAGTTCAAAAGCATCAATTCTTCAGCGCTCAGCTTTCTTTACAGTCCAACTCTCACATCCATACATGACCACTGGAAAAATCATAGCCTAAATAGCTTAGTCAGGCTAGTGAAGGTGCTTTTATCTACTTAAATACACCATGTCTCCCAACTGACCACAACTGCTCAAAGATCAAGAGAACCCGAATCCAGCACTTTCCACTGTGTCCTGTTCCCATCCTTATCCCCAGTCCATTTTCTCTCATTTTGTTACTTTTTAGCATGTGGGTTTTAATTCACTAGATTGTAAATATCCGTTTTTAAAACATCCAGTAAGCTTCAAAAAGAATGAGGAGCACTAATTTAGGAGATGGGAAACCTGGGCTGCCTTCTTGGCACTGCCATGTAAAATACTGGTTATGTCACATTAGTAACCTAGCATCTCCCCAAGGCTTCCTTTATAAAACAGTCATGTCCCTGTCTTTCCTAACAATCCCGCAGGGCAGGAAGGGTATAATGTAATATTGAATGAGAGAGGGCTTTAAAATATATCAAACGCGACACAGAGTACAGGCAGTATGTCTCTCCTTCTGTAGAGGTCTAACAATTTGGAGCTGATGGGCCTACACCATTCATCTGGTTCCTTTCCATCGATAGATATGTAGAGCCCTGCATGGTTCTCTGATAGCCTGGTTAAGGGTGATGATCTGTCCTTCCCTTCCTAACTAGATAGTAGATTCCTGAAGGGGAGAGGAAACAAATCTTTATTTGTACTCCCTCTAGTGCCCGGCATTTGTGAAGTGAAAATTTACATCTTAATGCATATAGTCAATTGTCATTATTTACAGAAGTTATGGTCTAAAAAGTGACTATGAACACTGATTTCGGGAATACCAAACCATTGCTCCTGTGGGTGAGGTTCCTACAAGTCTCTGCTCACAGTATTTTCATCAACAGATTGATATATAACCTTATTTTATGTGTTTTCTGTTTAAAGACATCTTTACTGAAAAAAAAAAAATATATATATATATAGTTAATTCATAACACTGAATTCAGAGCCAAGATCACTATAACTTAAGCCTGAATGAAGCTTCTCTAACATACTTATTTTCTCCATAAGACATATCATGGCTTTCTTGCGCTCAGGAACATTAAACAGCACTTCAGCATTATGTTTAGGGACTGTTTTAAACAGCAAAATCTCCAACAAAAAGAACAGAAATGTGAAAAATATGGTACTAAATAGGCCACACAAAGGACATTTGTTTACAAGTAAGCTGAAGGCAGAGTATTGCCTTGTTTGACCTCAGCTGGGAAGGTGGGTGTTGAGGACTCAAATGTTTTGCCACTCTGTGCATGTCTGTTAAGGATCACCTTGCTGCCATGAGTACTGATTTGGGGTTATAAATTTTATTGCAAAGGTGAGGTCACACCCGTGAAAAACAGCAACTGACGTTCTTGAATTAACAAGAAGGAGGGGGTGAAATTTGGGAAATGATTTGTATAAATGAAAGAAATAGGAATAGAGTAAGTGTAGAAGATTTTGATGAAACTTTCCAAGAGCACTCGATGAACAAAAGACTCCCCTGACTGTCTTACATTGTCTCAGGCCTTGGGAGATGAAGGTGGGGTTAGGGAAGGCATAGGCCAGGAATATCAGTTTTACTGGAGTCTCAAGGGCTTAAGAGGAAATATTTATGACTATCTTGAAAGAAGAAATTGTAGCTGTCTGGGGCACCTTTGCAATACTTAGGAGGTTCTGGGTTGGATTCTGTGTTACAGATGCTGCAATATTTGTTATAAATGACTGTAATTTGGTGGAACAAGGAGCAATTCTATCTAGAGAGTGGAGAAAAGTCTTGTGAGCAAACTCATGCCTAATGTGGATAAAGCTAATAAAGACTGTGCTTACTCTTGATGTCTCTTCAGTGGGTCCATTCCTGAGGCTGGAAGTGTATTATTTAAAGGAAACTGAGGCAACGCTGACATATGCTCTCACGTGAGTAAACAACTATTTGGAGGAGACACAGGGCTTGGCTGCCCATAATTTACTCTTAAATATTTCAGCATGGACAATGTGATATAAATGTGTGTTAGTACTGTTCTATGTCTCAGGAGAATTGGTTGCTTTCACCAGGAATGCATGCTCTAATGTTTCAGCCAGAACCACAGAAGTCAGAGGGGGTTTCTCGAAGGCTTGAGTTATCCTCATCTCTAATCATGACATGGCTTTGCTCATTAACTGAAATATATGTTGCAAACAGGTTATCATTAATGACATAAATGGCTTGTCAGTTTGTTAATGGAGGTTAAGAATGGGTTGTCTTTGGTGAAATCATTAACATTCAAGATATGTGGACTGGCCAAAATTTTTATGAACATGCTTTGCTTCTATTTGAATAGACTATGCTGATCTAAGAGAGCTTTCACCCTTTACTGTAAGCAATAGTGCCATAATATTAGTAATAATAGGAACTAACATATTTGTAATGTCACAACTCTGAGAGATGTAAAAGAGTGAGTTCATCTAGTCATCATAAAACGATATGAAACCAGTGCTCACTGATCCCTAACAAACCTTCATCACTTAATTCTAACAGATGAGGATCTGAATGCTATCACTGAAATACTGCCATATTTGCTTCAAGAAATTCTATTGGCAAGACATTTGTGGGAGGTGGTGCTTAAAAGAACCAGGAGTTGGAAATTCATCAAGCTTCCATAACAGGCTATAAGATTTTGTACCTACTTAGTAATAAATGTCTGCTTCTGTAGCAAAAGTTGGTCTGTGTCTTAAAATCCACTAGGACCTGTGGGAATGCTTGGAAGACTGGTTCACGCTCCCCTGCCTCTGACCACCTTGTGTACCAAGATCTACCTAGAGAATATAATATCTATAAGTGGGAGGCTATTCTAGATTCATTCACCGCCAATGATTCACAGTGGACAAGAAGGCAGGTGATTTAGTGTGAAGAAATGGGAGATGGGATTGAAAGCTGAGGGGAGAAAAGAAAGAAAATAGATGAAGAAAGAGGAGAAGAGCATGGAGAAGGGGGAGTGTGCACAGAAATGGAAAAGGACAGGTCACTTCAAACTATTTTTTCCTATTCCTAAAATCAACCCTTCCGGCTCAAGAAGCAGCATGGTTGTCAGGCAGACACTTTCAACCTTTTTGTATTTTTCTTAAAACTTAATTGGAAATGGTTACAGCTCAGTATTAAGCTTTTAAAATAGAAAAGTAGACACTAAAACAGCAGAGAGGAAGTATATTAAAACCCACAGGCAGCACCAATCTTTTAAAAATTAAAAATGAGGAGAGTGTCAATCATACATTTTGCATTTCTACTGATGTCAGCAGAAGAAAGGCAAAGAGAACCCATGTATCCAGCTACCTGCCTTTCTGGGTGGGGACTGAGAAACAGTAAAGAGGGGGAGACCCAGGAGAGGATGCTATCTGTGAAGTTGTAAAGACAACCTCTGATCCTGTTACCTTTGTGGGTTATTGCAGGTCCCTAAAGGTGTTCTGATAAAAAATCAGGGAAAGAGAGAAGAGACAAAGGGGGAAAAAAAAAAAAAAGAAAGGAAGGCAAGGAGGGAGGGAGAAAGAAAGAGAATGAATGAAGGAGGGGGGAAGGAAGGGAGGGAGGGAGGCGGGGCGAGGAAGGAAATATGCCAGAACTAAAAGCATCCCTGGAAATCTTGTAGTTCAATCTCTTCAGATGATAAAGTTGAGGTCCACAAAAGTAATAATGATACCAAAAATTCAGATATACTTATGATGTGTTTTCTTATCTGGAGGTGCACCTTCATTCCCCGCCCCCCCCACCGCCCATCGTCTCATCATAGATGTAGATTGGTGAATTCAGCCCATGTACCTACTACCTAGAAGCTCCACATTGATACACCAAAGGAGGGAGAGGAGCAGGAACCCAACATGAGACAGCACGATGCCCAGTTTACTCAAAGTAAATTAAAGCCTGTGGTTTGATTTGTGAAATATGAATCTATTTATTCAATCACAGTTAGCGGTGTTTAGGCCTGAAATATTTTATGCTCCCTATCTTTTCTCTTGCCCTTTTAAATTAAAACTTAATTTTGACATCTGACATAAAATTCATTGCCTAAGCACCAAGGCTGGGTCACAGAAATTTCATTATCAACTGCCTCTTTAAGTGCTGTGGGCATTACTTTGGCAAAACCAATCATATACTTTCAATCACTAGCATCTTACATTGTTTGTATAGTTATTTAAATGAAATTGTGTTGCTGACAAACTCTTCCCTAGGTTCATGTGGTCTGATGGGACTGCATTCATAGTGTAGAGGAAGAATATGTGGTTTGAGTGCCCGGACTGTGGGTTTGAATGGGACTCTGTAATTGTTATCCATCTGACACTGGGTTTAATGGACCCTTACTCCCATTTCCTTGTATGTAAAATGATTATAACACTGTGTAGTGAAATAGAACAGCCTCTAAAATACATTAAGCACTAAATATAAGTTACTGCCACTTACTCACATGTACATATTTTAGTGACTAAAGACATACCAATAATGAGCTGTAACAGGATTTTTAACTTTGCCCAATTTCAGACTCTTCCCACTCAGTCAAGTTCAGCCACCTCCATGAGTCTGTTTCTCTAAAACTGTGATGCTCAAACTTTAGTGTGTCTGAGAATCACTAGAACGGCTTTTTAAATCATAGATTGCTTTGCTTTTGAGTCCCTTGATCTGTACAGTGGCCTGATAATTTGCATTTTTAACAAGTTCCCAGGTAATGCTCATACTGCTGGCCCAGGGGAACTAGATTTTCAGAACCACTGCTCTGTCTGAATGTCAAAGTCTTTAACATGGGTTTTATTAACCAACACCGGGAGGGCTTTCTAATTAAGCTCCTTACCAATAACTTCGCCTCTCTGGCTGTGTACTCTAAACATAGAGAGCAGTGCTGTTCCCAGATCTCTTCTTTAAAGCATTCTGTAAAGACTTCAAGATGTCTACCTTATAAACCTAGATGTTCTCATTTCACACCATGTAACTATAAATTCCTTTCATTCTACTTAGAAAAAACTATTTTCTTTTCTCTCTCATCTTTTGAATTTGAGCTCTTCCTCAGTTAGCCTAGCCAGTGGCTAGAGGCAGGACTGAGTTCTTACAGGACTGACTGCATGACATTATACTCTGAATCTGACTTTACTAACTTATTAGCCATGTGGCCTCAGGCAGGTGAGAATGCTTGTTTCCATATAAAACCTAATCATCCAAATAGTCAGGTACCATTTAAAAAAGAAAAGAAAAAAAGTAGTCCCTTTCAGGTCCTGGCATTTCAAGTTTTCAGTCTGACCAGCATCAACTACGGGAAAGATCAATGACAAAAACTGACAACCTGGGAGCTGTCACCTGCATCAGTGGTGGCACCGTCTGTCATATACATGCATTGCTGCAGAAGAAAGCAACATGGGATTATTGAGAATGGAACTACAGTTGAAGCACAACTATAAGGCAAATTGGGGTGATATAAAAACTGAGATGTAATTTGCAAATTTCTTAGTAAATAAAGATATTCAAATCTAGAACCAGACATCATACCCATACCATGAGTTCAATTTCCTGAACACTGGAGTTCTTGGAGCATAAACCAATCTGATCTATCTTTATGAATATATGTTCTGGAGCATATGTTGCCAATTTAATTCACTGAAAAGAATTTAATCATGCAGTTTGAACTGAATCTGTAAATAGGTTTGTCTGGGATCTATAGTCTAATCACCATCCAATTCAGGACAAATAGATTACACACTTTGTATGAGTGATATTTTGAAGTTAGCACTACAGTTAAGTTAGTGTGATTATCCCACTACAAAGATTGGTGTTCCAGGTAATTCAAAGTTCTTTACCATGGCATATTAAGCCCTTCAAAATTTGCCTTCATCCTGCCTCTGTCTTATTTTTATCTCAACTTCTGCCACTTCTCCCGCAAACATCCTAGGCTCCAGACACATGAACTTCTCTTCCCTAAACACACTATATTTTTTCACTTTTGCACTGCTCATGCAATTCTCTCTGTAAAAAGATTATCTTTTCTCCCTCCTATATCTCCTTAATAGCTCATTTATTCTTCTATAAAATTGTTGAAAAATTTTCTAAACTCTGTCAGCTATTTGCTAAACTCTCTCAAGTATAGACTATCACAAATACCTAAAAAAAAATACTTGAGGTATGTAATAGTATATTTATACTATCATTGTGCTGAATGAATGGAATATCAAAATAATAGATTAAATGTATCTCCGTATGTAGGAGTTTAAAAAACTCCTTACAAACCAAAAAACAAAAGAAATGAAACAAACCCTATTCAATTTATCCTTGCAAGCTTTGATGAGCTCGTTCATTGCCTAAAATATGTAAGAAATTCAGGTTAAAGTTCAGTTTGAATGATAAATTGGTTATGAAGAATAATGGAATTCATTGTCATTTTCCTACTCATGTTGTATACAGATGTCTGTCTTTCCTCTTCTATGTAAAAGGAAAATAAAATAGCACCAAGCAAAGTTGCTTGCTGCCAAGTTGAATTGCCAAGCAAACATTTATAGCCAACTTATAAATCCTTGAAAATAGGGTTTTATAATGGAAATACTGGCAGCATTTTAACTATAACCATTCAAATAATATCACTATAGCAACGTATAATCCAATATACCTGTTCTGGGATTGATGAGAGACTTAGCTATAGGTTTTGGGAAAGCTTCCAGTGGCTCAATTCAGATTGAATGATCATTCCATTCGAATCTCTTAGGATATTTATATTTATTTCCAAATGTGTAGTATATTTTCCAAAATATTTATTTTTAAAATATAGGATATATTTTTTGATACTTGTATAAAAATATATGACCTCTGAGAGGCATTTCCAAAAATCATTAATCAGTTTTTTTTTTCAACTGTCTTCTTTTTCTCTTGCGAAAGAATTACTTTCCTCAGCTTTTCTCTGTTCTGTTGCTGAGAAGATTCCCCCAGAGACTTGCGTGTTTATCTTGACAGGTGTTAGTAGATCTGTGGACCTCTGTGGAATTGTTCCTAGTTGTGTACAGTAGAAAACACTATGTCTGCAAACTAATGAACTTACCTTATTGCATTCTAAATAAAATAAACCACCCAGCGAGTGGAATTAATCTACTAATGTCTTCCTAATGAAGCTTTCATTAGGCATATGGTGTCATCTTCAATATTTAACACATGATAGGTATTAAAACAAAGCATATCTGGTAATTTTTAGATGCATACATGATGACTGCCTCGTATATTATTTTCAAATGAACTAGTTTACCCTTAGATTGCTTTAGACACCTAATCAAAGAGATACAAGAAACATTTCTAGACTTGAGCGAATGTTTCACATCCAAACGGAAAGAAGAAATGTCTTATCTACCATCACCCTTAAATAATTAAAACCAGATTTGCTGTTCTAATTTTTAAGAATGGAGCTATATAATAGTGTGCAGTTTTCTGTGCAATGTAAAATGCCACTCATTAATGAAATTTAGGAGCCAGATATTGAGAATGGAACAGTGTAAATCCAATTCACAGTGGTTTGCTTTAAAATAATCCTACTTCCTAGCATAGCAAACAGCAGATTAAATTCTGATTGAACACTTCAGTGGTCAATGGAAGATCAGCTGCAAACATAATCTGTTTCCTTTCATATTGGCAAGGAAAAAAATCAAAGTATAATGCAGAAATACATGCCTACTTCAGAAATTCATCAGTTTGGGATCATGTGCTATCTTATCCCATCTAACATTTATAGTACCATGTAGACAAGCCACAGAGGAGTCACATCCTGATTGCTGCACTAAGCCAAATTCTTAATTTCTCATTTCAGGTTGCCATATAATATTATCTCCTATCTTGGAACAGTAATCACGGTTGTCCGAATGAAACTTGTAGATCTTATCAGTCATGCATTTTACTGCTATTATTAAAATTTACTCATTTCAATGATTATTTACTGCCAGGCCTTTCAGAGGCTAGTAAACAGACATAGTAAAAAAGTAAAGGTGGGTCTTTTTTCCTTCAGCAGTAGGAGTCAGAAACAGTATGAAAGCAACACGTCATTAAGAAAGACAATTTCTTACTTGAGGGATTAGACAGTACCCTCCTTTGTACTGTTAAATCACAGTTTGGGTTATTTTTTCAAGTGATACTGATTTTTTTTTTTCAATTTACATAGTCTCTAGAGAAACTGCAAGAGATCCCCAAACACAAACCATCTCAGCCAATCAATAAAACCGATTTTAAAAAGCCCTCAGTTATATTTATTGGAGAAGGCAATGGCACCCCACTCCAGTACTCTTGCCTGGAAAACCTCATGGACTGAGGAGCCTGGTAGGCTGCAGTCCATGGGGTTGCGAAGAATTGGACACGACTGAACGACTTCACTTTCAGTTTTCACTTTCATGCATTGGAAAAGGAAATGGCAACTCACTCCAGTGTTCTTGCCTGGAGAATCCCAGGGACGGGGAAGCCTGGTGGGCTTCCATCTATGGGGTCACACAGAGTTGGACACGACTGAAGCGACTTAGCAGTAGCAGTAGCAGCATTTATATTTACAGCCTTGAGCAAGCCTTCACACAGCATATAAAATAATAATAATAATAATAAACTAAATCACAACACAAGCTAAAGATAATTAGCTTAAAAAGGAAGACTTCGAACTGATACGTGAGGCTTTTTTCTTTTATTATTTAGGGAAAATATAGGTGATTTTTATTTTGAAGCAGCTCACATTTGCTAGCATTACAAAATTGAAAACTATGTAAGTTTCAGCAAATGTTTGCTTTCCTTTTTGGATTCGCAACAATAACTACTGCCATCAGTCAGTACTGCATTCAGATTTGAGAAAATTTGAAGCATAAAACTATGCTCTTGAATATCATGTGAAAATCTTAATCACTTTAAAATGCTTTTACATTCAAGGAGGGGTAGGGCATAGTCTTAATAGAGGCAAACAACAGTTACATGTATAAAATGGGAAGTAAAATCATGAGGTTGTTTTCACAGCCCATTTTTTTAAAGGTTTATTGCTTATGAGTCATGTTTAAGGAAGCTGTACCTTTTCTATGCTGAAGACTGTTATATCAGATAATTAAAAACAGAAATTTCCTGTAGCTACATAGTAGGGTTGTGACAAAACCTTATTATTTATCTCTACATATTCCTCAGTTACCCAGTTTGCCTAGAATCCTACATTTCATACTATTAACAGACACCTGAGGTATGGTGGATGATTAGTAAACAAAGCTCTAACTTTTATTTTAATCATCTTTTTTTTACCACTTTGTCAAAATAGTGATGGTAAGGCAGTTTTGAACTCAATAGCCTATAGAGACGTTAAAAGCAAGAGAAAAAATATATTAACATAGGTATTTCTTGTTTTATATATAACTTGAGTGATATTTTCTAACTTGGTGGAATAATCTACTGTATAAACTTGGGAATTATTTGTGAAAATTAAAGGAATAGGGAACTATACACAAAAATCAAATTAGAAGAGTACAGATCTATAATCCAATAGGATAAGATTTGACTGTTACAATCATACAGTCTTAGAAGAAGTTTGAAGTTGTCCAGTGTGGCTGAAATAAGCAGAATCTGGAGCAATAAATGATATTATTTTTACCCAGTAAAAATCCCTCAATCCAGTAATAGATTAAAAACAGGTTAGTTGGGCAAATGAAATTTGAATCCACTGGGTTTCCAAAACTGGGAATTAAAGAAAAAATCGAGTTGGATTACTATCAAGGAATGGAAAATAGGTTACAATTTTCCAGATTAAAAAAAATAGCACAAAAATACTGTAATAAGACTCAGATCTGGTTCTAAAGAACCCAATAGTTTCTTATGACTACTGGGTAGTATCTATATAGGAATACCAAGATTCACTTTAAAATTCAGTGACTTTAGTCCCTATAGTTTTTAGGGGCAGCCCAGTCCTTGGATCATAGATCAAGCTTAGAAAGGCAGTTATAGCAGAAACTTCTAATTTGTACTCATTATCTACTCTACCATCTTCCCAGAAAATTGAATGATCTGTTTTGGGGGAGTAGGGAGGAATAAAGTACATAGAATGGCAATATGTCCCATTAAGAAACTTGCTTTCCCAAACTTCCCGATAGTCAGAGTGTCCTTGTGACCCCATTAATCTTGCGGGAATATAAATGGAAGTTCTTGGGAAAGGTTTTCTACAAAGACAGACTTGGACAGCATGTCCTTTCCTTCTTTGTGCCACAAAATCTTATTCCTTTTGTCCAAAATGCAGAATCACTGCTATGAAAGATACCTATTCTGAGACCATGAGGTCAAAATCATATTCTAAGGATGGAGAAGTAAGAAGGAGTCTAAATACTTGACATTATTCTACTGGAGTTATACTAGCCCTACCTCACCTACGTCTGAGCTTCTTATTAAATATGAAAACTAAATGATCTGTTTAAATCAGTGTAAGTCAGGTTATCAATTTGGGGAAGTAAATATATACCTAATATACAACTAATTTCTGGTAAGGATGATTATTTAGGTGAGTTGGTTAGCCATATTGGACCCAGGGTGACATTTATTCATAAGGAAAGTCAATAACATACTGTCTAGAACTGTGATTTTAACGGCTCAGGATATGCTTTGGATTACTCCAGAACCACATGCATTTTAGAAAGGTAGTTGCTTTAATAAAGGGGCCTATTAGAGGTAATAATTGAGGAATAAGGCTATCTACGGCCCTTGAACAAGAAGAAAATGACTTTGAGTAAAGAATGTTTTGGGCCTGAAGGGAACTGTTCTCTCTTTGTCCTTCCCAAGCATGCCAGGGAAAAAGAAGAGAACATTCTATTTTCTAGAAATAAGGAACTAGAACCTGCCAAAGATATATTCTCAATCAGGAAGTCTCTGAAGTGGGCTTATTAGTAATAAACTCATCTTTCCAATCAGTATACGTAAATGTGAGTAGGTGCAGCTGATATACATTTATTTTTCCATTTATTCCTTAAGGTATCAAATAATTTATTGATTGAACAAATATTTACTGAGTACCTGCTCTATAGCAGGATGTGTACCAGGCCCTGATCTCATCCAGAAAGAAACATTTGGGGGTTTGGTTCTAGTTGAGGAAAGGAGTCTTTGAGCTTGTTGCCTCCTTATTTTAAACTGGGCTCATCCCAATCCTCTCTTGAAGTCCATAAAAGGCTAATATGTACCTTGACTTATAGAAACTGCCCTGTAGATAGGATTGAATTGGAACTGAATGAATCTTACTTCAGTTAATATAGTTTCATACTCAAAGGGTTTCAAAGCAGTTCAGACATGCTTATTGACCAGGTGCTTACCACCTATTTGGCAAATGCTGTTTATAAAGTTTTCAAGAAACAAATATTGATCCAAACAATTCCCTTGCATTTAATATTCTATCATTCTAGAAGGCCACTATTAACTTTGATGTACACATGCAATTACCTGTCTGACTAAAGAGTTTCAATTGCCCTAACTCTTGGGCACCACACCATGATTAAATGCATAGAAGCAACAAGTTGTTAACTTGGGCAGCCAGAAAACCACTGTGGCACAAGATCAATAGTTATATCACCTACTAAAGAATGTCTTTGTCATTGTTTTCTACAGTTCTCGAAGTCCTAGATAAGAATTTACAGCTGGGTTTTGTTCTTCTTCTGTGTACATATTATTTATGCAAATAAAAATTAAATTTATCTAGGAAGAGTCTAGATGGTCCATAGAGGAGTGAAGATTGTTTTAATTATTGTAGAGCTCATAAAATACATTTCAACTGGCAGGGCATCCTCTTCAACAGACTACCATATGCTTCAAAGTAGGGAAAATTAGCATGCATAAATGTAAAATCTTGCATGGGGCTTTGAGAAAAATCAGTAGCACAAGCCCAGGATGAGGGAAACCTGATTCTGTAGTTCTTAGTTTAAAAAAGTACCATGAGATTTTCACTGAACAAAAAAGTAATCATAGACAACAGTTTGATGCAACTGTTATAAAAAACAGCATGGATTTAATTGAAGGATGTAGTTCTTTTTTTTCCACACTTTACATAAAACACATATGGAATATGGTTTGAGGTGCTGAGTTCCTTATTTTAAAGATACATTGACAAAAGGAATGATCAGATGCTCAGAAAAGCCATGAAAATGAAGTGAGAGTGTTAGTCACTCAGTCGTGTCCGACTCTTTGCAACCCCATGGGCTGTAGCCAGGTTCCTCTGTCCATGGGATTTTCCAGGCAGGAATAATGGAGTGGGTAGCCATTCCCTTCTCCAGAGGTCTTCCTGACCCAGGGATTGAACCTGAGTTTCCTGCATTGCAGGCAAATTCTTTACCATCTGATAGGTATGCTTCACTGACTTTGCAGCTAGAGAAAGAGCCAGTAGATGGAAACAGATTAATAAAGAAGCAGATTATAGCACTAAGATAAATGAAGATTTCAGAAAGTGGGAATTTGGGATTAATCTGCATTTCCACAAGGTAATTTCTGACGTGTTCCCCTGTCCTGAGATCTTACCTGTGAACAGGTCCTTAAAGAAATAATGGAACTTGAGAGAAATAATAAAGTGAGCTTTAGGTCTAATTGTCAACCAAGGAAACTGAAAGTAGGATCTTATGCAAGAGTTGTCAAGAAGAAGCACAAAGGCTACCCTCTGATGTATATACTGCTGCACCCTCATTAGGCAAGTAGCTCATCTCCAAGTACCTTCTTGGGGAGCTAGGTAATGATCCAGAGGAAAGTAGACATAATTATTAGTTTATATATCTTCAATCATATGTCCTTAGTTCCAGGAAATGTACTCCATGTTCTTTAGGAAGGGGTGCAGGAGGGAAGTACCATAATACATATAAGAAAAAATAATTCTAATGCTAAGAAGCTGAGAATGCATAGCCACCAGTTTGGAAGCCTAAAAATAAATAGTCTAAAATAGGAGAAGAGAGGAGACCTCACTGGAGAATATAGAAGGGCAAGGTCAAAATGATCTGAGAAAAAGGTGGATGGTGAAGTAATCATGATAACTGCAGACATAAATAAAAGGGCACGTGTGAAATAAACCAAACAAACCCATATTACCTTACTATATTATATATCTTCTATGAAATTTCCTGAACTCTGTTGCAATTAGACTGTACCACGCAAACTATCAACTTCTGACTAAGTGTATTAACAATGCACACTCTATTTGATCATAAGCATTAAGAGTTTTATCAGTGCTTAATTAAACTCAAATTCTTATCTTTTCATACCAGATCACCTGGGTAGATGTTACAGGAGGTTAAACAAATTCTACAATCCCAAATACATAGGCTCAAATAAATTTAATAGCATGATGTTACTTGTCTTCCATATTCTGGTAGAACTGATACACAGCTACCTTATGTATGCTTAATCTGAAAAAAGTAGCCAGTTTTTGATGTTCTTTGTGATTTCTGATTATAATTCCCCTCTACAACATTTCCTACGGCTTCAAACACTCACATGTCTTAGGCAGACTGGCATTTCTATTGGAGGTGATACTGAAATAACCACTGACCCACAACTCCCACAGGTTGCTACTAGAAGCGTTGGCCAGTATATCTTCCTACTCATTTTGGTGAGCTCTGATGTAAGAAGTAAACAAATTAGAGAATGCAGATAAAAGGCCAAAAGAAAGGTATTAAAAGAACGATGGTCATGGCTAACAGGCAAAGATAAACACTCTTGATAAAAGGTATTTATTCTGTTTATTGAAGACTCTCCTCAGTTTCTACTTCCACTATTTCAGCCATGATTTATCACGACCTTAGCCACCTTGTAGCTCTTCTTCTCTGTGTGCACAGACTATCTCTTCAGCTAGACTCCAGCTTCAGCACGGTAGGGTCTATGTCTTATGTTTTTCTGGTTCTCCATTTCATAAAACAGGTCTCCATTCAAATTACAGTGAGCTAACTACTCACAGAACTTTCCTGTGAAACCATGATTTAAAGTTGTACTTCACCCTGGACTTACTGAATTTCTGAGGTTTTGCTCAGGAATCTGCATTTGTAACAAATGACTGGACACTAATGTCACAAATATTTGCCAGCCCAAAGCCTTGCACAGAGTAGGTGCTTATAAATGCCTGGCACTGCTGTTAAGATATTGCTTCTTGGCATGTCCATCCATACGTGTTTATGAGAAAGAGTGATTTCCTCAATGTGTCCTCTGTCAGCCACTAGGTAGTAAATGCCTTGAGGGTTGATGTCTTGCCCAGATGGTCCTTTGTATCTTCTTTAAATTTTTTTTATATAAAACTAGGCACTTCCTACAGTGTACCATAAATAATTGTTTATGATAAGAAGGAAAAAGACAACAGTGAAGGAAGAGGAACATGGAAAAAGAATTGGGAGGGAAAGAAGGAGGGTTATTCCAAAAACTCCTTTACTTGGATGAACTGGAATTCAAAAGTGCTGATTAATTTTCTGCTTAAAGTTTTTCTAATTAATTCTTTTGTTCAACACTTAACTTACTAACACTGAGAATTATCCCCTATGGTTTTTTTTTTTTTTTTAGATTACTAAAGACAGTCCTCCTCTGATAAAACATAATGGAAATAATATGAAAAATAATGTATATACACACATAACTGAGTCACTTTTAAAGCAATAATTAACAAAACATTGTAATTTAACTATACTTCAGTAAAAAAATTTTTTAAAGGACAGTCTTTTTTTTTGGATTGAAGATAGACTATATTATGAAGGGCTAGCATAGAACAAACCTGTACTGTAATAGTAAGGAAATGCTGGTCTCTATTTCTCCTCCTAAAATTGGTTTAATGGAAATAATTTCCATTTCTATATGTACATATAGGTTTGCATATGTATGTATGTATAATTACTTCATAAGGATAAAGTCAGCAATGATCTGTGCCAATTATGGGCAGTGTTAATGAGCTATAAGATGAACTCACCCAGTCACCCATGATTTCCAATTGTCTTTTATTGCAAAAGACACTCCTCATCTTTCACTCGGGTCTAACTCCCACACACACCTCTGTGCCCTTGTTTTATTATCACAAATAGACAAAAGATAAAATTGGAAATCAAGACTTGAGAACAAGTTTATGTCCAAACCAATAGGGACATGAGGCTTCATTGCTTCTAATCTCTAGGATTCAATTTTTCCAGTGGTGGGGAGACCCCTGCTTTCCATTTCCATTTTTTCCTACTGAGGATGAGTCTTATACTCAAGAATTGCTTTCTAACAGAACATCGAATATGTGTGTGTGTGTGTGTGTATATACTCACAGCCCAAACTTCAATAATGTAGCAACAATCATGCAAATAATTTAAACCTAGAAAATGGATAAAATGAAAAGTCATTCTCTTTTTCTTATCCAACATTGATTTTCTACATCAGCATTCCCCTAAGACTGTCAATATGAACACTAAACCTAACAAATGTTCAGTGAAGATAAAAGACTGAAAGCTAAATACATTTCAAAAACATCCCCTACCACATCTGCTTGTTGGTGATCCCCACTGCAAGTTATACATTTCAGGTTTCAAGACCTTCCCCTTTTAAAGAAACCTATTAAAATCCCACAGCACCAAGGTTGCCCAAAACACACTTTGAGAATGACTATACCACACTGATCCAATTGACCACATTTCTATCGATTATCCACTCTATGTTCTAAGTGAGTGCATACTCTTGAGTAGTAAGTAAGAATTGTGAGTACACATTCTCCTTTATGATAGACACTCCTGAACTTAGGACCTGATGAGCCAAAGCATACCCTATGGAAGAGCTGAAGTGAAGGGAAGTCCCTCAGTTGTGTTCAACTCTTGTGACTCCATGGACTGTAGCCTGCCAGCTCCTCTGTCTATGGAATTCTCCAGGCCAGCATACTGGAGTGGGTAGCCGATCCCTTTTCCAGCAGATCTTCCCAATGCAGGAATTGAAATGGGCTCTCCTGCCTTGCAGGGGGATTCTTTACCAGCTCAGCTACCAGGGAAGCCCATGGAAGAGGTCAGTTCAGTTCAGTCTCTCAGTTGTGTCTGATTCTTTGCAACCCCGTGGACTGCAGCATGTCAGGCCTCCCTGTCCATCACCAGTTTCCTGGAGCTTGCTCAAACTCATGTCCATTGAGTTGGTGATGTCGTCCAACCATCTCAACCTCTGTCATCCCCTTCTCCTCCTGCCCTCAATCTTTCTCAGCATCAGGGTCTTTTTTAGTGAGTCAGTTCTTCACATCACGTGGCCAAAGGATTGGAGCTTCACCTTCAGCATCAGCCCTTCCAATGAATATTCCAGACTGATTTCCTTTAGGATAGACTAGTTGGATCTCCTTGCAGTCCAAGGGACTCTCAAGAGTCTTCTCCAACACCATAGTTCCAAGGATCAATTCTTCCACACTTAGCTTTCTTCATACATAGTCCAATTCTCACATCCAAACATGACTACTGGAAAAACCATATCCTTGACTAGATGGACCTTTCTTGGCAAAGTAATTACATCTCTGATTTTTAATATGCTGTCTAGGTTGGTCATAGCTTTTCTTCCAAGGAGTAAGCGTCTTTTAATTTCATGGCTTCAGTCACCATCTGTAGTGATTTCGGAGCCCCCAAAAATAAAGTCTGTCACTGTTTCCATTGTTTCTGAATCTATTGGCCCAAACGAAGTGATGGGACTGGATGCCATGATCTTAATTTTCTGAATGTTGAGCTTTAAGCCAACTTTTTCACTCTCCTCTTTCACTTTCATCAAGAGGCTCCTTAGTTCTTCTTCATTTTCTGCCATTAGGATGGTGTCATCTGCATACCTGAGGTTATTCATATTTCTCCCAGAAATCTTGATTAAAGCTGGTGCTTCATCCAGCCTGGCATTTCACATGATGTACTCTGCATAGAAGTTAAATAAGCAAGGTGACAATATACAGCCTTGATGTACTCCTTTCCCAATTTGAGAATTGTTGTTCCATGTCCAGTTCTAACTGTTGCTTCTTGACCTGCATACAGATTTCTCAGGAGGCAGGTCAGGTGGTCTGGTATTCTCATGTCTTGAAGAATTTTCTACAGTTGTGTTGTGATCCACACAGTCAAAGGCTTTGGCATAGTCAATAAAGCAGAAATAGATGTTTTTCTTGAACTCTCTTGCTTTTTCAATGATCCAACAAATGTTGGCAATTTGATCTCTGGTTCCTCTGCCTTTTCTAAATCCACTTTGAACATCTGGAAGTTCATTGTTCACATACTGTTGAAGACTGCCTTGGAGAATTTTGAGCATTACCTTGCTAGCGTGTGAAATAAGTGCAATTGTGTGGTACTTTGAGCATTCTTTGGCTTTGCCCTTATTTGTGATTGGAATGAAAACTAACCTTTTCCAGTCCTGTGACCACTGCAAAGAGTTTTCTAAATTTGCTGGAGGAGTTAGGTTAGGTCAAAGTTGGTTTTTTTTTTTTTTTTGCCTCAGGCCTAAGTAAGTGAAAGCTCTAAGTTTAGGTTGGAAATTCTTGATATTCCTCTTCTACTCCTGGCAATTGATGGCTAAGTAAACTCATTCCTTTCCAGTCCCCATATTCTCACTTGCAGAAAGATCTATGAATGATAGTGATAAAGATTCAGATTTGTAGGGAGATTTCACTTTGGCCTCAAGTCCACGTTGGGTGTTTTAATTATTTTTTCTAGAGAGTTCTGCATGGAAAGAATTTAGACACGCATTTTGTGTTGTTCTTGAGAATCCTGTGGGGATAGGAATCCTGGAAGAATAGTACTCAAGACATTTCTAGGTCATAGCTGTAATGTCATCAGCAAAATAGCACCAAAGTTACTGCGGTCATAGTTTTTCTGTCTTTTTCTTTTGTGTATAGTGTATATATATATATATAATCCATATTGAAGTATCTTCAGATGAATGAGGCAGTTCTGGATTTGCTTGAAAACAATCAAGTCAGATGGTAGAAATTGAGGGAGTTTAACTTACACATAAAACCATGTCAATGTATTAGATAACTGCCAGACTGGGTACTGGTACATTTGGATACTCATGATCTGCCTGTTTTCTTTGTGATTTGATATGTTCTTTGACTAAAGTTTAATAGTAATAAATACCACAAATCTGACACAAAACTTTCAACCTTATAAATAAATTCATAGATATGAGTGTGACAGTTGGAAAGTTTTCTCCAAGTGGTCAAAGCATTCACTATTGTAACGAAATAACAGTTTTGCTGAGGCTACTATTATCAACTGTAGCACCCACATACACATAGTATTCCTGTGCATATTCTCCTTATTGGAGTAATTGATCCCATTTGGCCATTTTAGATTACTAAAGATAGTCCTCCTCTGATAAAACATAATGGAAATAATATGAAAAATAATGTATATACACACATAACTGAGTCACTTTTAAAGCAATAATTAACAAAACATTGTAATTTAACTATACTTCAGTAAAAAAATTTTTTAAAGGACAGTCTTTTTTTTTGGATTGAAGATAGACTATATTATGAAGGGCTAGCATAGAACAAACCTGTACTGTAATAGTAAGGAAATGCTGGTCTCTATTTCTCCTCCTAAAATTGGTTTAATGGAAATAATTTCCATTTCTATATGTACATATAGGTTTGCATATGTATGTATGTATAATTACTTCATAAGGATAAAGTCAGCAATGATCTGTGCCAATTATGGGCAGTGTTAATGAGCTATAAGATGAACTCACCCAGTCACCCATGATTTCCAATTGTCTTTTATTGCAAAAGACACTCCTCATCTTTCACTCGGGTCTAACTCCCACACACACCTCTGTGTCCTTGTTTTATTATCACAAATAGACAAAAGATAAAATTGGAAATCAAGACTTGAGAACAAGTTTATGTCCAAACCAATAGGGACATGAGGCTTCATTGCTTCTAATCTCTAGGATTCAATTTTTCCAGTGGTGGGGAGACCCCTGCTTTCCATTTCCATTTTTTCCTACTGAGGATGAGTCTTATACTCAAGAATTGCTTTCTAACAGAACATCGAATATGTGTGTGTGTGTGTGTGTGTGTGTGTGTGTGTAAGAATGTAAAGATCTATCTACATTAAAGATCTCTATTCACTACACCTTAATTACGAAGATTCTGTGGCATAGATGGGTTAAGCAATTCACTCAGAATTGCAAAGTTAATTAAATTACAGATCAGATTCTTTTCCTGGGATGTATGAAAAAGCTTCAAGGGGACCAAGAATCTTTAAACTTGTATGCAAATTGCTTGTGTGCATCTGTGCATTTTTGTGGAGGCAGGATCCATAATTTTATCAGACTCTCAAAATGTTCCTCAATGTAGTTGGGAGAGTTATTGCTAGACCTGTAATTTATAAAATATTTTTATAACTAAAGAAAAATAGAGTTGAAGGTCATGAAATCCAAACTTCCAGTTAATATTATCCTTAGGTAACATTTCCGGTAGAGAGCATGCAACAACCTCTGTCTAGTATATTCAGATAACTAATAGCTTATGACCATTCATGCTACCAGGGTTCAAAGCTCTAATAATTAGAAAGGGATTAATTTCTCTGTATATTTCCTATTCTATATTTTCTCACAAAGGGCCAAGTACAGCCTTTCAAGCCACAAAAGTAAAGCCATTTTGCTTACTCAGAAATATTTGAAGATGATGGTTTTATTCCCAAGTATCCATGCTTCTCAGATCAAAACAGCCCCAAAGTTGCCATTCTAGACTCATGCACATTTAGAGCTGGAAAGAATGTATTTCAATTTGTCAACATTCTTTAACAAACATACAATCAAATTTTTAAAATGATGCCCCACTTGTGACCTGGTTAGTCCATGATTAGACTGTCCCTGGTGGGTATTTTGCACCCCCTCTTTTTTGGGGGGTGGAGGATCATAATATTTTACTATCTAACTTGGAGGATTGGGGTTAATGACTTTTTCAGAAGTTTCTCACCTGAAAGGCAACAGAGCAACAGGCATGAAGTTGGGCCATTCACACCCAACTCTAGGCAGTTGCAGTTCCAGATTTAACAGTAATGAGGTTAACATAAATAAAATATTTGAAATTAATAAAAGAGAAACAGTATATATTCTTTTTTACATGAAAAATCTGGAATTTTTTCATTGGTTGAGTCAGAAACAAAGAATGGAACACCTCAGATTTATAAAATCTGAGCAAAGATGAGCAAGGATGATTTAGAATACAGCTTTTCTATTTCAAATGTCAGAAAAACTATTGTCAGGTTTACTTGATAAAACAGTTCCAGGACTTCCCTGGAGGTCCAGTGGTTAGGACTCCATGATTCTAATACAAGAGGGCATGTTTTTGGTCCCTGGTGGGGGAACTAAGACCCCACAAGCTGTGTGGCATGGCCAATAAATAAATAAATAGAATAAAAGTTCCACAAACCACTTCCTTGCAATGTATACTCACAGCCCAAACTTCAATAATGTAGCAACAATCATGCAAATAATTTAAACCTAGAAAATGGATAAAATGAAAAAGTCATTCTCTTTTCCTTATCCAATATTGATTTTCTACATCAGCATTCCCCTAAGACTGTTAATATGAACACTAAACCTAACAAATGTTCAGTGAAGATAAAAGACTGACAGCTAAATACATTTCAAAAACATCCCCTACCACATCTGCTTGTTGGTGATCCCCACTGCAAGGTACACATTTCAGGTTTCAAGACCTTCCCCTTTTAAAGACACCTATTAACATCCCACGGCACCAAGGTTGCCCAAAGCACACTTTGAGAATGATTATACCACACTGATCCAATTGACCACCTTTCTATCGATTATCCACTCTGTTCTAAGTGAGTGCATACTCTTGAGTAGTAAGTAAGAATTGTGAGTACACATTCTCCTTTATGATAGACACTCCTGAACTTAGGACCTGATGAGCCACAGCATACCCTATGGAAGAGCTGAAGTGAAGGGAAGTCCCTCAATTGTGTTCAACTCTTGTGACCCCATGGACTGTAGCCTGCCAGGCTCCTCTGTCTATGGAATTCTCCAGGCCAGCATACTGAAGTGGGTAGCCGATCCCTTTTCCAGCAGATCTTCCCAATGCAGGAATTGAACTGGGTTCTCTTGCATTGCAGGGGGATTCCCCTGCAATCCCAGCAGAGCTGGGATTTACCAGCTCAGCTACCAGGGAAGCCCATGGAAGAGGTCAGTTCAGTTCAGTCTCTCAGTTGTGTCCGATTCTTTGCAACCCCGTGGACTACAGCATGTCAGGCCTCCCTGTCCATCACCAGTTTCCTGGAGCTTGCTCAAACTCATGTCCATTGAGTTGGTGATCTCATCCTCTGTCATCCCCTTCTCCTCCTCTCAAACTATCTCATCCTCTGTCATTCCCTTCTCCTCCTGCCCTCAATCTTTCTCAGCATCAGGGTCTTTTTTAGTGAGTCAGTTCTTCACATCACGTTGCCAAAGGATTGGAGCTTCACCTTCAGCATCAGCCCTTCCAATGAATATTCCAGGATTTCCTTTAGGATCTCCTTGCAGTCCAAGGGACTCTCAAGAGTCTTCTCCAACACCATAGTTCAAAGGATCAATTCCTCCACACTTAGCTTTCTTCATACATAGTCCAACTCTCAGATCCAAACATGACTACTGGAAAAACCATATCCTTGACTAGATGGACCTTTGTTGGCAAAGTAATTATGTCTCTGATTTTTATTTTTTTTTATTTATCTTTTTTTACGTCTCTGATTTTTAATATGCTGTCTAGGTTGGTCATAGCTTTTCTTCTAAGGAGCAAGTGTCTTTTAATTTCATGGCTGCAGTCACCATCTGTAGTGATTTCGGAGCCCCCCAAAATAAAGTCTGTCACTGTTTCCATTGTTTCCGAATCTATTTGCCCAAACAAAGTGATGGGACTGGATGCCATGATCTAAATTTTCTGAATGTTGAGCTTTAAGCCAACTTTTTCACTCTCCTCTTTCACTTTCATCAAGAGGCTCCTTAGTTCTTCTTCATTTCCTGCCATTAGGGTGGTGTCATCTGCATATCTGAGGTTATTCATATTTCTCCCAGAAATCTTGATTAAAGCTTGTGCTTCATCCAGCCTGGCATTTCGCATGATGTACCATGTCCAGTTCTAAATGTTGCTTCTTGACCTGCATATAGATTTCTCAGGAGGCAGGTCAGGTGGTCTGGTATTCTCATGTCTTGAAGAATTTTCTACAGTTGTTGTGATCCACACAGTCAAAGGCTTTGGCATAGTCAATAAAGCAGAAATAGATGTTTTTCTTGAACTCTCTTGCTTTTTCAATGATCCAACAAATGTTGGCAATTTGATCTCTGGTTCCTCTGCCTTTTCTAAATCCACTTTGAACATCTGGAAGCTCATTGTTCACATACTGTTGAAGACTGTCTTGGAGAATTTTGAGCATTACCTTGCTAGCGTGTAAAATAAGTGCAATTGTGTGGTAGTTTGAGCATTCTTTGGCTTTGCCCTTATTTGGGATTGGAATGAAAACTAACTTTTCCAGTCCTGTAACCACTGCAAAAAGTTTTCCANCTCATTGTTCACATACTGTTGAAGACTGTCTTGGAGAATTTTGAGCATTACCTTGCTAGCGTGTAAAATAAGTGCAATTGTGTGGTAGTTTGAGCATTCTTTGGCTTTGCCCTTATTTGGGATTGGAATGAAAACTAACTTTTCCAGTCCTGTAACCACTGCAAAAAGTTTTCCAAATTTGCTGGAGGAGTTAGGTTAGGTCAAAGTTTTGTTTTTTTTTTTGCCTCAGGCCTAAGTAAGTGAAAGGTCTAAGTTTAGGTTGGAAATTCTTGATATTCCTCTTCTATTCCTGGCAATTGATGGCTAAGTAAACTCATTCCTTTCCAGTCCCCATATTCTCACTTGCAGAAAGATCTACAAATGATAGTGATAAAGATTCAGATTTGTGAGGGAGATTTCACTTTGGCCTCAAGTCCATGTTGGGTGTTTTAATTATTTTTTCTAGAGAGTTCTGCATGGAAAGAATTTAGGCACGCATTTTGTGTTGTTCTTGAGAATCCTGTGGGGATAGGAATCCTGGAAGAATAGTACTCAAGACATTTCTAGGTCATAGCTGTAATGTCATCAGCAAAATAGCACCAAAGTTACTGCGGTCATAGTTTTTCTGTCTTTTTCTTTTGTGTATAGTGTATATATATATATATNGAATCCTGTGGGGATAGGAATCCTGGAAGAATAGTACTCAAGACATTTCTAGGTCATAGCTGTAATGTCATCAGCAAAATAGCACCAAAGTTACTGCGGTCATAGTTTTTCTTTTTCTTTTGTGTGTGTGTATATATATATATATATATATATATATATATATATATATAATCCATATTGAAGTATCTTCAGGTGAATGAGGCAGTCCTGGATTTGCTTGAAAACAATCAAGTCAGACGGTAGAAATTGAGGGAGTTTAACTTACAGATAAAACCGTGTCAATTTATTAGATAACTGCCAGAACTGGGTATTGGTACATTTGGATACTCATTATCTGCCTGTTTTCTTTGTGATTGATATGTTCTTTGACTAAAGTTTAATAGTAATAAATACCACAATCTGACACAGAACTTTCAACCTTATAAATAAATTCATAGCTATGAGTGTGACAGTTGGAAAGTTTTCTCCAAGTGGTCAAAGTATTCACTATTGTAACTAACAGTTTTGCTGAGGCTACCATTATCAACTGTAGCACCCACATACACATAGTATTCCTGTGCATATTCTCCTTATTGGAGTAATTGATCCCATTTGGCCAAATTTTAACAATCAGTATCTAATGTAGAGTCAAGTATCACATTCAATATTTTGAGACAATATTTTTAAAGTCTATATTTTGTGAATTGCAAATAATTCCAGCTTGAATGTTAGTGAATGCAACAAGTTTCTGTAAAAGCTTTTGAGTTTCAGAAGCTTCCTTTTGACAGATTTTTGAGTTATGGAATGCAGCCATCAGCAGTCTGTAGAAAAATGAAATACTGCAAGTCTATTTTTATGCAGCTGGGATCAAGCTACTAAATGGATCAAAAGAAATAATTTCTTTGAAGAGGTGGCTGTTGACACCAGTGCCCTAAAAATAAGTGCAATTTTGTGGGTACAAAAACTTGTTTATACTTCAGTGTAAGTAACTATAGATACAGTTTCCATATATATGCTCATACTCAAGATATATTGGATCCACTCTGAACATATTTTAATACACATCAGTTTAACATCACTGCTATTAAAGGGAAATTGCATGCTATTTCGTGAACAATTGACATAGCTAATGACAATTATTCCTACTAGACTAACTTATTGGTCAATAATAAAAACAACTAAAATCATTATCCAACTCTTATTTTGTGCCAAATACCAGCCAAATCCTTTTCAATATTATTTTATTGTATCTTTGAATTAAATTTGATTTTAATAACTAGCTATTATTACTACCAGTTTATAGATGAATAAGCTGACTCTTTGAGAGTTTAAAGGGTAACTTGCCAAAGATTATAAAGCTAGTATGTCTCTGAGTTAGAATTTGAATGCTGGTCTAATACCAAAGCTCTTAATCACTAAATTATATGCTACCCTTTTAGGTTAGATACCATTTCAACTAGCTCTAAACTACAAGAAAAAATGTTAAGAAACAGCTGTATCTTTTAAAAACTCATTGAATGTGAAAGTAGGCTTATTTACCAAAATTTTGGTTAATTGGACAACTATAGCAATAAACAATGGATGCTGAAAGCTAGAGTTCAAGTATAAGAAAGTACCAAGATAAGAAATAATAATAATGTGACACAATGAAAGTCTTCATCACAGTAAAAGGTCAGAATTAAAAAAATAAAACAGAAAGACTACTGTAGGACACAAGAGGGATGGTTGATCTAAGAGTACAACGAAAAAAATTTAAATAGTTTTTATTGCAGGCTCTGAATTAAAAAACAATGAATATAACCCCTTTATATATAATAATAAACAAACTAACCAACTGTCTTTTGAAGTAGAATTATATAGTCTTAGTTCCAGAGAACAAAAATTCCTCTAGGTAGCACCCCAACTGATTCAGAGGTGCTTCTGTTATGCATAGACCAGAGGACGCTGGCTGTAGCAAGGCTTTACCTTCAAAGCCCTATGGCAAAACCAAACGATCAAAGAAAAGTTTACCTTAAAAGATAATCTAAGTACAATAATCCCAGACATTATCTAAGTTTAACAAAATAATATGCAAAAAGCAAAAAGAAAAAAAAAGATCAAATTTTTAGAGATGGTGTTGTATTAGGAAAAAACTATTCTGCAAGTTAATATTAATTAAATATTTGGATACATATGTAACTCCTCTGTATTGCTGAGGGGGTAGATATAAAGTAAATAGTGAAGAAGATCATCATTTTTATTATTTGGTTGGCCAAAATATTTGTTTAGGTTTTGCCAGATCATCTTAATAAAAACGCAAATGAACTTTTTGGCTAACCCAATAGCTCATTAATAGCTGAAGAGAACACGTTAACAAATTCCATTTGAAGATATATAAAGAGTATAAAAATATTTCCTACTGTTTATATCTGAAAGAGAGGGAATCAGTTCTGATGCAAATTTGAGACTTTAATGATCTAGAATGAAGGCAAAATTATTTGTCTCCTCCATGCTCTACTGGCAGCAGTTCTAAGACTTGCTCCACCAAAATCTGAAGCAGGATTGAAAAAAAAATAGGGAAATTATAGAAAATCTCCCAACAAAGATCCTTTCAACTTTATAACACTTTATAACATATTTAAGCTACTCAGGTTCTGTTGGTAGATTTATACAAACACTGGTCAAGTATGGGTTTACTGAGTTTTGATGCTACAGGTTCCAGAACAACTTGATTTCAGATAAAGGAAGTTTTCTGTTCTTCATTGTTCCAGAAAGGACGAGTTAAGAGATTTAGCTCACAAAAATTCAATTAATTCAATTAATAAAAACAATGCAGCCCTTTACAAAGGAAGTATTCATAAAGAACAATAGTAGACATAGAAATAATTCTACATGGTTGATGACTGATTTTCTATGTAACTCTCAACAAATTATACAACCTCTCTGGCTTTCACATCCTTACAATGAAAACTTAGGGCTAGTTCATCTCCAAAGAACCATCATGTGAAACACAAGACAGTTTCTTAATCTATCAAAAGACAGAAGACTGAGTTAAGGGCAGATATTTAATTGCTATCTCAATATCCACTCCTCCAATCCCCCTGGCCTCACCAGGCCAGTTTGCATTCTGCCATTTGCTCACATATTTGACTCTCATTATACATTTACGAGATGTGTAAGTGAAGAAATGGTTTGAAAAATATCCAACGGAAGTCATACACATTTTAGAAAGGCCTATTTATGAGGAATGAGTAAAGTACTTGAGTCTGAACATTTGTGTTATCCCAACAAAGGTGACGGAAAGTAGGAAAGAAGACTGCAGCTCTGGAAGGCATAGACAAAAAGGAAGAGTCAGCAGTAATTTTCTTTTTAATTGTTCAAGTTCAGTGACATTATCATTTAACTCTGTGACTAGACAGCTGCCAAGAATCATGGAATCTTGGTTTCAAGAGTCAATTAAAACAGGCTAGACCACAGGCCTGTGCCTACACATAGGCACATAGGAAATGGGAAGCACGCAATATAGGTATTCAGTATATAGTAAGCTAGATTGGCCATGTAAATATTCACCTGTCAATAGGCTGCTACCCAAACAACAGAAGCGTGGCCTAATAATTGGCTTTTCTTCTTTTGGGGTGATTTTCACATATATTCACCTAGTAATCCCATGAGAATCTGCTAGGTAGATGCTGGTAATTGAATATAATGATTTAGGGCTAGTTATAATACTGGGACAGAAAGAGGGAGAAAGATATAACAATAAAAGCAGATGGTTGATTCCTAATTTTGTGAACAAAATAAAGCTGTTTATTCTGAAAAGTGATTGTGAACTTCAAGCTTGTGAAGGGAATTCAGGATCAGATCATGTAACTTTAGGAGGAAAACCTGTCCTGACCCAGTTAGACTACAATGTTCCGCTAAGGCTCCCTGACTTCACACACATATTGCTTCCAGGACTTCTCTCTCGTGAAACTTTATAAAAATCTGTAGGATCATTTGCTCAATATATATTTTCCCATATGGCCCAAAGATGACTCTGCCTTATTCATTGATGTAATTCCAGCAGAGTGTCTGTCATACAACAGACATTCAAAAAGTGTTCATTAAAAGAAGAAATGTCCATACTGCAATGTCTTTGAAGAGAGGAGAGAAATGAAAATAAGAAAAGGACTATGGAGAAGAGAGAGAAAGGCACAGTTTAGAGGAAGGTGAGAAGGGAGATGGATAGGCACCAGATTGTCAGGATGACTTCAAAACTGACCCTTTATTTCACACAGTGAGGGAACCAGGGCAAATCTCTGAGGCGTCAATGTACTCACTTTCTCTCCCTGACCCATATACATTTTTTTTTATCCCTGACACATATATACTTCCTTAGGAATGTTTGCAGAGAAGGGCTAGACAAAATAAGATGGAAAATGAATATCAAAGAGACTGACAGGGGGAAATAACAAAGAAACAGATAGACTCTATTGTGTACAACCTCATGGTCAAAGATTTTCTACCTCCCTGAAAATCAGACTAGCTTGCAGGTGGAGTATTGACTGCTAGGCAGAGCATCATGGCTATAAAACAGACCACTGAGCTAGGCAATAAAAAATAGAGAGAGAGAAAGAGAATGAGAGGTCTAATGTCTTGTTTATGTCCCCTTTATGGCATCTTTGAGATGCTCTGCAGTCCCACAGCTGGCTTTAGTTCATATGCTTTTCTGATTAAGGCAATACATACCAAAGCAATCTAATATTAATGTGCAATTTTGAAAAAAAAAAATGAGGTGGTTATAGAAAAGGAAGGGATCTTC
Organism: Cephalophus harveyi; assembly: GCA_006410635.1. Taxonomy (NCBI): domain Eukaryota; kingdom Metazoa; phylum Chordata; class Mammalia; order Artiodactyla; family Bovidae; genus Cephalophus; species Cephalophus harveyi. The sequence continues at coordinate 103,179 of SJYT01076680.1, forward strand.
ACAAACATTGTAACTAAACAACAACAGGATACAAGACTTGCTTAATTCTTTATTAAATAAATGCTTTATTTTAAGTCTCTAAAACATTTGTAACTCATTTTAAACAATCAATTCTAGCATATTGTGTTTAGTGACACTAATCCTTGTTTATAGCCTAATCCTTTGAGAATAAGATTATGTTCCCAGTGAATACCTATAAGTAGTTACAAGTTTTATTATAACAGCCTTGATCACAGATTTACAAAAAAGCAATAAATGAAAGAAACGTAAATGTAAATGACTAGGATAATATCCAATAGGAAGAAATCTTTATTTAAAATGAAGTATAAACCTTGACTGAGAAAATGCCTGTGAAAATTCTTCCAAGAAATGTTTTATAAACTCTTCATGAAGAACTAAAGTACTGTTTTAAATTTAAATGCTGGTTTTATAGTTTGTCACTTTACTATTATATAATTTGTAAGGCCAGGAGAAGTTTGAATACTGGATGCAAATTCACTCATGTATTCAATAGTCCACATTGCTGGGAAATGATTCTAAAACTATATATATCTTCCCTCTAAGAGATTCTATTTCAATTTTGCTAATAACTGAATAACCTGTCATGAGTATTCCAATTGTCTAAAGAATCCTAGGGCATTGGTACAACTGTTTCAAATAATTAGTTGTTTTGGAAACGTATTGACATATTTGGCTCCAATCTTTATATTGATAATAATATAGAGTGGTTAAGTGGAAAAATGTGAAAGACAGAGAGTATTATAATTCTGGCTCAGGAATTCACTGTCTGACTGAGCCTCTGTTTTCTTATCCATAAAGTTGGAAAAATACCCAATCACCAGGGACTGTGTTATGATTGAATAGTGTGCCATGAGAAAAATATATTAATATAGCATGGTACCTGATATATAATGTGCACTCAATAAATGACAGCAATTTATAACTGTAATAAAGGATTGCTAGTATTAATAATAAAAGCCACCTATTACTGAGAAGCATCCTTATCATCACAATGCTTGGCATCTATCTCAGTTCTAAGGAAGATGATTTTCCACCTCCTCTCTTCTGTGAATTTCTACTTATGCCATATTATCAGCACCAATAACTATTTACTGTAAGCCTAATAAGCATAAGGTATTACATTAGGCATTCTAAAAAATACCTCCAGAATCAACCGTTCTCTCATGCAGGCCACTATCAGATCCTGTACTTCCTCTACCGTGGCAGTGACATTCTATGTTTTGATATTTATTCATATCTTATTTAAACTATTGGACAGAGAACTCTTCATGGAGTTTTGTCATGGATAAGTTTTACTCTGTATGCCAGCAGATAGTATAATGTCTGGAACATTAGACATGTCCATCTGAAGTTGAAAGAATTAATGAAACATTTCTAATTTCAAAAAGTTCAAGTTGAGGATAAACAATATGAATATTAAAAAAAAAAATCCTACAGAATAAGAAAAGGTTTCACATATTTCCTAGAGAAGAAATCTGTCCTCTCTGTACTAGTGGTAATTTATGAGCACTAGTTTCTATTATCATGATGATATTCTGGGTGGTTACCTTCTATGCTGTGTATGAAGGAATGGGTTGCAAAAGAAGAGGGAGGAGGGAACTCTTGAATAATAAATTACCAAAGAATACCTGGGGGAAGAATGGGATTGTTCACTGGGCTGAGGGCATGCCAGTCTTGTTAGTTTTGTGAGGAAACTGACAAGCAGAAATTGGAATTTAGTGAGAGGTCTAAAGGGGACTCGAGCTTCTAAACAGGAGGAAAACTTGCTTTTGGCTGTGGAAAGGAGCTCAAATAATATAGAATGGCATCCTATATAGTAATGCTTATCTAGAGAAATTAGCTGGAGATATTAATTTTAAATGTAAGGTGAAGGAGCCAAGCTTAACCTAATGGTAAATCCAACCTCTTTGGCCTTATTTATCAACTAGCAAATATGCTTCAGTGTCAACCAATTGATTAGAGGGACCTTTGCCAGGAGGAGGTTCGCAGATTCCCAGGTCTGGAGCCATGGATATATTCTGTAGGAATGACTTTAGATGGGCCTTTGAGCTAGTGTAATATCCTGTGTGGGCTTCCCAGGTGGTGTTAGTGGTAGAAAAAAAAAAAAAAAACAACAACCCTGCTAATGCAGGAGAGGTAAGAGACATGGGTTCGATCCCTGGGTTGGGAAGATCCTCTGGAGGAGGGCAGGGTAACCTACTCCAGTTTTCATGACTGGAGAGTCCCATGGACAGAGAAGCCTTGCAGGCTGTGGTCCATAGGGTTGCAAAGAGTCAGACGTGACTGAAGAGACTTAACACACACACACACAGGATCCGATGTATCACAGTGAGAACTATGAAAGGCAAGATAGAGAAGTTATTTAGCCTTCAGATCACTGGATCTGAGGTAGATTCTGAACAGTAGATCCACAGGGCCCAGAAGAGCTATCTATTTCTATATGGTAAAGCTTAAGAGTCTGGGAAGGTAGCATAGGGAACTGATTCTCACACCTATAAAAGAGAGCAATTGGGATTTACTTGAGGCTTAAGGATGCTGAATCTGAAGCTCCAGTATTTTGGTCATCTGATGTGAACAGTCAACTCATTAGAAAAGTCCCTGATGCTGGGAAAGATTGAGGGCAGAAGAAGAGGGCATCAGAGGATGAGATGTCTGGGATGTCTGGATGGCATCGCTGAGGCAATGGACATGAACTTGGGCAAACTTTGGGAGATGGTGAGGGACAGGGAAGCCTGGTGTGCTGCAGTCCATGGGGTCGTAAAGAGTCAGACACGACTGGGCGGCTGAACAGCAAACGGTCTGGAAGATGGCTTGCGTTTCAGTATAGACAGAGTAGAGTGGTTCAGTTTCTGACTATCACTAAGAAAATTAGTTAAGATGGGGGTTTTAAGAAAGCCCTACAACTTGTACTTCAATGAAGATCAGGAACCTTCATCACTAGTATACAAAGCCTGGTATAGAGTAGGCACTCAATATCTTACTGTTAATTTCTCAATACTCTGTTACTTCCCGATGTGTTGATTTGCTTTAAGAACTTATCATGATTTTAATTTTGAAAGGAGATTCATTTTCTTATGATACTGGGTTATCAAGTGAAAAATAGCGAGTGGCAGTTAAGTATCAATAGCCTTTGAAAATCTATCAAGAGTTCTAAAACTCCATTTAGTTGTGAATTACCCTGGAACATGAGAGGGAAATGCACACCAGTAGATACTGGAAAAATGACAAGGTCAAAACGAGACTGTATTTCTCCAAAAGGACAGGGAAACAAGAAGGAAATCTTTCTCCTGGGCTTCATCACTTATTTTTCTTTGATATTTATTAAGTGCAGGCAGCCTGCCAGATCTGAAACAGCCTATGGCCAGAAAGCTTTTCCTCCTGGATGTTGGGCATCATTTCTCCCAAAGTAGTGATTTATCATCAAAATCTAACATGGAAGGAAAAGATCAGCTACATAGGCATCCATCTGCAACTCCCCACAGGCAGACACTCTGATCCAACTATGGAGGGGAAGGGACTAGGCAGTGGGAGGGCAAACTTGATGTGGAAGTTGGCTGACTCTGGATCTTTATTCTAATGGAAAGTCATGGTTTTCCGTGGTAATGCCCCAAAGGCTTAGTTAAGCTTCCCTTGGAGAAGGAAATGGCAACCCACTCCAGTATTCTTGCCTAGAGAATCCCATGGACAGAGCTGCTTGGTAGGCTACAGTCCACGGAGTTGCAAAGAGTCGGACACGGCTGAGCGACTTCTCTTCACTTACTTAAGAAGACTTCTGAAGTTGCCTTAGACTCAGTATATTTTTTCTCTTATTTGGGATCTTTCCAGATTTAATCTCATAGTGTTTAACTTACTTATATTTGCATTTACTTAGTTTTTCTTAGAATTATTCTCATTGTCTTGTAGGCTCTTGGTCATAAGCAACTGAGGGTAGGTACTATTCATTTTCCTTTTTATATGATTTGTTGAGGGTTGATCAAGTTGTGGAATGAATGGGTATTGTTAAGTTGATTAAACAAGGGGCTTATTAAACTGCGGTGGCTCTAATGCTACAGAAGCCTAATTAAGCAAACCCAAACCTACATCTGTACATACGTCAAGGTTAAAAGTTGAAACCTAACGATAGCCAATCACAGTCAACTAGGCTTTAAGCTACAGTCAATCAAATTATTTCCTTTTTGTGCTTCTGCATCTTCTGTACATTTCACCCCACTCTCCCACCCACCTTGGCTCCTAACCACTTCTGGTTTGGTACTGCAAAATTCAAATAGATTTTTGCTCAAAAAAAACCTCTTAAAATGTTTAATATGCCTCAGTTAATCCTTTAACAGTATGAATTTGCATTTGCCTAAAACTTTGAAGCCCAAGTTAAATCTCCTTAATACAATATCACAAGAATTTCAGTAGGGAAGAAATAACCCGGACAGAACGTGGTATGATCTGATCATTCGGTGTTGAACTGCACTAGGAAATACTTAGGAAGGCACTTGGAACCCAGGCATCATCTGCCTGTTTCCCATTAAGGTTCATCACCACCAACTAGCACAAGTTGAGTAATAATAATAATAACAACAACAGAAGAAGAAGCAAAAAAGAGAACAGCTTCTAGCACTGAAAGAAGAATCCATTATCACCCAAATGTTCTGAGATTTCCTAGATCCAAAACAAATGAGATTTTAAGCACTGGCCACACCTTCCACAACAATGTTTTGTTCCCCTCTCAAAAGGAATAATCCTGAAAAAGAAAACTGGCTTAAGAGAGTGAAGAAAACAGGTTCTGGTACTCCTTGAAAATAACTTATTTTATACATTGGGTAAATCTCTTACAGTGCTTCTTTCCTTAACCATAGAATTAAAAATCTTGGACAGAATGATCTCTTATGGATTATTTCACCTTTAAATAGTTCATGTTGCTCTGGTTCTAGTTGATCAAATATTCTGACAGTTTGATCAAATCTTCTGACACAGTTTCTATCATGGGGAAAAGTACCACAAAAAGACTGATTGAGAAATAGCAGTTAGTCCATCCTTCTGAGAGTTTTGTAAAACCCAGTTCAACTTGTACCTACTTCTGCATGTTGTACTTGCCTAGACAACTGACCTTTGTCAGAATCTGAAGATAAAAAAGAAAGAGAGGGAAGAAAAAACCTTTGTATATCCAACTTTTTTTTTACTACACCTAAAGTGACAGGTCAGCATGTAATAACCTCTTGGGGAGTTCTGCCTTTAGCCTCAGAATATAGATTTTCCTGAGTGAGACAAAGCCTGAAAAAGGAAATTAGCTACGGGATGTTTTTCTTCCTATTGATAGGCTTAAGAGAGTGAAGAAAACAGGTTCTGGTACTCCTTGAAAATAACTTATTTTATACATTGGGTAAATCTCTTACAGTGCTTCTTTCCTTAACCATAGAATTAAAAATCTTGGACAGAATGATCTCTTATGGATTATTTCACCTTTAAATAGTTCATGTTGCTCTGGTTCTAGTTGATCAAATATTCTGACAGTTTGATCAAATCTTCTGACACAGTTTCTATCATGGGGAAAAGTACCACAAAAAGACTGATTGAGAAATAGCAGTTAGTCCATCCTTCTGAGAGTTTTGTAAAACCCAGTTCAACTTGTACCTACTTCTGCATGTTGTACTTGCCTAGACAACTGACCTTTGTCAGAATCTGAAGATAAAAAAGAAAGAGAGGGAAGAAAAACCTTTGTATATCCAACTTTTTTTTACTACACCTAAAGTGACAGGTCAGCATGTAATAACCTCTTGGGGAGTTCTGCCTTTAGCCTCAGAATATAGATTTTCCTGAGTGAGACAAAGCCTGAAAAAGGAAATTAGCTACGGGATGTTTTTCTTCCTATTGATATACAGTAAAATCATGATGGCTTAGAAAAATGCAGCCTCTCCAAAAATGCATTGTTCAGAGTCCCGTTTAAGTGTATGGTTGTCTCCTTTCTTACTGAATTCTGGTCTCTCGATCACTCATCTTTCACAGAAAACCCCGACTCCACCCAAACCAGGAAACTCCATTTTTGCTTGCTTATCAGATAACATTTTCTTAAACTCTGTTCAGTTCAGTTGTTCAGTCGTGTCCGACTCTTTGCAACCCCATCTGTCCATCGCCAACTCCTGGAGTTTATTCAAACTCATATTCATCGAATCAGTAATACCATATCCAACCATCTCATCCTCTGTCGTCCCCTTCTCCTCCCACTCTCAATCTTTCCCAGCATCAGGGTCTTTCAAATGAATCAACTCTTCACATCAGGTGGCCAAAGTATTGGAGTTTCAGCTTCAACATCAGTTCTTACAATGAATATTCAGGACTGATTTCATTTAGGATGGAATAGTT
>SJYT01076681.1:10508-41240 GCA_006410635.1 Cephalophus harveyi
AAGTTAAATAAGCAGGGTGACAATATACAGCCTTGACGCACTCCTTTTCCTATTTGGAACCAGTCTGTTGTTCCATGTCCAGTCCTAACTGTTGCTTCCTGACCTGCATACAGATTTCTCAAGAGGCAGGTTAGGTGGTCTGGTATTCCCATCTCTTTCAGAATTTTCCACAGTTTATTGTGATCCACACAGTCAAAGGCTTTGGCATAGTCGATAAAGCAGAAGTAGATGTTTTTCTGGAACTCTCTTGCTTTTTCCATGATCCAGCGGATGTTGGCAATTTGATCTCTGGTTCCTCTGCCTTTTCTAAAGCCAGCTTGAACATCAGGGAGTTCACGGTTCACGTATTGCTGAAGCCTGGCTTGGAGGATTTTGAGCATTACTTTACTAGCATGTGAGATGAGTGCAATTGTGCGGTAGTTGGAGCATTCTTTGGCATTGCCTTTCTTTGGAATTGGAATGAAAACTGACCTTTTCCAGTCCTGTGGCCACTGCTGAGTTTTCCAAATTTGCTGGCAGATTGAGGGCAGCACTTTCACAGCATCATCTTTCAGGATTTGAAACAGCTCAACTGGAATTCCATCACCTCCACTAGCTTTGTTCGTAGTGATGCTTTCTAAGGCCCACTTGACTTCACATTCCAAGATGTCTGGCTCTAGATTAGTGATCACATCATCATTAGTTACCCATTTTATACATAGTAGTGTATATATGTCAGTCCAATCTCCTCTTCCCTTCTTGGTATCCATCCATTTGCTTTCTATATCTGTTTCTTTATTTCTGTATTGCAAATATCATCTGTACCATCTTTCTAGATTCTACATATGTGCCTTAATTTATGATATTTGCTTTTTTTTTTTTCTGACTTATTTTACTTTGTATAATAGTCTCTGTGCATGCATGCTAAGTCACTTCAGTTGTGTCTGACTCTTTGGTACCCTATAGAATAGCCCATTAGGCTCCTCTGTCCATGGGGATCTCCAGGCAGGAATACTGGAGTGGGTTACTATGCCCTCCTCCTCCAGGGTATCTTCCCAACCCAGGGATCAAACCCACATCTCTTTAAGTTTCCTGCATTGGCAGGTGGGTTCTTTACCACTAGCACCACGTGGGAAGCCCATCAAAGTCTCTAGGCATATCCATGTCTCTAAAAATGGCACAGTTTTGTTCCTTTATAATAGCTGAGTAATATTTCATTGTATGTATGTTACAGATCTTCCTTATCCATAAGTTCCATTGTTTAATATCTGAGATCAATATCACTGAAAAAAAATATTAAGATGTCCAAAATGAAAACATGTGTATTATATAATAAAGATGGGTAAGACATAGAAAAGATAAGATTTGAAATTATACCCTATAAGGTCCAGGTATTATATACAATTCTTTGACCCACACTTTTTTCATTATGATTTTGAAAGATTAAATTAAAATAATAAGCTATTCTGGCTATCTCATAAGACATTTATATTAATAAATGAAAATAATTTTTGATAAAAAATATTGGGAATGCAACATGTGACCAAACATGAGTCTCTGTGTTCATTGTGTAGATAGAGTTCCATTTTCATGCAGGGCTATGGGAACATAATTTGCCTTTAGCAATTGGAAGAGTCCTAACTTTTTATCTTGTGTATGAAATAAAACTTGTTTGTTCATCAAAATCTGGAGACATCCATAGCAGTGTTTCAAACTCATTACCTTAATGTTAGATAGTGTAAGAAATTATTAAAGTCAGGAATTCTGTGTCAACTTGATGTCTCTTTCAATGCCATATATAGATATCCTTACAAATTTCTAATCGGTGCTTATAACTGTTCCTCTAGGGGCAAATGTTCCACGCTAATATACTGTGGCCTTCCAGCACTAAAATTCATGTTGTGTATCACACTCAACTGGGTCGCATGCATTCTGCCCTATTTCTTTGACTTTATCTTTTACATATCTCCTCACTCATTTCTCAACTCTCACCCCAGGCTTACTTCTGCTTCTCAAACACACTGATGTTTGAGCCATATTCTCACCTAAGGGCTAGTTGGAGCATACTGCTCTCAACACTTTGTAGTTTGTTCCTTGCTTTCAGATAAGTTTGAGTTCAAATGTCACTTTCACAAAAACGGCTTTATTGCTGTAAATATCTGAAGACAATTCTTGACCATCAAAACCCCAAAGTCACTGTCTATCACATCTTTATATTATTCTTTTCCTTTACTTATATTTACATTTATATAAACAGTGGAAATGACAAATAGATTCAAGGGATTATATCTGATAGACAGAGTGCCTGAAGAACTATGGATGGAGGTTTGTGACATAATACAGGAGGCAGGGATCAAGACCATCCCTAAGAAAAAGAAATGAAAAAAGGCAAAATAGTTGTTTGAGGAGGCCTTCCAGATAGCTGAGAAAAGAAAAGAAGCAAAAGGCAAAGGAGGAAAGGAAAGACATACCCATTTGAATGTAGAGTTCCAAAGAATAGCAAGGAGAGATGACACAGCCTTCTTCAGTGATCAGTGCAAAGAAATAGAAGAAAACAATAGAATGGGAAAGACTAGAGACCACTTCAAGAAAATTAGAGATACCAAGGGAATTTTTCATGCAAAGATGAGCATAATAAAGAACAGAAATGGTATGGACCTAACAGAAGAAGAAGATACTAAAAATGGGTGGCAAGAATTCACAGAAGAATTACACAAAAAAGATCTTCATGACTGATAATCATGATGGTGTGATCACTAACCTAGAGCCAGACATCCTGGAATGTGAAATCAAGTGGCCCTTAGGGAGCATCAGTACAAACAAAGCTAGTGGAGGTGATGAAATTCCAGCTGAACTATTTCAAATCCTAAAAGATGATGCTGTGAAAGTGCTGCACTCAATATGTCAGCAAATTTGGAAAACTCAGCAGTGGCCACAGGACTGGAAAAGGTCAGTTTTCATTCTAGTCCCAAACAAAGGCAATGTGAAAGAATGCCCAAATCTCACATGTTAGAAAAGCAATGCTCAAAATTCTCCAGCACAGGCTTCACTAGTATGTGAACCATGAACTTCCAGATTTTCAACCTGGATTTAGAGAAGACTGAGGAACCAGATATCATATTGCCAACATCCACTTGGATCATTGAAAAAGCAAGAGAGTTCCAGAAAAAATCTATTTCTGCTTTATTGACTATGCCAAAGCCTTTGACTGTGTAGATCACAAAAACTGTGAAAAATTCAAGAGATAAGAATACCAGACCACCTTACCTGCCTCCTGAGAAATCTGTATGCAGGTCAAGAAGCTACAGTTAGAACTGAACAGGAAACAACAGACTGGTTCCAAATCAGGAAAGGAGAACGTCAAGGCTGTATATTGTCACCCTGCTTATTTAACTTATATGCAGAGTATATCACAAGAAATGCTGGACTGGATGAAGCACAAGCTGGAATCAAGATTTCCAGGAGAAATATCAATAACCTCAGATATGCAGATGATACCACCCTTATGGCAGAAAGCGAAGAAGAACTAAATAGCCTCTTGATAAAGGTGAAAGAAGAGATTGAAAATATTGGCTTAAAACTCAACATTCAGAAAACTAAGCTCGTGGCATCTGGTCCCATCACTTCATGGCAAATAGATGGGGAAACAATGGAAACGGTGACAGACGTTATTTTTGGGGTCTCCAAAATCACTGCGGATAGTGACTGCAGCCACGAAGTTAAAAGACGCTTGCTCCTTTGAAGAAAAGTTATGACCCACCTAGACAGCTTATTAAAAAGCAGAGACATTACTTTGCCAACAAAGGTCCGTCTAGTCAAAGCTGTGTTTTTTCCAGTGGTCATGTATGGATGTGAGAGTTGGACTGTAAAGAAAGCTGAGCACCAAAGAATTGATGCTTTTGAGCTGTGGTGTGGAGAAGACTCTTGAGAGTCCCTTGGATTGTAAGGAGATCCAATCAGTTCATCATAAAGAAATCAGTCCTGAATGTTCATTGGAAGGACTGATCCTGAAGCTGAAACTCCAATACTTTGGCCACCTGATACAAAGAACTGACTCCTTGGCAAAGACCTTGATGCTGGGAAAGATTGAAGGCATGAGGAGAATTGTATGACAGAGGAAGAGATGATTGAATGGCGTCACAGACTCAACGGACATGAGTTTGAGTAAACTCCTGGAGTTGGTAATGGACAGGGAGTCCATTACTGGCATGCTGCAGTCCTTCAGGTTGCAAAGAGTTGGACAAGACTGATTGACTGAACTGAACTTAATTTGTTTATATTTACCTTTATTTTATTAGTGCTTTGAAAATTATTTGATGCACCAATTCATTTATGATTTAATATCTGTATTCTGGATAGACTGAACATATTATAGGAGATTTTTTTTAAATCATACTCTGCTCTCTCTCCAGTTTTTGAAACAAATCCTGGCATATCAAAGCTTAACACACACACACGGTGTTGTGTTAGTGTTAAGTTGCAGTGGTTTACAAGATTCTTTTTGCCAGACATCTCTTCCTAACTCTGAGTTCTACAGCATTACATTGGTAACTTGAAATTGGTCTAGTGGGTGCATTTCCTCCACACACATCAGCAAACACCACAAATCAAGGCTTTTTTTCTGGAGTGTGTTGTTAAATATTTACCACTCTATCTATATATGACAGAGAGCATGAAAAGGTAACAAAATTCCTTTCCTATAACTAAGGATCTCAAGTGAAGAAAATGTATCTGAAAAGAAGCTTTTTTCTTTCTGTAGGCAATACCACTGTGGTTTAAAAAAAAAAAAATGAGAAAAAAAAAAAAAAAAAAACTTTGTCTCTAAGCCGGGATACAAACAGCAGCCAAAGATGATATTGGGAAAAAATCCATCTCGTCACAAGCTTGACGCCAAGCAATTTGAAACAATAACCAGTGCTCCTGACTATAAATAGTTGATCCTTGCATTCTGATAGTATCTCAATTTCGGGGAGGAAGAGATTTTTCCTCTACCTTTCAAGATTCTTCTGACTGATCTAAGAATTAAGTTGACATGAGGCAAATTGCAGCTTAATGATATTGGGAAAAAATCCATCTCGTCACAAGCTTGACGCCAAACAATTTGAAACAATAACCAGTGCTCCTGACTATAAATAGTTGATCCTTGCATTCTGATAGTATCTCAATGTCGGGAAGGAAGAGATTTTTCCTCTACCTTTCAAGATTCTTCTGACTGATCTAAGAATTAAGTTGACATGAGGCAAATTGCAGCTTCCCTGGTGGCTCAAGGGTAAATTGCAATACAGGAGACACAGGAGATTCAGGTTCCATCCTTGGATCAGAAAGAACCCTGGAGGAGGGCACAGCAACTCACTCCAGTATTATTGGGAAAATCCCATGGATAGAGGAGCCTGGTGGGCTACAGTCAATGGGTTTGCAAAGAGTCAGATATGAAAAGTAACTGACCACATATGCATGCATAAGACAGACTAACAGGCAAAAATTGCACAAAAGTTTCATGGTGTGTATACATGGAAGAGACTGAGGAATTTTGAGTAACTTGTCAAAATGGCAGAAATGCTCACATTAAATACATTCTTTAGTGTATTAAATACATGTATTAATACATGTATTTAATACATTTAATACAAAAGAATGTATTAAATACATTCTTTAGTGTATCCCAGAGGATGCTGGGACAGGGGTTTAGAATGTCAAAGAAGGGGAAGACAATTCATACAGAGATGGAAAAGCAAATGTTTGGTAAACACCTGTTGGGTGTGCTGTCCAGAGGCAACAGGACAGAGTGTCCTCTGATCTCCAAGCCCTGGTGGGTTTCCCTCACCACATCTAATATATTCTTTGGAGATATTGCTGGGATAGCTCTATTCAGGGAACAAGCCCTTTATCTCAATTCTTTAGGTAACTCAGAGGGAGGTGAAAAAAATGACTTATCGAGTCATCTGTTTCTTAAAAGTATTCAAACTAAATTAGTATTCATACCTCTTGATCTCCCCCAAAAAATACAGAAGTATATTTGTAAAAAAATAGTTTACTAGGGTCTTAAGAATTAAAATTTGGAAGACACAGATTCTGGTATAACTGAAAGAGTGCTCCAGGGAAGAGAAAAGAGTCAGAGGCTTATTGAGACAAAAGTCACAAGGATTTCTTAAAGTTGCCTGGCTGTGATTGGCTAGGATGCAAGTCAGGAAACATTTGTCCCTAAGGAATCATGAGTTTTCTTAGGGTACATGTCCAATACTATCTTGAGTTTCTGGATGTGTTTGTGAGAACATTAGTGATCAAGAGGTCAGATTCCATCCAGACTGTGACACACACAAGTCACAATTCCTCAGTGACATCCTGGCTTTATTTTAGAGAGCTGTCTTAGCAATACAAATTATATTTTGGCTTCCTTTCCACACACCAAAGAGAAATATTATGGGGTGGCAAATTTTGCTCCGCTACTTCAATTTCTAAATAATAATCACAGAAAATTTGTTTGACAATTAAATTTTCCTAGTCACACTTAATATGCTAATACACCAGTTTATCTTCAATCAGTCCTTTCTAATGGAAGGATGCAGTTAGAGCTAAATGTATACTTCTTTGGTCTCAGGATGTAAGTACAACTTTTAGGCACTTACTATCTGAAGATGGTATGGCTTTTCATGGTAAAACAACTCTGTAGGTTAAGTATTGAAGAACTTTAGTACTACCAAAGATAGAAACTGCAATTGTGAATATAGGCATTTACTGCTATAAATGACATTTTATTGGCTATGATGTTCCCAATATGAAGGAATCTACTAGGGGGAAATGGTTATTATTTATTGCATGTTTATTATGCCAGGCATCATGCTGTTTCATTTTTTCCTAGAGAATCAAGATTATAACACAAAAAATAAGTTATTTTTATTGTTTCAATTTTAAAAATGAGAAGATGGATGGTTAGAAAAATTTTCCATGGTTACACAAGGGAAATAAGTGCAAGTAAAGGAAACAGAATAAATCCAGGGACTTCCCAGGTGGTGTTAGTGGTAAAGAACCTGCTTGCCAATGTAGGAGACATGAGATAGCTGGGTTTGATCCCAGGGTCGGAAGATCCTCTGGAGGAGGGTGTGGCAACCCACTCCAGTATTCTTGCCTGGAGAATCCCATGGACAGAGGAGCCGACAGGCTACAGTCCATACTCTCTGACTTGCAAAGAGTCAGACACAACTGAAGTGACTGAGCATAGTCTAATTCTAGATTTCATAAGATGAGGTCACAAACATACTGTCATTCTGAAAAAAAAAAAAAAAAAAAAAGAACTAGTCACTGACAGCTCAAAGGGCTTGGGATGCTAGAAAGATAAAAATAATCAAAACATTCTTATAAAAAACTTTTCTTCTAAATTGGGAAATGGGTCACAAAAAGCTACAGATATATCTATTTTTTCATCTTTCTTTTTTTGGACTCTATGACACTTGAATCTAGTGTAGTGTAGAGAACATCCTTGTTTCTGATTACCCAGAAATGATAGCTATACTGTACTAATTTTCCTTATCTTGACATGATGTTTTCACTATGCTACTTTGGTATATGGTGAATCAATTTCAACCATGTAAAATTTTAAAAAGATTCATAAAACTTCAGTAGTGTGGCAGAAGTATGGTTCTCTTAGATTTTATGACATAAAGATAAGGAAACAATTGTGCCAACTTCATCTCTCAAAACACCACCAACTGCTATACTTCTTTTCTAGAATATTCCATTTCTCAAATTGGGGATGGGATAGAAAAGATAGAGCATAGATTATGAGAAAACTAGGAGGGTCCATTTTTGATGAATTGCCTATTATGGACAAAGCATCAAAAGAGTAAATACAGACGACAAGAAAAAAACACACATTGTAAACATGGTATATTTCTCCATTAAATTTTAACATCAATGATTTCATTTTCAACTGATTTATTTTGATTAGTTTTTACATTGTATACCTTTTCCCATTGCCATCTTTTTCCATTCCAATTTCCCATTCATTCAGATGCACTTGTGATTCAATTTAATTTCTTTAATTCATTCCACTTTCTTTAGTTTCCTTCTGATACTATCAGTTCAGTTCAGTTGCTCAGTCGTGTCTGACTCTTTGTGACCCCATGAAACACAGTACGCCAGGGTCTACCTCTCCATCACCAACTCCGTGAGTATATACCCAAACCCATGTCCATCCAACCATTTCATCCTCTGTCATCTCCTACTCCTCCTGCCTTTAATCTTTCCCAGAATAGGGTCTTTTCAAATGAGTCAGCTCTTCGCATCAGGTGGCCAAAGTATTCCAGTTTCAGTTTCAACATCAGTCCTTCCAATGAACACCCAGGACTGAGCTGCTTTAGGATGAACTGGTTGGATCTCCTTGCAGTCCAAGGGACTCTCAAGAGTCTTCTCCAACACCACAGCTCAGAAGCATCAATTCTTTGGCGCTCAGCATTCTTTATAGTACAACTCTCATATCCCTACATGACCACTGGAAAAACCATAGCCTTGACTAGCCAGACATTTGTTGACAAAATAATATCTCTGCTTTTTAATATGCTGTCTAGGTTGGTCATAACTTTCCTTCCAAGAAGTAAGTATCTTTTAATTTCATGGCTTCAGTCACCATCTGTAGTGATTTTGGAGCCCAGAAAAAAAAGAGTCTGTCACTGTTTCCACTGTTTCCCCATCTATTTCTCATGAAGTGATGGGACCAGATGCCATGATCTTCATTTTCTGAATGTTGAGCTTTAAGCCAATTTTTTCTTTTTTTTTCACTTTCATCAAGAGGCTCTTTAGTTCCTCTTCATTTTCTGCCATATGAGTGGTGTCATCTGCATATCTGAGGTTATTGATATTTCTCCCAGCAATCTTGATTCCAGCTTGTGCTTCCTCCAGCCCAGCATTTCTCATGATGTACTCTGCATATAAGTTAAATAAGCAGGGTGACAATATACAGCCTTGAGGTACTCATTTTCTTATTTGGAACCAGTCTGTTGTCCATGTCCAGTTCTAACTGTTGCTTCCTGACCTGCATACAGGTGTCTCAAGAGGCAGATCAGGTGGTCTGGTATTCCCATCTCCAGAATTTTTCACAGTTTATTGTGATCCACACAGTCAAAGGCTTTGGTATAGTCGATAAAGCAGAAAGAGACTTTTTTCTAGAACTCTCTTGCTATTTCAATGATCCAGCAGATGTTGGTAGTTTAATCTCTGGTCCTCTACATTTTCTAAAACCAGCTTGAACATATGGAAGTTCATGGTTCACTTATTGTTGAAGCCTGGCTTGGAAAATTTTGAACATCAGTTTACTAGCATGTGAGATGAGTGCAATTGTGCAGGAGTTTGAGCATTCTTTGGCATTGCCTTTCTTTGGGATTTGAATGAAAACTGACCTTTTCCAGTCTTGTGACCACTGCTCAGTTTTCCAGATTTGATGCTATATGGGTGCAGCACTTTCACATAATCATGTTTTAATTTCAACTGGAATTTCATCACCTCCACTAGCTTTGTTCATAGTGATGCTTCCTAAGACCCAGTTGACTTCACATTCCAGGATGTCTGGTTCTATGTGAGTGTGAGTGATCACAACATAGTGATTATCTGGGTCGTGAAGATCTTTTTTGTACAGTTCTTCTGTGTATTCTTGCCAACTCTTCTTAATATCTTCTGCTTCTGTTAGGTCCATATCATTTCGGTCCTTTATTGAGCCCATCTTTGCATGAAATGTTGCCTTGATATCTCTAGTTTTCTTGAAGAGATCTCTGGACTTTCCCATTCTATTGTTTTCCTCTATTTCTTTGCACTGATCATTGAGAAAGCCTTTCTTATCTCTCCTTGTTATTCTTTGGAACTCTGCATTCAGATGAATATATCTTTCCTTTTGTCCTTGCTTTTCACTTGTCTTCTTTTCACAGCTATTTGTAAGGTCTCTTCAGACAGCCATTTTGCTTTTTTTGCATTTCTTTTTCTTGGTGATGATCTTGATTTCTGTCTCCTGTACAATGTGACAAACCTCCGTCCATAGTTCATCAAGCACTCTATCAGATCTAGTCCCTTAAACTATAAGAGATTTGATTTAGGTCATACATGAATGTTCTATTGGTTTTCCCTACTTTCTTCCATTTAAGTTTGAATTTGGCAATAAGGTGCTCATGATCTGAGCCACAGTCAGCTCCTGGTCTAGCATTTTCTGACTGTATAGAACTTCTCCATCTTTGGCTTCAAAGAATATGATCAATCTGATTTTAGTGTTGACCATCTGGTGATGTCCATGTGTAGAGTCTTCTCATGTGTTCTTGAAAGAGGATGTTTGCTATGACCAGTGTGTTCTCTTGGTAGAACTCTATTAGTCTTTGCCCTGCTTCATTTTATCCTTCATTCTGTACTCCAAGGCCAAATTTGCCTGTTACTCCAGGTGTTTCTTGACTTCCAGTCCCCTATAATGAAAAGAACATCTTTTGGGGGTGTTAGTTTTAGAAGGTCTTGTAGGTCTTCATAGAACCGTTCAACTTCAGCTTCTTCAGCATTACTGGTCAGGACATAGACTAGGATTACTGTGATATTGAATGATTTGCCTTGCAAATGAACAGAGATCATTCTGTCATTTTTGAGATTGTGTCCAAGTACTGCATTTTGGACTCTCTTGTTGACTATGATGGCTACTCCATTTCTTCCAAGGGATTCCAGTCCTCAGCAGTAGATATAATGGTCATCTGAGTTAAATTCACCCATTCCAGTCCATCTTAGTTTGCTGATTCCTAGAATGTCGACATTCACTCTTGCCATCTCCTGTTTGACCACTTCCAATTAGCCTTGATTCATGGACCTAACATTCTAGATTGCTATACAATATTGCTCTTTACAGCATCAGACCTTGCTTTGGCCCCATCCCTTCATTATTTCTGGAGTTATTTCTCCAATGATCTCCACTAGCTTATTGGGCACCTACTGACCTGTGGAGTTCACCTTTCAGTGTCTTATGTTTTTGCCTTTTCATACTGTTAATGGCGTTCCCAAGACAAGAGTACTGAAGTGGTTTGCCTTTTCCCTTCTCCATTGGACCACACTTGGATACTATAGGTAGTAAGTAATTGAATCTTGCTGCTTTATAATCTAACTTGATAATTTTTGTCTTTAAACTACAGTCTTTAGAGTATTTACATTTAATATGAATATTCATATGGTTGTGTTTAAATCTAATATCTATTTGGTTTACATTTATGTAATCAATTTTTTCCCTATTTAGAGTCATTTTTATTAATAGAGTGTCATTTTTTAAAGTTATATATCTATGGAATAATTACAATTTCCATATGCTCTATACTCATTTTGGTCTATTATTTATTTCTCTTAAGACTTGTTTGGCCCATGGCTTATTTAAAATTATCCTGTTTAACTCCAAGTATTTTGTGATTTTTCAGCTATTTCTCTGTTATTGATTTCTAGTTTAATTCCACTGTGCTCTGAGAACATACTTTGTAAGATTTCTATCCTTTCAAATTGATTTAGGTGTGTTTTATGGCCCAGATTGTGGTCTATCTTGGTAAATGTTCCATGTGAGCTTGAAAAGATTGTGCATCCTACTGTTGTTGGATAAAGCAGTCTATAAATGTCAATTAGGTTCAGGTGACTAATGGTGTTGTTCAGTTCAGATATAGTCTCACTGGTTTTCTGTGTGCTGGATCTATCTGTTATATTATGAGAAGTGTTGAAACCTGCAACTCTAATATTGGATTTGTTTATTTCTCCTTGTGAATCTCTTTGTTTTTGTCTTATATATTTTAGTATGCTGGTCTTTGGGGCATATATCCTAGTGATTGTTATGTCTTACTACAGAATTGACACTTCTATAATTACATAATATACCTCTTCTTTTTTTCCTGAAGGTTTCCATGTTCTCATATGCTGGTTGAAATTAATATAGCTAGTCTAGATTTATTTTGTTTAGTGTTTACATAAAATATTTTCCCCTATTTCCTTAATCTATGAGTGTTTTATATATAAACTAAGATTCTTTAGGATTATATATTTCTTTCCACTCTGAAAGGCTCTGTTTATAGTTGGTATATTTAAAACGTTCATTTTTAAAGTAATTATTAGCAAAGTTGGATTAATATCTACCTTATAATTTCAGTACGTTTTACTTGTTGACAACTGATCAAGACCATCCCCCCCGCCCCCCCCCAAAAAAAAAGGCAAAAAGGCAAAATAGTTGTCTGAGAAGGCCCTACAAACAGCTGCAAAAAGAGGAGATGCAAAAGGCAAAGGAGAATGGGAAAGACATATCCATTTGAATGCAGAGTTTCAAAGAATATCAAGGAGAGATAAGAAAGCGCTTCTCAGTGATCAATGCAAAGAAATAGACAAAAAGAATAGAATGGGAAAGACTAGAGATCTCGTCAAGAAAATTAGAGATACCAAGGGAATATTTCATGCAAAGATGGGCACAATTAAGGACAGAAATGGCATGTACCTAAAAGAAGAAGAAAATATTAAAAGAGGTGGCAAGAATATACAGAAAAACTATACCAAAAAGATCTTCATGACCCAGATAACCACAGTGGTATGATCACTCACTTAGAGCCAGCCATCCTGGAAGATGAAGTCAAGTTGGCCTTAGGAACCATCATTATGAACAAAGCTAGTGGAGGTGATGAAATTCCAGCTGAGCTATTTCAAATCCTAAAAGATGATGCTGTGAAAGTGCTGCACTCAATATGCCAGCAAATCTGGAAAACTCAGCAGTGGTCACAGGATTGGAAAAGCTCAGTTTTCATTCCAATCCCAAACAAAGGCAATGCCAAACCATGTTCCAACTACCACACAATTGCACTCATCTCAAGGGCTAACAAAGTAATGGTAAAGTTCTCCAAGCCAGGCTTCAGCAGTACATGAACTAAGAACTTCCAGATGTTCAAGCTGGATTTAGAAAGGCAGAGGAATAAGAGATCAAATTGCCAACATCCATTTGATCATCAAAAAAGCAAGACGGTTTCAGAAATATATCTAATTCTGCTTTATTGACTGTGCCAAAGTCTTTGACTGTGGGATCACAACAAGCTGTGAAAAATTCTGAAAGAGATGGGAATACCAGACCACCTGACCTGCTCCTGAGAAATCTGTATGCAAGTCAAGAAGCAACAATTAGAACTGGACATAGAACAACAGACTGGTTCCAAATCGGGAAAGGAGTGTGTACAGGCTACATATTGTCACTCTGCTTATTTAACTTATATGCAGAGTACATCATGAGAAATGCTGGACTGGATGAAGCACAAGCTGGAATCAAGATTGCTGGAAGAAATATCAATAACTTCAGATATGCAGATGACACCACACTTATGGTAGAAAGTGAAGAACTAAAGAGCCTCTTGAAAGTGAAAGAGGAGAGTGAAAAACTTGGCTTAAAACTCAAAATTCAGAAAACTAAGATCATGGCATCTGGTCCAATCGTTCATGGCAAATAGATGGGGAAACAATGGAAACAGTGATGGACTTTATTTTGGGGGGCTCCTAAATCACGTCAGAATGTGACTACAGCCATGAAATTAAAAAAAAAAAAATTCTTAATCCTTGGAAGAAAAGCTATGATCAACCTAGAGAGCATATTAAAATCAGAGACATTACTTTGCCAACACAGGTCGGTCTAGTCAAAGCTATAGGTTTTCCAGTAGTCATGTATGGATGTAAGAGTTAGACTATAAATGATAGTTGAGCATGGAAGCACTGATGTTTTTGAACTGTCATGTTGAAGAAGACTCTTGAGAATCTCTTGGACTGCAAAGAGATCAAACCAGTCTATCCTAAAGGAAATCAGTCCTGAATAATCTTTGGAAGGACTCATGATGTACTTGAAACTCTAATACTTTGGCCATCTGATGTGAAAACCTGACTCATCAGAAAAGATCCTGATGTTGGGAAAGATTGAAGATTGGAGGAGAAGGGGACAAAAGGGGATGAGATGGTTGGACAGCACAGAGTTGGTGATGGACAGGGAAGCCTGGTGTGCTGCAGTTCTTGGGGTCACAAAGCGTCAGACACGACTGAGTGACTGAACTGTACTGAACTTGTTCATTGTTCCCATTTTATCCTCCCATTACTTTCTGCCTTTTCTGGTTTTAATTGAACATTTTATATAATTCTGTTTTATCTCTTCTCAGCATATCAATTATAATTGTTTATTAAAAATTTTGTTTAGTGGTTGCTCTTAGGTATTGAAAGTCTATTTAGTAGTAATCGAATTCTCTCTCAAATAATCCTATGGAACCTCACCCATAATCCATGTACCTTATAAAATAATATTTTAACATTATACTCATTTTGCTTAACATATTATATAATCACAAAATACATTGTTGCCATTACTATTTTGAAGAGGTATCTATAATATCAGTAAAGAATAAGAAAAAAAATATTATATCTTTATTCCTATTCCCACAATCTTGCTTTTGTAGATAGAGTCTGTTTCTGAAATACCATTTTCTTCTTGAAAAACTTATTTTAACATTTCTTATAAGTCAGATCATAAGGGACTTGACTTAGGTCTTATCTGAATGGTCTAGTGGTTTTCCCTACTTTCTTCAATTTAAGTCTGACTTTGGCAATAAGGAGTTCATGATTTGAGCCACAGCCAGCTTCTGGTCTTGTATTTGCTGACTGTATAGAACTTCTCCATCTTTGGCTTCAAAGAATATAATCAATCTGATTTCAGTGTTGACCATCTGGTGATGTCCATGTGTAGAGTCTTCTCATGTGTTCTTGGAAGACGGTGTTTGCTATGACCAGTGCTTTCTCTTGGCAGAACTCTATTAGCCTTTTCCCTGCTTCATTTTATCCTTCATTCTGTACTCCAAGGCCAAATTTGCCTGTTACTCCAGGTGTTTCTTGACTTCTTACTTTTGCATTCCAGTCCCCTATAATGAAAAGGACATCTTTTGGGGGTGTTAGTTTTAGAAGGTCTTGTAGGTCTTCATGGAACCGTTCAACTTCAGCTTCTTCAGCATTACTGGTTGGGGCATAGGCTTGGATTATTGTGATATTGAACGGTTTTCTTTGGAAATGAACAGAGATCATTCTGTCATTTTTGAGATTGCATCCAAGTACTGCATTTTGGACTCTCTTGTTGACTATGATGGCTACTCCATTTCTTCCAAGGGATTCCAGTCCTCAGCAGTAGATATAGTGGTCATCTGAGTTAAATTCACCCATTCCAGTCCATCTTAGTTTGCTGATTCCTAGAATGTCGACATTCACTCTTGCCATCTCCTGTTTGACCACTTCCAATTTGCCTTGATTCATGGACTTAACATTCCAGGTTGCTATGCAATATTGCATAGCATACTGCAACATCAGACCTTGCTTCTATAACCAGTCTCATCCACAACTGGGTGTTGTTTTTGCTTTGTTGTTCATACCTTCGTTATTTCTGGAGTTATTTCTCCACTGATCTCCAGTAGCATACTGGGCACCTATTGACCTGGTAGTTCATCTTTCAGTGTCTTATCTCTTTACCTTTTCATACTGTTCATGGCGTCCTCAATGCAAGAATACTGAAGTAGTTTGCCATTCCCTTCTCTAGTGGACCACATTCTGTCAGACCTTTCTACCATGGCCCATCCATCTTAGGTGGTCCCAGATGGCATGACTTAGTTTCATTGAGTTAGACAAGGCTGTGGTCATGTAACCAGATTGACTAGTTTTCTGTGATTATGGTTTCAGTCCGTCTGCCCTCTGAATCCCTCTCTCTGTGCCTACTATCTTACATTGGTTTCTCTTACCTTAGATGTGGGGTATCTCTTCATGGCTGCTCCAGGAAAGCACATCTGCTGATCCTTATGCCTTAGATTTAAGGGACTAGATCTGATAAACAGAGGGCCTGATTAACTTTGCATGGAGGTTCATGATATTGTACAGGAGACATGGAGCAAGACCATCCCAGAGAAAATGAAATGCAAATAAGCAAAATGGCTGTCTGAGGAGGCCTTACAAACAGCTGTGAAAAGAAAAGGAGAAAAGGAAAGATATACCCATTTGAATGCAGAGTTCCAAAGAATAGCAAGGAGAAATAAGTAAGCATTCCTCAGTGATCAAAGCAAAGAAATAGAGGAAAACAATAGAACAGGAAAGACTAGAGACTTCTTCAAGAAAATTAGAGATACCAAGGTAACATTTCATGCAAAGATGGGCTCAATAAAGGACTGAAATGTTATGGACCTAACAGAAGAAGAAGATATTAAGAAGAGGTGGCAAGAATATACAGTAAAACTATACCAAAAAGATCTTCACAACCCAGATAATCACGATGGTGTAATCACTCACCTAGAGCTAGACATCCTGGAATGTGAAGTCAAGTGGGCCTCAGGAAGTTTCACTATGAACAAAGCTAGTAGAGGTGATGGAATTACAGTTGAGCTTTTTCAAATCCTAAAAGATGATGTTTTGAAAGTGCTGCACTCAATATGTCAGCAAATTTGGAAAATTCAGCAGTGGCCATAGGACCAGAAAATGTCAGTTTTCATTCCAATCCCAAAGAAAGACAATGCCAAAGAATGCTCAAATTTCTGCACAGTTGCACTCATCTCACACACTAGAAAAGTAATGCTCAAAATTCTCCAAGCCAAGCTTCAGCAGATGTGAACCATAAACTTCCAGATGTTCAAGCTGGTTTAAGTAGTCATGTATGGATATGAGAGTTGGAGAATAAAGAATGCTGAGCACCAAAGAATTGATTCTTCTGAACTGTGGTGTTGAAGAAGACTTGAGAGTCCTTTGGACTGCAGAGAGATCCAATCAGTGCATCCGAAAGGAAATCACTTCTGAATATTTACTGGATGGACTGATGTTGTAGCGGAAACTCCAATACTTTGGCCACCTGATAGGTAGAACAGACTCATTTAAAGTGACCCTGATGCTGGGAAAGTTGAAGGCAGGAGGAGAAGGGGACGACAAAGGATGAGATGTTTGGATGGCATCACTGACTCAACGGAAATGAGTTTGAGTAAACTCTGGGAGTTGGTGATGGACAGGGAGGCCACACATGCTGCAATCATGGAGTCACAGTCAGACATGAATGAGCATCTGAGCTGAACTGAACTGAACTCTGAGTGTATTCCAAGCAATTGTTTTTTCTCTAAACTAAGGAATTTTCCCTGACTCTTCAATGTGAAAACCTAGCAGGGTCCCTCGATATAAATGGGTGGGGAGCTCCTCTAAAAGTGGAGGCCCTAGAGGTTTTTCACTCTTACCTTAGTACATACATTACCTCTATTAATTCATCAAAATTACCATTTAACTCTTTCTTCTATCTCATCTCTCTTCTATCTCATCATCTCTCTGTATTCTATTTCCATTTTACACATATTTACAGGTAATATAAGTTCCAAAATACATTTTTAATTGCTTTTACTCACATTTGAAGTGATTTAAATTTAAATAAATATAGGGCCTTTTATTTACTTGTATGTGAAGTTGCTCAGTCATGTCTGACTCTTTGAGACCCTATGTACTGTAACCCACCAGGCTCCTCCATCCATGGGATTTTCCAGGCAAGAATACTGGAGTGGGGTGCCCTTTCTTTCTCCAGGTGATCTTCCCAACCCAGGGATCTAACCTGGGTCTCCTGTATTTTGGGAAGACTCTTTACTCTCTGAGCCATAGCTCCCAAAGCATCATTTACTTGTATAAACACATACATTTCTTTTGGTTTTGATTCCCTTGTGTAGATTTAGAATTGCATCTAGTACACATTTTATACCTAAAAGATTTTCTTTTATTTATTAATTTTTTAAAGTACAGATCCCTCGGTGATTAATTCCTTCAGCTTCTTTTTGTCTGAAAAGGGCTATTTTCATGTATACATTAAAAAATGCCTTTTATTTATTTAGTTTTTCCTTTTTCTTTTTACATTTGAAGCTGTTGCTCTAGTGCCTTCTTATTTGCATTGTTTCTCATAAAAAATTTGCTGACTTTGTTGTCTTTCTTCTTCTGTATATAATGTGGCTTTTCTCCAGTTGCTTTTGAGGGCATCTCTTTATTTCTTACTTCATGCATTGTGTGTATGACATACCGCCATGGAGCTTTCCTCATGTTTATTGAATTTAATGTTTGCTAATCTTAAATCTGTGGGTTGATCAAATTTTAAAAAATTGGTCTTTATTTCTGAAATATTTTCTATCATCTCCACTCTCTTCTCCTAAATCAACTCTATTTACCTTTATATTCATAGAACTCTCCCCATAGATTGATTATGCTTTTCTTCATTTATTTATAGTATTCAGTTATAGACTTGAAGAGAAACTCTGTAGAAATCTGGGGCTCTGCCTCTTGCAACCTTCTTATTGCACTGCAGACACTTCTTTGCTCACATGCTCAGTAGCTCAGTCATGTCCGATTTGTCGCGAGATGGTGGACTCTAGCCTTCCAGACTCTTCCTCCTCTGACCATGGAATTTTTCAGGCAAGAATACTGGAGTGGGTTGCTATTTCTTACTCCAGGGTATCTTCCCAACCCAGGGATCGAACCCGTGTCTCCTGTGTTTCCTGCATTGGCAGGTGGATTCTCTCCACCTTGGCCTAAAAAGTCAAGCTATTTATGACTCTTTGAGACTCAACTTTGTCTCCTCAACTCAGAGAAAATGCTTGGCTCTATTGAGTTTCTATGTACCTACTCTGACCTGACAACTTTCGGCAGTAAGATGGGGAAATAGTATGACTAGCTTATCATTTGTATATATAATTTTTTCTATTAGGGGTCATCATCAATGATCACTGCTTTCCAATGTCTGAGAACAATTATTTATACAGTTTGGTAACTCTTTAGTTTTTTATTATAGAAATAAATTTGTTACTCCATCCTAGTGGAAAACAGAAGAGCATAAGTTTCTGTACATTTCAGCACACTAGAAATCTGTGTGTATGTTTATAACATTATTTGATCATCACATATGGGCTCCCAGGTGGCTCTAGCAGTAAAAAAAAATAACCCTCCTGCCAAAGCAGGAAACATAAGAGATATAGGTTCAAACCCTGGGTTTGGAAAATCCCCTGGAGAAGGAAATGACCACCCACACTGAGATTCTTGTCTGGAGAATTCCATGGACAGAGGAGCCATGTGGGTTACAGTCCATGGGGTCCCAAAGAGTTAGACATGATTGAGGAACTAACAGACCATGTTAAAATCATTTCCCCAAAGATATTGTTTGTTTTATATTTTGCCTAATAAATCATATTTGATCCTACATATTTTCCTTTTATATCTTTATTTCTGTAAGGCCTTCTCTGTAAAGATATTCAATATATATTATATTAACCTGGTCTTTTTCATCGATAATGTAATCTCTTTTATATTATTTATACTAGCTGATGCTCATACATGATTTTACATGTGTAACACTTTCTGCAATATTTTTTCTTTCTATGATTACTCTGGTTTTGTTTATTTATTTATTTGTTTATTTACATACCCTGACACTCTACACAAGCAAAATGGAGAAAGTTCTGATTTTCTTTTCTGGTTTAATTATTTTTTGGCAATTTTGGTTAGATGATATTATTTCTGTCTCTTATACACATCTCCAGAATAGGGTCTTTTCAAATGAGTCAGCTCTTCGCATCAGGTGGCCAAAGTATTCCAGTTTCAGTTTCAACATCAGTCCTTCCAATGAACACCCAGGACTGAGCTGCTTTAGGATGAACTGGTTGGATCTCCTTGCAGTCCAAGGGACTCTCAAGAGTCTTCTCCAACACCACAGCTCAGAAGCATCAATTCTTTGGCGCTCAGCATTCTTTATAGTACAACTCTCATATCCCTACATGACCACTGGAAAAAATCCGTGGCAGCACTACTTAATTATTAGGTCATCAAATAGTAGTGATTTATATTATTACAACATTCACTGATTTAATGAAACTCTGAAGAATTCTCACATCAGATACTAAGTGATTTAAACTGTGAAATACAGAAGGATATATAGCTCTTAAAAGGATTTAACCAAGTACTGAACTTGATATTTGACTCCAAACTCCTATTCTTTACTATCTCCTATCTACTTACCTACCTAGCTATATATCTATGCATCTATCTATATTTCATTTAGAGATGCTTTATCTCTCTATTCATGTACCACATTTGATCATACTCTCTATTCTTAATTAACTGAGTATTTTTATAAGCACCTGCAAAATACTAACAAATCTGTGTTCCCTGATGAATGTTACCATAATGAATAAATAATTATTAAAGACCCTTTTCATGGCATTTTCCAAGTATCTTGAGAGTGATACTATATACACCCATGGTGGATTCATGTCAATGTATGGCAAAACCAATACGGTATTGTAAAGTAAAATAAAGTAAAAATAAAAATTAAAAAATAAAATAAAATTAAATTAAAAAAAAAGAAAACAAATCTCACTATCTGTCTCTGTTATAACAATGTTTACTAATTTATTTCTGCATTTATGAATCTAAAATTTATTGTATTTTCAAACTTTATCTTTAAATGTGCCTTACATATTTTTTCTAATTTACACTCTTATATCCAACATAAACATGAAACAAGGATGTACAAGTAAAACTCTCATACAAAATAAATGTGGTGTGATAAAAACATGCTTGTCAAAAATTAAATCACTTGTTTCAAGTTCTACCCAATTAGTCCTCACCTTCTTGTGCTTAAGAGCACTTAAGTTAATCCAGTACAAGTATAGCTTGGCGTAAAATTATCCTCATACTTTACTCTTCCTGATTAATCTTGCACTGCTCCTAGCAAACACCCTGAAAACTAATTCTTCTGGAGTATTCACCACTTCCTAAACACATCATGCTCTTTTAATTCTTCAGATCTTTTCAAAAACTTTCTTTCAACTGGCCTACCTATTTTTTCATATCTCAAAGTTATTTTTCACATCCATATCAAAAATTACTTATGTGTCACCTTGCAACACACTCTATGTGAGTCATACACAGTCATTAACTAGAAACAGAATTGAACCAGGATTGGGGATCTCTAATGTACTGTGGAATATTTTCAGTTAGAAAAATGTGAAAGCACCAACATATTCACAGGAAAGAATTTTATGCTTGCAAATCCATGATTAAAGTACTCGAGACCCTCTTGTATAGTTTCTCCAGCTCTTCAACTTATAGGTCAAACCACATTGAAATGGAAGCCTTGTTCCTCAAAGTATTCTCTAAGAGTACGTGTTTGATTAACCATGAAGCTACTGGAAATGAATGTGCAGGAAAATAAGTGAATAATCTCAGTCTGAAAATTTATTTACCTTTAGTTTATGAATAGCCTGATGGAAGTAGGCAGTTCATATAATAAGTCCCTAGCATAAGAAAACCTAAGATATAATCATGTTTATATTATTTGATTTAAGCTTTGCTCTTTTTATTTGGTTATTTGTTCAATCCAGTTATTCATTTGACATTTATTTGAACATCTACTATGTTCTATGTACTTTATTCACAGTTCATGAAATATTTGTTTAAAATGAACCCTATTTTCAAGGAGCTATATTCCAGTGAGTGAGGCAGACTAAGCAATGAACAAAATTTGTACATAAATTTTTCAGCATGTAAAGGGAAGATAAGTGCTATGGAAAAAATAGAATGGCAAAATAATTTAGAAATGTCTGGAGGGAATAACAGGTTGTAATTTTAAATATAAGGGTTGAGAAAGTTTTCATTTAGATAGGACAGAGATGTGGCTTTGTCTCAGTAAATCGAGTTCCAGACAGGGGGAAAGGTTAGTGAAAATGTCCTAAGGCAACATTAGTGTTCCACAACTTCTAGAAAAGAAAAGGAAGGCAGTTAAGCAGGCCAGAAGCCAGCAAGAGAACTAGAGAAGGGAGGCATACAGTCAGAGAAAAAAATTAGATCACACTGCGCATTAACGATTGGGTCTTTGGTGTACTGCTTTGGACAAGGTTGTATGTATATCTAAATTTGATTGCTCTTTGAAGTATTTGAACTTGCATTCAGCATATTGTTTTAAATTTTAAAGGTAAAAACTTGCACAGTTGAACACTTTTTGCCAACTGTTCTTTGCATATATATTCTGTTTATATAAAAGTATAAAACTAGAACAGTTTAAAGCACATATTAGATAGTATGCATAATTTTGTTGTTTTAAATTCTTTAATATACACTTACTATTTATCTACTCCTTCACCTAGAATTACCCACTAGAATCTAATAACAAGCAATTAATTTACTTATTCATAAAATAACTACCACAATTTGTAAGTCCTACCAAAAACTGTAGTGCTTTAATACTTTCACAAAGCTGTTAACACAATTACTAATTAGACTGTTGGAGGGCTCTTTTATGTACAGAAAGATAAAAAAGAATTTCTTGAAGATACATTCCATTTTGCTCTTTGTAGTTTATATGCTTTCAATTAAAAATATTATATTTAAATTGGTATTCCAATTATGGAAATTTCATACTGTAGTAAAGAAGCATATTAAGAAAAAATCATATTACAAAAGTGACACTTCAATATAAATAGGGAAGTGATAATGGGTCACTTTGGTGTGCTATATGAAAAATATGTAACTGCAGTGTAAAAGAAGAGGTTTACTGACCTTTAAATATAATTTATGATGTGAACATATATGAACCTTTATAAGATAGTCAGAAATATTTGATTTCACTATTAAGACAACCCAATATTTTGTACAAATTAAAATACTCTTCTCAGAATTATTTCTATTTCTTTCACTTAAAGAATTTTTCCCATGACTCACTTCAGTTTTATGATACACTACAAGCTTGACATTCTGTTGGCTTTCAAATGACATTATCTTAAGGCTTAAAATTAGCTTACTGTCAATCTGTTAGCAGGATGCTTTGGAGATATCACTGGAGCCAGAAATGCACCAGGGAAGCTCTGACTGTTATTACCTCCAACATAGACATTAATCAAAACTAAGGAATGTCAGCCTTTTGTAATCAATCAACATATCAATTTTAAGCTCTCAAAGTATGATAATAAATCACTAATGCCAAAATACATCCAGATGAGGTTTACTCTTATTATTAAAATAAGAGAAAAAGGATTTCATTTATTCTGGTTTTATTATAGTTTTAGGTAGTATCTATATGAAGTAGAAGCATAGAGCTGACCAAGCACTCCAGTGCTGTGAATTGTTTTGATTCTAGATTTATGACTTTGAGACTCAGTTTTGTCTGTTAGCTCTCAAGACTACACAAGTCACAAATCCTGACCTGTCTGCTCCTTCACGTCTTCATCGATTAAACAAATAATAATAATTTTTTGAAAAGCATGTACTGAATTCTAAATAAATGAAACATTATGCCTATTTCCTAGTATTTAATAGTGAAATATAAAGACATAATTTTATAAACCAATAATTTAAATTATTAAAGAGCAATTTGGAAACACAGAGATCTTTACCTCTATGTTCATTCTAAAAATTGTAAATGACATTTTGGTGATAATATTAACAACTGGAGCATCAGTTGGCTAGCTAATCAATAAATGTTAACAGATCATCATATTTTTTTTTGGACTACCTTCAGCTAATATCTTTAACAAACTCATAAAATAGAGCATTCCAGCAATAAGCTTAGCAAAATATCACCTAATGGAAAACATCAGTCTATTGTTGGTACATATGTCTTTGCTTTGTCTTGTTCAGGTAGTAAATTATGTCCAACACTTTTGTGACTCTGTGGACTATAGCCCACAGGCTCCTCTGTCCATGGCCTGCTTATTGGCTAAAAAGTAAAAATGGCCACACTATCACATTGGGTCTCCAGAAGCTGACACTGATATGATTCATGTGAAAATGATTTATTTAAGAATTACCTTTGTAAATGGTAGAAAGTGGGGCCTCAGAAAGGGAAGGAAGCCATAGTACCATGAAATTAACTTGACTCTGGGGACCATAGAGATCATACCTAAGGTGGTCCCCATCAGGGGGTAAAAGCAACAGTACATTAATTCTTCCTCACCCTCCAGTTATTATTTAAGAGCTAAAGTAAAGATGGGAGAAGGCAATGGCACCCCACTCCAGTACTCTTGCCTGGAAAATCCCATGGACGGAGGAGTCTGGAGGGCTGCAGTCCATGGGGTCGCTGAGGGTCGGACACGACTGAGCGACTTCACTTCCACTTTTCACTTTCATGCATTGGAGAAGGAAATGGCAACCCACTCCAGTGTTCTTCCCTGGAAAATCCCAGGGACGGGGGAGCCTGGTGGGCTGCCGTCTGTGGGGTCTCACAGAGTCGGACACGACTGAAGTGAGTTAGCAAAATAAAGATGCTAACTTTAAATTAAAGTTAAAAATTTCCACTTTTGCAGTCCATAGGAAAAATAGGTCCCAGTACCCTGAGGAAAGTGTGCCAGTGTAAACACAAGGGTTGGTGACTGAAGAGGATACAAGAGAGCAATGGCAGTATCTGCCGGAGTATTCTCTAAATTTTGAAGTTTTATCTTTAGTTTTTAGAAATAATTTTTGTTGATACTTTGTTAACATTACAAATATATATATTTTAAGTATGTATACATAATGTTATTAGGGAATAGTATTAATAAGTATTAGAAAAACTCAAAATTCAGAGACATACAAAACCTTCCCACCCATAAAAGAACCACATATTAGTCAAGGATATTATTTATCCCTTACTCTATTTTCAAATAAATCATAAATTATTAACATACATATTTACAACTCTAAAACTTTGAGTGTTTGTATGAAAGTAATTTCAAGTCTGTCATGAAATTATTTTATTAATTCCCTTGGAAAAACAAAATGTTGGACATGAAAATTCTGTAGGTGACATCCTATTTAATGGTGAAACAAACTATTTTGCTTAGGTTTGGAAAGTAAGAAAAGATGTCCAGTCTCATTTATTTTGTTCTACTATTTATAATAGAATTCTTATCATGTAAAATAAGGCAAGAAAAAAGTCATAAGTTCAGAATTGAAAAAACAGAAGTATCCATTTTGGGATGGCAAGATTATAAACATGGGAAAATCCAAGTGATATAGAAAACAAATTATCAGAATTATGAAGTAAATTTAGCAAGGTCCCAGGGCAGAGCATTAATATTAAAAAAATGAATTTATACATTTCAATATTAGTGAATCCTTAAAAATTGTATTTACAAAATCATAAAGACAGAAGCAATTTAAAGAGCAAAAACTCTACACTAAAAATTCAAAATTGAAAAAGGACCTGCCTTTGCTATCATCTCTTGCATATGCAGAATGCTTCGGGTCTATCACAAGGACACTTATTTTCCCTGCAAAATGAAAATTGTGCATCAGGCAGTGATCATTTTCCTCATCTTGCTGAGTAGTAGATAAAATTAGAAGGGCTACAGCATCCTCCCAAGGTAACCCTGCTTGTAACTGGTACAACTAGGATGATAATCATGTCTGTTTTGAGCCACTTTAGTCTCTTCCTTATAAAAGTAAGGAAGCTGTACATTTCCAATCCTAATATTCTACAGACTTCTACTTCTTTCCTCTTCCCATCCTCAGTGCCAGTCACTTCTCCACCTCTGGGTTTCATTTAATGATACAGTTCAGTCCCACTTCCTCCAAAAAAATGACTGTCAGAGATTTTAAAGAAAATATTTTAAAATAAGTGATAATGTGTTTTGAATGAAAATTTAAAATTTATAAAAAAGCTATTGTATAATTTAAGGAAACTCCAGTCAACCACTCAGTATGCTCAAAAAACATTTAAATTATTCAATAAACTGATATATCTGATAATATTAAATACTAAGTGATTCTGCATGCCTATGTCCTTAATAACTCAATCTTATTACAGAATTTCAAAAACAACTTTTTCTTTCACAAAGATGAGGTCAGTTTTTAAATTTGATTTTGCCAAAAGACATAACTGTTGACAAGTGACAAATTGAAATACATAGTACCAATTTTCCAGATTCCGATTGTACAAGTGTGATATTCTAACATTGGGTTTTCACTTTTTTTTTTTTTTATGAGGTTATACGTAATCTGAATCACCAATATTTTTAGTTCTTCATGTTGATGTAGGAAGTTTTCAGAACATACCTGATACACACAGATTAACTTTTAGTGTATAGGATATTAGAGATAAACAAATAAAGAAGCATTCTATTTTTAAGACTCATTCCTCTCAAATCTTCTGTAATAGGTTATTTTCCTGCATCCAGTCAGAGTCATCCACTCTGTTGTGCTAGCAGTGAGACTAGCGTCTGTGAGTCTCTTTCTCTCATACTAAGACTCACTTCCTGCTTAATGTTCATATTGCGTCTTTGTCATTGCTTTCCCTATCATCCCAGAGTAACCTAATTTATTTTTCATTCTAAAGTCAGGATTGTATTCAGAGACTAATATCTTGGGGCCTGAACTCTTCATTATTTCCCTCAAAGGTACTTGCATTTTGATTTGTGGAGCAAAAGGAGGCCTTATAAGACAAGTTCTAGTTTAGATTGTGAATCCAGACTCACTTCAAACAGATATACTTATTTAAATTTATTTCATATTCAAGATGCAACCTAAATTTTCACATTTTTGACCTCTTTATAGAGTTGTAATTGACTTACACTTATTGCACATGTTGAAAGTACACAGTTTGATATGTTTTGACTTATCTACCCCTTAAACCATCAGCACAATCAAGATAATGAACATGCCAACAATCCAAAACACATCCTTGTGGCTTTTTAAAATTCATCCTTCCAGTTATGTCTACTCCTACATCCCTGGTGGCTCAGACAGTAAAGCTTCTGCCTACAATGCGGGAGACCTGGGTTCAATCCCTGGGTCAGGAAGATCTTCTGGAGAAGGAAATGGCAACCCACTCCAGTATTCTTGCCTGGAAAATCCCATGGACAGAGGAGCCTGGTAGGCTACAGTCCATGGGGTCGCAAAGAGTCGAACATGACTGAGCGACTTCACTCACTCACTCACCCACATCCCAAGAAAACAACTGATTCCCTTGATGACACTGTAGATTACTTTGTATCTTATAGAAATTCATACAAATGGAATAATAGAGGTTATACTCCTTTTTGGTTGGTTTTATTCACTTGGCATGATTATTTGGAAATTCATCCATGCTACTGTGTATGTCCATAGTTCTTTCCATGCTTTCTGAGTACTAGTCTATGGAATAGCTCCATCAAAATTTATAAACATACTGGAATATTTCCACTTTAGGTCTATTTCAAATAAAGACACAATGAACCTTAGTGTACAATCTTTTTATAAATATATGCTTTCATTTCTCTTGGATAGATACCTACAAGTTGAAGTTGAGAAAAAGAGTAAGAGTATAATTTATTTATTTTTTATAAATACTTTATGCATTTAGAGCAGTATTAGGTTCACCATAAACTATAGGGGAAGATATAGACATTTTTCTTATAAATTATGCCCCCACACATGCATAGTCTTCTCCATTGTCAACATCCAAACCAGAGCAGTACAGTTATTACAATGGTTGAACCTGCAAGGACACATCATGATTACCCAAAGTCTATAGTGGACATTATTTTTCACTTAGTATTGCAGAGTTTATGGATTTGGATACATCATGATGGCATATATCCAGCAGTATGATGTAATACAGAATATTTTCAATATTCTAAAAATCTGTGCTCTTCCTAGTCACCCATCTTTACCTCTACTAAGCCTAGCAGTCATCAATTTTTTTAAAAATTGTCTTCAAATTTTATGCCTTTTCCAAACAGTGATATAGTTCATACAGTATGTAGCCTTTTCAGATTGGCTTTTCTCACTCAGTAATAGGCATTTAAGTTTCCTCCAAGTCTTTCATGGCTTGCTCACTCACTACTTTTTACCACTGAATAATATTCCATTGTCTGAATATATCCCAGTTTATCCATTCACTTCCTGAAGAATACCATGATTGATTTCAAGTTGTGGCAATTTTGAATAAAACTGCTAGAAACATCCATGTGTAGGTTTCTTGGTGGCTTGTTTGTGGATACAGTTTTCCATTCTTTTGTGTAAATAATACCAAGGAATTTTTGGCTTGGAAAATATATATATATTCTGAGTTTTTTAAGAAAACATCAGACTGTCTTCCAAAGTGTCTGTACCCTTTTACTTCCCACCAGTAGTGAATGTGAAGTTTTTCTCACTCCACATCCTTGTTAGCATTTCCTGTTGTCTGTGCTCACTTTTTTTGCCATTCCAATAAGTGTGTAGTTGTATTTCATAGTTCTTTTAACCTCATTTTCCCAATGACATTTAATTTGGAACATCTTATATGTTTATTTGCCATCTGCATATCATTTTTAGTGAGGTGTCTGTTAAGCTATTTAGCCCAATTTTTAATTTTTTGGCCAAATTTTAAATGTTTTTCATATAATTTGGATATAGGCCTTCATCAGATGTGTATTTTGAAAATTGTTTCTGTCAATCTGTGACTTCTCTTCTGGAAATTTTATAGTTTTAAGGTCAGATAGAAGATCTGGGAGAAGAAACTGCTGGAACCAGTAACCAGTAGGAACTTTTAAATGGTAATTAATGAACGCAGGAGGCTAATTGTGGACCATCTTGGAAGTTAAAAACTGCTTGATGCACCAAAGAAAACAATGATAAGTTGGACTTTATTATCAATTAAAACTTCTACTATGTGATTGACACTACTAAGAGAATGAAAATACAGTTATCAATGAGGGAAATATTTGGAAATATTTGCAGAAAACACATCTGACTTGGGTTTCCCTGGTGGCTCACATGATAAAGAATCTACCTGCAATGTGTGAGAATAGGTTCAACCCCTGGGCTAGGAAGATCCTCTGGAGGAGGGCATGGCAACCCACTCCAGTATTCTTGCCTCAAGAATCCCCAAGGACAGAGAAGCCTGGTGGGCTACAGGCAGGGGTTGGAAAGAGTCAGACACAACTGAGTGACTAAGTACAGTACATATCTTATACAGGACTTTTATTCAAAAGATGTAGAGAACTCAGAACTCAACAATGAAGAACCAAAATCCTAAATAAAAATGGGGAAAGATGTGAACAGACACTTTACTAAAGAAGTACAGATTGCAATTAAGCATATGAAAAAGTGTTCAAGAGTTTATGGCATTAGGGAACTGTAAAGTAAACATCAAGGAAATATCACAATACATGTATTAGAGTGGTGAAAATCCAAAACACTGGCAATACCAAGTGCAATTGAGGATGTGGAGCAAAGAAGTCTCATTTATCACAGGTGGGAATGCAAAATGGTATTAATAATACATACACTTTAGAAGAGAACCGGCGGTTTCCTAAAAAGCTAAACATATCTTACCATACCCACTCAACTGAACTGGAAATGTATGTTCAGGCAGAGACCTACACATGAATGTTTATAGCAGCTTTATTTAAATTTGCCAAAAATGGAAAGCAAATGAGATGGCTTTTTATAGATGAATGGATAAGCAAATCATGGTACATCCAATCAATGGACTGTTATTCAGTGATAAAAATAAATGAAGCACAAGGGGTAATTGGAGTAGTGAACTATTTTGATTTGATATTCTGAAGGTAGATACATGGCAATACACATTTGACAAAGCCCACAGAAATGTAAAGCATGAACTTAGTATAGGCTATGAATCTAAGTTAACAAAAATATATCAATATTTATCAGTTGTTTTCCAGTAGTCATGTATGGATGTGAGAGTTGGACTATAAAGAAAGCTGAAAGTGAAAGTGAAGTCGCTCAGTCGTGTCTGACTCTTTGCGACCCGTGGACTGTAGCCCACCAAGCTCCTCCATCCATGGAGCTCTCCAGGCAAGAATACTGGAGTGGGTTGCCATTTCCTTCTCCAGGGGATCTTCCCGACCCAAGGATCAAACCCAGGTCTCCAACATCGCAGGCAGACGCTTTAACCTCTGCACCACGAGGAAAGCAAAGAAAGGTGAGTGCTGGATAATTGATGCTTTTGAACTGTGGTGTTGGAGGAGACTCTTGAGAGTCCCTTGGACTGCAAGGCGACCCAACCAGTCCATTCTAAAGGAGATCAGTCCTGGGTGTTCTTTTGGAAGGACTGATGCTAAAGCTGAAACTCCAATACTTTGGCCACCTGATGTGAAGTGCTGACTCATTTGAAAAGACCCCGATGCTGGGAAAGATTGAAGGCAGGAGGAGAAGAGGATGACAGAGCATGAGATGGTTGGTTGCCATCACTGACTCAATGGACATGAGTTTGAGTAAACTCCAGGAGTCGATGATGGACAGGGAGGCATGGCGTGCTGTGGTTCATGAGGTGGCAAAGAGTCGGACATGACTGAGCAACTGAACTAAACTGATTTATCAGCTATGACAAAGGTAGCACACTAATGCAAATTTTAGTAATAGGAAAAACTATAGAGGGGAAGAGACACAGATTGGGAACTTTTTCTAATACCTCTTCAACTTTTCTATTAACGTTCAGTTCAGTCACTCAGTCGTGTCCGACTCTTTGTGACCCCATGAATTAAAGCACGCCAGGCCTCCCTGTTCATCACCATCTCTCGGAGATCACTCAGACTCACATCCAGCGAGTCAGTGATGCCATCCAGCCATCTCATCCTCGGTCGTCCCCTTCTCCTCCTGCCCCCAATCCCTCCCAGCATCAGAGTCTTTTCCAATGAGTCAACTCTTCACATGAGGTGGCCAAAGTACTGGAGTTTCAGCTTTAGCATCATTCCTTCCAAAGAAATCACAGGGTTGATCTCCTTCAGAATGGACTGGTTGGATCTCCTTGCAGTCCAAGGG
>SJYT01076681.1:53347-76442 GCA_006410635.1 Cephalophus harveyi
TTAAATAAGCAAGGTGACAATATACAGCCTTGACGTACTCCTTTTCCTATTTGAAACCAGTCTGTTGTTCCATGTCCAGTTCTAACTGTTGCTTCCTGACCTGCATATAGGTTTCTCAAGAGGCAGGTCAGGTGGTCTGGTATTCCCATCTCTTTCAGAATTTTCCACAGTTTATTGTGATCCACACAGTCAAAGGCTTTGGCATAGTCAATAAAGCAGAAGTAGATGTTTTTCTGGAACTCTCTTGCTTTTTCCATGATCCAGCGGATGTTGGCAATTTGATCTCTGGTTCCTCTGCCTTTTCTAAAACCAGCTTGAACATCAGGGAGTTCACGGTTCATGTATTGCTGAAGCCTGGCTTGGAGAATTTTGAGCATTACTTTACTAGCGTGTAAATTGAGTGCAATTGTGCAGTAGGTTGAGCATTCTTTGGCATTGCCTTTCTTTGGTATTGGAATGAAAACTGATCTTTTCCAGTCCTGTGGTCACTGCTGAGCTTTCCAAATTTGCTGGCAGATTGAGTGCAGCACTTTCACAGCAACATCTTTCAGGATTTGAAATAGCTCAACTAGAATTCCATCACCTCCACTAGCTTTGTTCATAGTGATGCCTTCTAAGGCCCACTTGACTTCACATTGCAGGATGTCTGGATCTAGGTGAGTGATCATACCATCATGATTATCTTGGTCATGAAGATCTTTTTTGTACAGTTCTTCTGTGTATTCTTGCCACCTCTTCTTAATATCTTCTGCTTCTGTTAGGTCCATACCATTTCTGTCCTTTATCAAGCCCATCTTTGCATGAAATATTCCCTTGGTATCTCTAATTTTCTTGAAGAGATCTCTAGTCTTTCCCATTCTGTTGTTTTCCTCTATTTCTTTGCATTGATCGCTGAGGAAGGCTTTCTTATTTCTTCTTGCTCTTCTTTGGAACTCTGCATTCAGGTGCTTATATTTTTCCTTTTCTCCTTTGCTTTTCGCTTCTCTTCTTTTCACAGCTATTTGTAAGGCTTCCCCAGACAGCCATTTTGCTTTTTTGCATTTCTTTTCCATGGGGATGATCTTGATCCCTGTCTCCTGTACAATGTCACAAACCTCAGTCCATAGTTCATCAGGCACTCTGTCCATCAGATCTAGTCCCTTAAATCTATTTCTCACTTCCACTGTATAATCATAAGGGATTTGATTTAGGTCATACCTGAATGGTCTAGTGTTTTTCCCTACTTTCTTCAGTTTAAGTCTGAATTTGGCAATAAGGAGCTCATGATCTGAGTCACAGTCAGATCCCGTTCTTGTTTTTGCTGACTGTATAGAGCTTCTCCATCTTTCATGCCCTTCAGTTCAGTTCAGTTCAGTCACTCAGTCATATCTGACTCTTTGTGATTCCATGAATCGCAGCATGCCAGGCTTCCCTGTCCATCACCATCTCCCAGAGTTCATTCAAACTCCCATCCATCAAGTCAGTGATGTCATCCAGCCATCTCACCCTCTGTCATTCCCTTTTCCTCCTGCCCCCAATTCCTTAGGTTGCTACAAAAGATTATATAGTAAGATCTTAAAGTATATTTTTCTCAGCTTTAAAATAAAAGTATTGTGTTTTCCCTTTTAAGGAATCAAGATGTCAAAAAATAAAATGACTTTTATGTGTTGGCTAATCGAAAACTGACTGATAAGTATCAGTTTTATTTACTGCATATCTTCAAAGCCCTTTAAATGACTGCTAAAAAGCTGTTCCATGTTGTAGAAGGATAGAGTTTAACTGTGTAATTTGGCAATGCTGTAATGTTATATGACAAACCAATAACCCTAATAAAAATCTCAATATTTATGTGAAATTGATAAAATGTTATTAAACTTTAGTGTAGTTGTCTAATGTTTACAACCAACATGAAAAATCAATATACTGACAGGAACTTAAAAAAAAAAAAAGTGTGATCAATGATTCCGTAATGTACTTTCTATTTCAATTTTAATACAATAGGAAACTAGAGGAAAAGACAAGATTGGCTTTCATGTGTATACTATATTAGGTAGAGTGGCTTTATCTCCTATTTGAATTTTCAATTAATTTTATTAATCTCTGAATTCTAGCATAAGTTTGCTGAATATGTACACAGGGAGAATAGAAACATTTGTTCATCACTCTAGCGGAGTCTCACAGATTTGCAAAAGTTTTTCAAAAACTGATACATGGTTCTGAGAGTACTGATAATGATACACCATTTTTTTCTTGTACTGTTCCCTTGGATTCAGTATATAAATTTACCAAGAGAGGAAAACCACTTTTGTAAGAAAAGTCTACAGAGATCTATATAGTCTAATTGTGTATTTTCCTTGATTAAATACCCCACAGCAGTTCACAAATGAAGACAGCTACATTTGACAGTTGTTAGGTGATTTGGTATTATTGAAATGAGTCATTATTTCAATGTAAGACAATTCTGAAGAAAATAGTTCTATAAAAGATAATTAAACAATACCTCTGGGACTGCATATGCAATTTGTTGTTAAACAGTTGGATTTTAGCATAATAACAACATATATCATAAACTTCACAAAGAGGGAATCAAGTGCCCTTTACATTAGTAAACACTCTTTGTGACCAAAGACATTTTTTATGAGAAAACATTCATTAGGTTACAACAATTTAAAATTTTCACTTGATGAAACTCGTGTTGAAGATTATTACTTCAAAAAATCTTTTTCTTTCTCTTTTTATGTCAGACAATTTGCATTCTGGTGGAGAAGAAATAATTTAAGGTAAAGAAAAAGAAAACAAACTAAGAATAGGGTTGTTTTGTTTTGTTTTATCCCAGAAAATAAAATTATAAAATTATTTTTCTTCATTAAGACTCATGGATTTCAAAATTTGAAGCCAGGAAATACCTTCTTCAAGTGAAGTGTTACTATGAATTTCAGTAAGTATAATAAACAGGTTATGGTGAAAAGCTTAGAGTTGAAAATACTTGACCTCTAGTCACTTCCTAAATGGACTCTGAAGGGCATTTGGTGCAAATTTGAAAGCCTGTAATGTGATGTGAATCACTCTAACTTTGTCCTCTGTATGATGAAAAAAAGGAAAAAAAAAAAAACTTTTCTCTACCCTTGCATATTCTTCTTTCTGGTCTAAGACTTAAATTGACATGAGAGAGATTAACAGGAAAATATAAAACAATTTTGTAAGTATGGAAATACCACAAACATGAGAGATTCAAAGACAGAAAGATAAATTCAGGTGTATATGTTACTCAGAACTAAAGAATGGGATAGGAACCTGAGGCTTCTAAGGAAAGAAAGCTAATTCACCAGATGGTAAGAACAGAGCAGATGTTGGGTAGATAGATATAAGGAAAATATAAAACAATTTTGTAAGTATGGAAATACCACAAACATGAGAGATTCAAAGACAGAAAGATAAATTCAGGTGTATATGTTACTCAGAACTAAAGAATGGGATAGGAACCTGAGGCTTCTAAGGAAAGAAAGCTAATTCACCAGATGGTAAGAACAGAGCAGATGTTGGGTAGATAGATATTTGCACTGCTATACATATAAGCCATTCAGATAAAATTTATCTCTGGTAATAACTCTTATGGTGGAAAAGATTCCCAATTTAAACTTTATTTAGTTAAGGGAGGGACAATAGTTCCTCTTGAGCCTACAAGGTCTTGATTGGCTTTATCTCAAAATAATCCCTGTGCAAAAGTGGCACATTTGAGGGAGGATTGTTCTAAACTTCAATTTCATAATCCCTTATTTTCACCTATTTAGTGGTCACGTTGAAAAGCAGAGACATTACTTTGCCAACAAAGGTCTGTCTAGTCAAGGCTATGGTTTTTCCTGTGGTCATGTATGGATGAGAGAGTTGAACCGTGAAGAAAGCTGAGCGCTGAATAATGATGTTTTTGAACTATGGTGTTGGCGAAGACTCTTGAGAGTCCCTTGGACTGCAAGGAGATCCAACCAGTCCATTCTGAAGGAGATCAACCCTGGGATTTCTTTGGAAGGAATGATACTAAAGCTGAAACTCCAGTAATTTGGCCACCTCATGCGAAGAGTTGACTCATTGGAAAAGACTCTGATGCTGGGAGGGATTGCAGGCAGGAGGAGAAGGGGACGACCGAGGATGAGATGGCTGGATGGCATCACGGACTCAGTGGACGTGAGTCTGAGTGAACTCCGGGAGTTGATGATGGACAGGAAGGCCTGGCGTGCTGCGATTCATGGGGTCGCAAAGAGTCAGACACGACTGAGTGACTGAACTGAACTGAATCCTGTTTGTTTTTTTAGGTTTGGGGGTTTTCCTAATCACTGAAGGGAAACATATAGATAATAAAAATAACACATATAAGGAAGTTATATATATGATAAATCTTTCCCAAAGCCTCAGCATTGCTCCATTTTCTTAAATGATTGGTATAAGGTTTTACAAAGTCCACTTGGGCTTCCTCTTGGTTTTTTTTTTTTTTTTTATTGAGCATAACTCAATAAACCACTCTCTTTTCTTTGATTCATCTTTTCTTGAACTATGAGGACACCTACCACCATAGTAACCTCTCTTTCTCTGATATTGTTTAGTTTAGTTCTACAGATATATTTCATACCAGACAGAGCTGATTCCTTAAGGAGAAAGATTATTCATCCATTGACTCATAGTTCTCAAAGCTAGAGACAAAAGTGTGGAGAAGCTGCAGTCAAGACTAGAGTCAAATGTGGAAAAGCAGGCATATAAATGGAATATACCAAAACAGTTTGGAAAGTTGTAAAATCATGTGCATACTCATGAAAAAAAAAAAAAAAAAGGTCCTACAAGGGGGAAGGAAATGGCAACCCACTCCAGTACTCTTCCAAGGAAAATTCCATGGACCAAGGAGCCTGGTAGGTTGCAGTCCATGGGGTCGCAAAGAGTCGGACATGTCTGAGCAACTTCACTTCACAAGGGAGAAGCACAATTTAATGTGCTTATAAAGTAAATAACTTGTATAACTGAGGCTCTCTGAATAGAACTGTTTTAGGACATTCTACTTTGTGCTCTATGTTGATGATTAAATGCTGAATTAAAAATGTTTCTGTATGTTAATTGGTGCTGTTGTAGCTGATAATTAAATTTATCATGTTTTGAATCAGAAAGAGCCAAAGGAGACCCTTAGGTTCTGATTTTATTTTAAAATTGTTCATCTAAATTTTTGAAAAACCTTTTATTTGGCTTTTGGTCATTAGGTGATTTAAGTACACTGTATTTTAGAGAATAAGCTTTACTGAACACCTTGAAGGCATAATTCACTCAGAATATTGTTTTATATAGAAAACTTAATGAAAAATTTTTAGGTGTAAATGGTTATATCCACTGAAATAATAATTTAATTGAGTTTAATTATGTTAACAATACAATTTAAAAAAAAATTAAACACACCCTGCCAGGATCCAGCCCCGGTGGATCCAGGGTAATTTGAAGGTGGGGACAGAGTCAGCATTCTAGGAAAAAATGTATTTAATTACAGATAGAGAGGGATTAGAAAATTAGAGAAAAAGAGGCTGAATAACTTGGTTTACATGGAATACCAATCACCACCTGCGTAGGCCACAGGCTTCTTTCTGTTCTCCCGAAGGAGAGGAGGCACTGAGGCCTCCCCGGTCTGATCTTAGAAGCCCAGGCAAAATTAGCAGGCTTGGTGAGTACCCACGCACCAGATGGGAATTTGGCCAGAAAATGGTAGGAGAGAAAAAGAGGCTGAATAACTTGGTTTACGTGGGATACCAATAAAATTCCAAGGCAAGGAATTTGCACCATCTACATTGGGCCACCAGTGCCACTTGAATATCGGAAGGTGCCCCTCCTTGGGCTCTTTCAGGCGTGGACTTGAAACCCGGGACAAGTAAGTAGACTTGGTGGGCACCCACGCTCCAGATGGGAATTCAGCCAGAAAAACTGGGAGCAAGAAAGAACAACATGGGGGAATCAGTCTTTCTGGAAACTGATCTGAATTTTTTATTTTTAGGTTTGCTTATATACCTTTTGTTACACATAGGGATGAATACAGAGTCACGCGGGGGTCAGCAGTCCTGACTTTTATCAAAATCGGGTGCTTTACATAAAAAAAAGGTCTTAAGGGTTTTACATCATCTTCTGGCCCTGAGGCCTGCTGACATTTACGACTCTTTCTTTCTAATAACCAAAAGACTTATTTTTTCCAAGGGGGTTTTTCTTAAACCGGGCACCACCCTCCAAATAAAGTTGAAAGGAATTTATTTAACCCAAGGTTAACATAATTCAGTTCAGTTCAGTCGCTCAGTCGTGTCCGACTCTTTGCGACCCCATGAATCGCAGCACGCCAGGCCTCCCTGTTCATCACCATCTCTCGGAGTTCACTCAGACTCACATCCATCGAGTCAGTGATGCCATCCAGCCATCTCATCCTCGGTCATCCCCTTCTCCTCCTGCCCCCAATCCCTCCCAGCATCAGAGTCTTTTCCAATGAGTCAAATCTTCTTATATGCTAGTTATATTCATTATAAGGGCAGGGAATATTGAGATTTAGCAGTAAACATCAGCCCAACAAATGAAAATCCTTTCACCAATGTTCCCCTTAAGATCTATTTAGTCTTAAGATAGTGATAAAGTTACATTTTTCATAGCAAGGACACAGTGATTTATAACAAAGTACAGTGATCGATAACAAAAGAGAGAATTTGTTAACTCAAAAAGTCTAGTATTGCTAACATCAAAAACTACTACATTTCCTTTTCTATATTCCAAATATATTGATTAATATATTTCCAGGTGCCTAAGGATATGGAGGCCTGGTGGCAATCATTGACTCAACAATGAGAAAAGCCCTATGCTAATTAAGACTCTCAAAATACTCCAAACTCTCTGTGGTGTTTATGGTTGAGAGGTAGTAAACAATCATGTTCATAGTGGCAAGAGTATGGATAATCCTGTCACACAAGCTAGTTTGCCAGCAGAGAGGTTTGACCTGAGACACCCTTGTCCCACTCAGGGCAGGGAATTAGCAGCAATTATTGGCACAACAAATGAAAAACCTTCACCAATATAATTCCTAACTAACCCACTATACCAATAATTTCTAACTTCCCCCCACAATTTGCCTTTAGTAAGTCTAAAACATCTCCTGCTTCTCATTGTCAGGAGGCTGTAAACATTCACATGTGGCCGGACGATCCTGTACAGGCAGGCT
Source organism: Cephalophus harveyi (assembly GCA_006410635.1). Lineage (NCBI taxonomy): Eukaryota > Metazoa > Chordata > Mammalia > Artiodactyla > Bovidae > Cephalophus > Cephalophus harveyi. Next base: position 60,546 of record SJYT01076681.1, read on the forward strand.
AGATAACCTTCAGAGGAGTTTGTAAGTTGAAACACTCTTGTCATGCCCAGTAATTTTTATTGACTTGGAGCTGCACATTTACTCCTTCTCCGAGAGAAATGGTGATGGGGGAGAACCCCCCGTAAAGTCAGAGGTGTAGGTGAGAGCATAAAACAAACTCTGGTTTTGGGGGTAGATGCTTGGGAACAGGGGGTTTCCTGAGGCTTGATCACGCCTTTGTGTACGCCAAGCCATGGGCAGAGTTCCTCACTCTGGCTCCTGGCAACACCCAAATTCAATTATATTATATTCTTATGAGTAACTTAGATTCTGTAATATTTGAAAGATATTAGCATTGCTTTTAATTACAAGTATATCTTTGTTTAAGCACTATAATATTCTGAGATTAAAATACCTAGAAATTAAGACTTACTTTTTGCTTTGATATAATTTTAATTAATGCTTTTATAATTTCTTCTTAAAGACTTCAAAGATGCCAAATTACAAGTTAAAATTGTTCAATGGGAGGAAAAATGTATAGTATAGAATTTCTTTTAAGTTTTGCTAATTACTTTATTTGAATTGACAGATATAAAATAGAAAAAACCATAGTGGGAGCCCTAGAGTTAGAAAAATGAGAATCAGAGTTTTATTCCTTTTTTATAAAAAGTATTTAGTATAATTTGTGTTTATTCAAAGCATTTATTTGTGACAGTAAAATGGCTTGCATATAAGAAAAATATTACTTAAAACAAGAATGGCTTACAGAGGGTGAAGTGATGAAAGGGAAACATGTATAATAAAGTATACTTTACCCAGCAAGGATCTCATTCAGACTCAACAGAGAAATCAAAAGTTTTACAGAGAAGCAAAAACTAAGAGATTTAAGAAAGACCAAACCAGCACTATGACAACTCCTGAAGGAACTTCTCTATGTGGAAAAGAAAAGGCTACAGTTAAAATCAAGGAAATTATGAAATGGAAGCTCACTGGTAGAGGCAAACAAAATAAAGTTTGGAAGTTATATGCATAGAAATATGATATGAAAACTAGCAATTGTGATGAGAATAAAATATAGGATATATAGATGAATTTGAAATTAAGAGATTAGCAAGTTAAACAATCTTGTACATACATATAGTGCTATATCAGAACCTCAGATTTTAGATTAGATTAGAGAGGTCGCTCAGTCATGTCCGACTCTTTGCGACCCCATGGACTGTAGACTACCAGGCTCCTCTGTCCATGGTATTTTCCAGGCAATAGTCCTGGAGTGGATTGCCATTTCCTTCTCCAGGGGATCTTCCCAACCCAGGGATCGAACCTGGGTCTCCCGCATTGTAGACAGACGCTTTACCATCTGAGCCACCAGGGAAGTCCATCAGAACCTCATGGGACCCACAAACCAAAAATCTACAATAAGCACACACACAAAACAGAAAAAGCAATCTAAAAACATCACTTAGCATAGACAACAAATCACAAGAGAACAAAGAGGAAGGGAAGAAAAAAGACCTACAAAAACAAATCCAAAACAATTAACAAAATGGCAATAAGAATATTCATATTGATAATCACCTTAAATGTAAATGAATTAAGTTCTCCAATCAAAAAATATAGACTAGTGAATGGGTACAAAAATAAGACCTATATATATGCTATTTATAAGCATCCCATTTCAGATCTAGGGACACATGCAGACTGAAAGTGAGAAATAGAAATTTACAGCAGCACAGTATTAGTGGAGATCTTTAACACCTTAGTCACATCAATGGGCAGATCATTCAATCAAAAAATCAGTAAGGAAACACAGATCTTAAATGACACATCAGATCAATGGATTTAACTGATATTTATAGGATATACTGGGCTTCCCCTGTGGCTCAGCTGGTAAAGAATCCACCTGTAATGTGGGAGACCTGGTTTTGGTACCTGGATTGGGAAGATACCCTGGAGAAAGGAAAGGCAACCCACTCCAGTATTCTGGCATGGAGAATTCCATGAACTGTATAGTCCATGGGGTTGCAAAGAGTTGGACATGACTGAGCGACTTTCACTTCACTTCACTTCACTTCATAGGATAAGGTGAAGTCGCTCAGTCGTGTCCGACTCTTTGCGACCCCATGGACTGTAACCTATTAGGCTTCTCCGTCCATGGGATATACCATCCAAAAACAACAGAAAACACTTTTCCTCACATGCACATAGACTTTCTCTAGGATATATCATATCTTGGGCCACAAAGCAAGCCTTGGTAAATTTAAGAAAATTGAAATCAAGCATCATATCAAGCATCTTTTCCAACTATGATGCAATGAGACTAGAAATCAATTACAGGGAAAAAATTGTAAAAACCTCAAACATATGAAGGCTAGACAATATATTAAACAAACAATGGATCAAAAAAGAAATCAAAGAAGTAATAAAAAAATACCTAGCGACAAATGACAATGAAAACATGATAGTCCACAATAAAGAAATTTACAGGCCAATATCACCGATGAACATAGATATAAAAATTCTCAACAAAGTACTAGCAAACAAAATAAGTGATGCTGGAAAGATTGGGCAGCTACATGTAGAAGAATGAAATTAGAACATCCTCTAATACCATACACAAAGATAAACTCAAAATGGTTCAAAGACTTAAATATAAGGCCAGACACTATAAAAGTCTTATAGAAAACGTAGGCAGAAGACTCTTTGATATAAATCACAGAAAGATCTTTTTTGAATCACCTCCTAGAGTAATGAAAATAAAAACAGAAATAGACAAATAGGACCTAATTAAACTTAGAAGCTTATACACAGCAAAGGAAACCATAAACATAAGGAAAAAGCTATGCAGGAGAAAATATTTGCAAATGAAGTAACTGACAAGGGATTAATCTCCAAAGTATACAAATAGCTCATGCAGCACTATGTCAAAAGAAAAAAAAAAAAAATAATTACTTTATTTGAATTGACAGATATAAAATAGAAAAAACCATAGTGGGAGCCCTAGAGTTAGAAAAATGAGAATCAGAGTTTTATTCCTTTTTTATAAAAAGTATTTAGTATAATTTGTGTTTATTCAAAGCATTTATTTGTGACAGTAAAATGGCTTGCATATAAGAAAAATATTACTTAAAACAAGAATGGCTTACAGAGGGTGAAGTGATGAAAGGGAAACATGTATAATAAAGTATACTTTACCCAGCAAGGATCTCATTCAGACTCAACAGAGAAATCAAAAGTTTTACAGAGAAGCAAAAACTAAGAGATTTAAGAAAGACCAAACCAGCACTATGACAACTCCTGAAGGAACTTCTCTATGTGGAAAAGAAAAGGCTACAATTAAAATCAAGGAAATTATGAAATGGAAGCTCACTGGTAGAGGCAAACAAAATAAAGTTTGGAAGTTATATGCATAGAAATATGATATGAAAACTAGCAATTGTGATGAGAATAAAATATAGGATATATAGATGAATTTGAAATTAAGAGATTAGCAAGTTAAACAATCTTGTACATACATATAGTGCTATATCAGAACCTCAGATTTTAGATTAGATTAGAGAGGTCGCTCAGTCATGTCCGACTCTTTGCGACCCCATGGACTGTAGACTACCAGGCTCCTCTGTCCATGGTATTTTCCAGGCAATAGTCCTGGAGTGGATTGCCATTTCCTTCTCCAGGGGATCTTCCCAACCCAGGGATCGAACCTGGGTCTCCCGCATTGTAGACAGACGCTTTACCATCTGAGCCACCAGGGAAGTCCATCAGAACCTCATGGGACCCACAAACCAAAAATCTACAATAAGCACACACACAGAACAGAAAAAGCAATCTAAAAACATCACTTAGCATAGACAACAAATCACAAGAGAACAAAGAGGAAGGGAAGAAAAAAGACCTACAAAAACAAATCCAAAACAATTAACAAAATGGCAATAAGAATATTCATATTGATAATCACCTTAAATGTAAATGAATTAAGTTCTCCAATCAAAAAATATAGACTAGTGAATGGGTACAAAAATAAGACCTATATATATGCTATTTATAAGCATCCCATTTCAGATCTAGGGACATATGCAGACTGAAAGTGAGAAATAGAAATTTACAGCAGCACAGTATTAGTGGAGATCTTTAACACCTTAGTCACATCAATGGGCAGATCATTCAATCAAAAAATCAGTAAGGAAACACAGATCTTAAATGACACATCAGATCAATGGATTTAACTGATATTTATAGGATATACTGGGCTTCCCCTGTGGCTCAGCTGGTAAAGAATCCACCTGTAATGTGGGAGACCTGGTTTTGGTACCTGGATTGGGAAGATACCCTGGAGAAAGGAAAGGCAACCCACTCCAGTATTCTGGCATGGAGAATTCCATGAACTGTATAGTCCATGGGGTTGCAAAGAGTTGGACATGACTGAGCGACTTTCACTTCACTTCACTTCACTTCATAGGATAAGGTGAAGTCGCTCAGTCGTGTCCGACTCTTTGCGACCCCATGGACTGTAACCTATTAGGCTTCTCCGTCCATGGGATATACCATCCAAAAACAACAGAAAACACTTTTCCTCACATGCACATAGACTTTCTCTAGGATATATCATATCTTGGGCCACAAAGCAAGCCTTGGTAAATTTAAGAAAATTGAAATCAAGCATCATATCAAGCATCTTTTCCAACTATGATGCAATGAGACTAGAAATCAATTACAGGGAAAAAATTGTAAAAACCTCAAACATATGAAGGCTAGACAATATATTAAACAAACAATGGATCAAAAAAGAAATCAAAGAAGTAATAAAAAAATACCTAGCGACAAATGACAATGAAAACATGATAGTCCACAATAAAGAAATTTACAGGCCAATATCACCGATGAACATAGATATAAAAATTCTCAACAAAGTACTAGCAAACAAAATAAGTGATGCTGGAAAGATTGGGCAGCTACATGTAGAAGAATGAAATTAGAACATCCTCTAATACCATACACAAAGATAAACTCAAAATGGTTCAAAGACTTAAATATAAGGCCAGACACTATAAAAGTCTTATAGAAAACGTAGGCAGAAGACTCTTTGATATAAATCACAGAAAGATCTTTTTTGAATCACCTCCTAGAGTAATGAAAATAAAAACAGAAATAGACAAATAGGACCTAATTAAACTTAGAAGCTTATACACAGCAAAGGAAACCATAAACATAAGGAAAAAGCTATGCAGGAGAAAATATTTGCAAATGAAGTAACTGACAAGGGATTAATCTCCAAAGTATACAAATAGCTCATGCAGCACTATGTCAAAAGAAAAAAAAAAAAAAGATCAAAGCAAAAACTAGGCAGAAGACATAAATAGCCATTTCTCCAAAGAAGACATACAGATGGCCAAAAGCACATGAAAATATGCTGAATATTACTAATAATCAGAGAAATGCAAATCAAAACTACAATGAGGTATCACCTCACACCAGTTAGAATGGCCATCATCAAAATGTCTATAAACAATAAATGATGGTTAGGGTGTGGAGAAAAGAGAACCCTCCTACATTGTTGAGAATGTAATGTAAATCGACACAGTCACTATGGAAAACAGTAGAGAGGTTCCTTCAAAAACTGAAGAGAACTGCCATTTGATCCAGTAATCCCACTATTGAGCATATATCTAGAGAAAATCATGGTTTGAAAGGATGCATGCACCTCAGCATTCTTTTTAGCATTATTTACAGTAATAAAGACATGGAAGTCACTGAAATGTCTATCAAAAGATGAATAGATAAAGAAAATATGGTACATATACACAATGGAATATTACCCAGTCATTAAAAATAATGAAATAATGCCATTTGCAGCAACAAGGATGGATCTAATGATTATTATACTAAGTGAAGTAAGGGAGATAGAGATAAATATTGCAGGGTATCACTCATATGTGGAATCTATTTTTTATAAATGATAAATATGAACTTGCTTATCAAACAGAAGCAGGCATTGAAAACACACATGTTTATCAAAAGGGAAATGTAGGTGGGAGGAATTAATCAAGAACTTGGAATGAATATGCACACACTGCTGTATATAAGATATACAACCAGCAAGGACCTATTATATAGCACAGGAGACTCTACTCAATATTCTGTGACCATCTATATGAGAAAATAATGTTAAAAAGAGTGAACATAGGTATAAATATAACTGAATTGCTTTGCTGTGCACCTGAACTGACACATTATAAATCCACTATACTCCAATAAAACAAAACAAATAACAATGACTTAGAATTTTGTTCTTCTCATCACACTATTATTGTAAACATCAAATTGTTAATTTGAACAGAGTATTTTATCTTTTTGGCCATGCCCTGCAGTTTATGGGATCTTAGTTCCCCAATCAAGGATTGAGCCTGGCCAATGAAAGCATTGATTTCTAACCACTGGTCCACCAGAGAATTCCCTGAGCAGAATTTTCTATAGATATAAGTAGCATTTTTTGAAATAATAAAATAGATCTGACCAAGCTACATACCAAAATAAAATATGATTGAACCAGCCTGATTGGTCCAAATGAAAATAAAATATTCATTGAGGTAGTCCTTGATTTTTGGAAGCTTATGTTCAAACAGGGAAGAGAGATAGCAAACAAAGATAAAATATTAAGTCAGGCAGTGTGGTAGAGTTGGCTAGCTATCTACTAAGAATTTGTGTTCCAATTTCTCAAGTAAGATTTTTTGGGAGAGGCAGCAGCCCAGAAAAATTCTCTCTTTTTTTACCCCCTTTGCATAAAAACAAAGAGGGTCCTCTCCACTGAAACGTATCATTTCTTAACCAGTATTTTAAAGAAGCAAGCCTGGCTCTTTTTAAATGCTTTTATTCCCAGTATTAGATTGTTTACTCTGTAATCTTATTTTTGGTAACTGCTGGTTGAAATTTGTTTTTGACGTATTATTGTTTATTAGATCCATTTTATAATCTTACTTTGGCTTGTTTATTTTTACCTCACACTAAATACAGAATTGCTTTCTAATTTCAATTTATCCCTATGCAACTTCAAAAAATGATTGTTTAATTTCATTTCTCTGTTCTAACAAAGGGTATCATTTGATCTCTGATTAAAAGTATTCCATTGAAATGCTTCTGTATCTTTGTATGTTTTACTTTGGTTAGAGATGTCCTTTCTCTGGTTTAATCTGCCCTTGTTCTTCTAAAAAAATCCCCACTAATCCTTTAAGATTCAGCTTAATTATGCTTTTTTTTTTCCTCAGGACTTTCTAGGGCACATTTTTTTTTCCTTTTCTAGCTTAGAAATGTCATTTATTCCTCATATAAAACTCCACAATAGAATTTAAACACAAAACTGTAATTAAATATTATAGTCTATTTTGGCAAAGACTTAAATTCTTTAAGTGAAAAAGCAATTATACCCAGACATTTTAAGCCTCAAGAAAGGTGTCTGAAATGTAGTTAAACATCAGAAACTTACAGTGGTATCTTAGCTCACAGGTGGCATGGGATTGTTTCCTCTTAAACTCTTCACCCAATGCAGACAGTCAATTGTTTTTTACCATCATTCTACCAAGTGCACGTATCTCTAGTGAGCTTCCATTATGCTAACAAGAATCTGCGGAAATAGAAAACAAAGACCAAGTAGAAGAGGCATCTTTTATATCTTCAAATAATACCCATCTATCTAATACTCTCAGGTGATGCTAGTGGTAAAGAACCCACCTGCCAATGGAGGAGATGCAAGATACTAGTGATGCCATCAGTTACAATGCAGGGTAAAATATGAAAAGAGTAAATGAATTTCAAAGTCACTATATTTGTCTGCTGCTGTTTCTCTCTGCTTCTTCCTCCTAGTCTGTTCTTTTCCCATAAATTTGGTGAATGAATGAGTGAAGGATTGAATGATACACCACTCACAAAGCTCCCAAGATGTTTATTGTATGAGAAAAGATGGAGCAGGATGATTGATAGTGAAGTACTGAAATGACAAGAATTGTATTTCATTTACTTTAATGATTTCATTATTGTAAAAATACAGGTAACCCTTCAGATATGAAGTGCTTGCAACAGCAATCAACTTCCTAAATGATAACTAAATGAGAGAAGTTCTGAAGAAAATAAAAAATGCAAAATTTTGCCAAAATACCAAATACAAAGTGAAAAGTAACAGATGAGTGAGAGAATATTTATGACACATGTACATATACACAGATGGTAATCTGATAGCTCAATATACATACATAGGAATCTATCAGAAAAAGTTACTATCCAAAGTAAATAACTTCTGCAAATTATTTAAAACACACATACACACAAAGAATAAAGACAGTCAAGTTATGGAGAGAATTTCAATAGCCAATAAATCTTTGAAAACATGCAAAAACTTAGTAATAAAGAGATATTCATTGAAGAAATAGATATCATTTCTTATCCATCACTCTATAAACAAAAATGGAAAAGTTCACCAATATAAAATTTCATCCTGAATATTGGACAACGTTGTTGATACAAGTAAAAGTAAATATAGAAGAAAAACCTTTTGGGGAGCTATTGAGTTCAGTTCAGTTCAGTCGCTCAGTCGTGTCCGACTCTTTGTGACCCCATGAATTGCAGCACGCCAGGCCTCCCTGTCCATCACCAACTCCAGGGGTTCACTCAAACTCATGTCCATTGAGTCAGTGATGCCATCCAGCCATCTCATCCTCTGTCATCCCCTTTTCCTCCTGCCCCCAATCCCTCCCAGCATCAGCGTTTTTCCAATGAGTCAACTCTTCTAGTAATATTAATAATATGAAACAAATCTATTCCACAATTCAGCAAGCACACCTGTTGGATATATAACCTAGAGAAACTCTACCATATGCCTGTATGTATTTATGTGATGAAACAAAATTTTTGTTTTAATACAGGACAAGAAAACTTAATTGTAATGTTCTTTCTCCTTGTCCACTTGGGTCTCCTCCCTCCATCTCTAATATGCAATGTGCATCTTCATATACATAAACCAAAGCCTCTCAAAGATGCCAGTGCATACTGAACACAGAAATAATTTTCTCCTACACTAGTTACTAATGTAACTTCTTAAAATAATAACATTCTTTCCCAACATTGTGAGGGAATGCTTGTTTTATATATGCTTAACTGGACTGTGCACATTTGATAAACTTTTTATAAACATGAGCATGTCATTTGGCATATGACCTTTGGTCTTGAAAGCTGATATGACTGTGCTTTTCACTTCTAACAGAGGGACAGTTATCAGAGCTTTCTGAGAGTCTGTCTCCCAGGTTATAATCCTGTTTGGCTCTTATAAATCTCCTTTTTCTTGTTTGTGAATTGAATTTTTTTCAACAGGTATATATTCTTAAAAGTAATGCAGAACATAGCAAACTAGAACTATATGTAACAACATGAAAAAAACCTTAAATAGTGTTGTATGATAAGCACCAAATTTACATTAGTAGTTATCTCTGGAATAATAGGAGGGATTGGGCTCAATTAGGTATAAAAAAAGGTATTTCAAATATATCTGTAATGATTAAACTCTATGTTGGTTACTAGTGTTTGTTGTATTGGTACCCAAGCTTTTTTGCTTGCATTAAATATTTAATTTAACAACATTATAGGAGAAAATTGAGTTAATATATTATAGTTGCTGACTGAGCTGAATTAGGGAATTTGAAAAAATAGTAAAATCCCTAAAAAGAGCTGCTTTAGAGAAATGGAGAAAGAGTTAGAGAGGAATAAAAGAAAATTCGAATATAGCATGTTTTTTCCTCCTGAGTGGATGCATGTGTGCTCCGTCATGTCTGACTCCTTGTGGCTCTTTGCATGGGGGTTTATTCTATGATCACACAAGGTGAATTACTAAACACTTAGCATTAATTATAAAGTCATTTTATAAGTGAAATTCTAGAATACAAAGAATATTTATGAAATATTACAAATAAATGTTCTTTAATTCTCCATTAGATTCAATTACAAATATCCTTTGCTAAAGGTCTTTTGCTTTCTATTAATTAATGGCTAAGATTGAGTTCAGTTGTGAGAATTATATGAAATTAATTTTATACTCTCTTGGGTCTTTGATCTGAAATCTATCAACAGCTTTTGCTTTAAGAGGCCCATAGTTGTCTGTTTCTAAAAATATTTACAATCTTAGATTATCAGCCTTTCTGTGGAAACTACTGTTTTTTATTTTGTAAAAGGGAATATATTGTTAACCCTTTTAATTTTCATAGACTTTTGTCAAATTATAAATTATAAATGTTGACTGAGAGTTGCTAATCAAGTTGCCATTCTCTGAGGAGGCTAGCAACATACACTGAGTAATGTTAAATTTTCTTAAGTAAAATTTTGGAAAAACACTTAAAGTGCATAAAGCTGCATTTATTGGGTTGGCCAAAAAGTTCATTTGCCGTTCAGAAAACCTCTAACAATCTCTTTGGCCACAGACACATGATGAATCTGGATTCATCTTTTATTTACTACATCAACTTTTCAAGGCAAGTGATAGTGGATCATAATAAAACTAAGCAGGACCTAGCAAGTTAAAAATAAGCAGATATAATATAAAATTGATGATACCTAAAGCCAAATAACACATTTGCCCCTAACTTTCCTAAGAGACTGAAAAAAATGATTATTCTTACATTCCTGTTGCTATTCTCCCATGACAGTATGTAACCAATACTATTGTGAAAGAAAGTGAAGTCGCTCAGTCATGTCCAACTCTTTGCAAACTCATGACTGCAGCCTACCAGGCTCTTCCATCCCTGGGATTTTCCAGGCAAGAACACTGGAGTAGGTTAGCATTTCCTTCTCCAGGGTATCTTTAGGACCCAGGGATCGAACCCACATCTCCCACATTGTAGGCAGAGGCTTTACCGTCTGAGCCACCAGGGAAGTGGCTAATACTATGGTGAAAGTGACAGCAAAAACTTATGAACTACAAGAATCACAATTTTTAAATAAAATAGAAATTCAAAAAGAAGATGATAATAGCTTTTCTATGGAGTTGGGATTAGTTTAAGGCAGGCAATACTGTGTAGTTTGAAATTGCAGGATAAATAATCAGAGTAATCAAAACAAACAGTTGGAATCAATTATCATACTGGAATTAAAAAGGTAGAGCTCAGAAAATGAGTAGCAGTAGAGGAAACATATTGGAGAAGGAAATGGCAATCCACTCCCGTACTCTTGCTCGGAGAATCCAAGGGACAGAGGAGCCTGGTTGGCTGCTGTCTATGGGGTCGTACAGAGTCAGACATGAATGAAGCTATTTAGCTGCAGCAGCAGCAGAGGAAACAGATAATGTTGTAATTAGTTTTATTAAACAATTTTCACAAGCACCATAAATCAAAATTAGGAATTGACAAGAGATTTTAGAGTTGCAGCCTATAAAATTATTATTCACTTTTAGCTGACTACTTAGCAGAGTGAGAAACTGATGGTTAATTTTTAAGTAATCTAATAGAGCCAGACATGCTGGAATGTGAAGTCAAGTGGGCCATAGAAAGCATCACTACGAACAAAGCTAGTGGAGGTGATGGAATTCCAATTGAGCTATTTCAAATCTTGAAAGATGATGCTGTGAAAGTGCTGTACTCAATATGCCAGCAAATTTGAGAAACTAGGCAGTGACCACAGGACTGGAAAAGGTCAGTTTTCATTCCAATCCCAAAGAAAGGCAATGCCAAAGAATGTTCAACTACCACACAATTGCACTCAACTCACGCGTTAGTAAAGTAATGCTCAATATTCTCCAGTCCAGGCTTCAGCAATACGTGAACCGTGAACTTCCTGATGTTCAAGCTGGTTTTAGAAAAGGCAGAGGAACCAGAGATCAAATTGCCAACATCTGCTGGATCATGGAAAAAGCAAAGGAGAGTGAAAAAGTTGGCTTAAAGCTCAACATTCAGAAAACGAAGATTGTGGTATCTGGTCCCATCACTTCATGGGAAGTAGATGGGGAAACAGTGGAAATAGCGACAGACTTAATTTTTTGGGGCTCCAAAATCGCTGCAGATGGTGACTGCAGCCATGAAATTAAAAGATGCTTACACCTTGGAAGGAAAGTTATGACCAGATGGACCAGAGATATTACTTTGCCAACAAAGGTCCATCTAGTCAAGGTTATGGTTTTCCTGGTGGTCATGTATGGATGTGAGAGTTGGACTGTGAAAAAGCTGAGCGCTGAAGAATTGATGCTTTCGAACTGTGGGGTTGGAGAAGCTTCTTGAGAGCCCCTTGGACTGCAAAGGGATCCAACCAGTCCATTCTGAAGGAGATCAACCCTGGGTGTTCTTTGGAAGGAACGATGCTAAAGCTGAAACGCCAATACTTTGGCCACCTCATGCGAAGAGTTGATTCATTGGAAAAGACTCTGATGCTGAGAGGGATTGGGGACAGAAGGAGAACGGGACGACAGAGGATGAGATGGCTGGATGGCATCACCGACTCGATGGACGTGAGTTTGAGTGAACTCCGGGAGATGGTGATGGACAGGGAGGCCTGGCGTGCTGCAATTCATGGGGTCGGACATGACTGAGCGACTAAACTGTACTGAACTGAACTGAATGAGAAAGATCTTCAAATCTAAAAGGAGAGTGTACCAGGCTGTTAAATGCCTGATTATTGTTTCTAATGGAAACAATTCAGAATCCAGCCTCTGAGCTGCAAGTTCATTTTTATGTATCTAATCCTTCATTTCCCCCCAAAAATGCTGACCCCAAGAGAGTCAGGGTCTGAGAGCAGGATATTACTGGCCCACCTGCTTTCTAGTAAAAGCACTCTTTCCCACCAACAGAAAACTGACAAAATTGAGGAGGATCAGGAATAAGTGTCCTGAAAGAGTGAGGATACAAAAATTCATTTTGGGAGGCACTCATTTTTTAAATGGTGAAAATTCCTTTGTTGCTCCATTTGAAGGACTTTGTAAGGGATCTGGTTAGGGTCCCCCAAAATCATAATATAGACCGAGAGCTTCAGTACTGTTTTATAACTGTATTTTTTATGGTTGTGACAGATTCTTTAATTTTGAGAGCTGTACTTGGAGGAACAGCACATTCTTACATTATATGAGAGAGGACTGTTTCTCAGCTTTATGCAAATGTACATAGTCTTGTGATACAAAAAAAATGCTTCACTTGCAAGATTGTTTACATTCTTATTATGAAAGGTTGTTAAAAGTAAAATACAGCTAAGACAAAAGAAACTACCAAGAGATATAGAAGGGCACGTTCTTTGTTTCACAGTAGAGAAAAGAACATTATAACGGAACTAAACTTTAGCATTGATGTTAATTCAGAACAACTCCAAAAGCACAGATGTTGAACTGTTTCTGATGTAATTTGTGTGGGAGGTGGATTTCCTAAAAACAGTACATGTTTTCAATGTCAATCTTTCTGAGAAGAGAGCATGTTTAGACGGGAAGTTATGGAGTAACAAGTTTCAGGCTAAAGCAGGATTATTTAGTCTCTATTACTGACATTGTGGGGGAACTGTTTTACACATTGCAGGATACTTAGAAGCTTCCATGGCCCCCCTAGATGCTGGTAAACCTTCCTCCACATGTTTAACAGCCAAACATGACTCTAGGCATTGCTAAAATGTCCCCTGGGGAGCAAAACTGCAAATTGTTGAGAACCAGTGGTCAAGAAAGACATAAAAAAAAAAAAAAAGCTTCCTTTCTTTGGGCTTTATGATATTAGGGCATGGGCAAGTTCACAGACATCTTGTGTCGAGGAAATCTAAATTTGGATGCAGATAATATATGAGAAGTCACTGAGTGAACAGTAGTAATGGGTTTGGGTGTGTTGACTTGGAAAATATGCAAATGGAATGCCAGTTATGATTGCTACTCTATGCTATACTATTCTGGGTTTTCCTGTATCCATGACTGGTGGGAGTATAAGGTGGTCCATACTTTTAATTCTCCATGATAACCCAGCAATTCTAATCCTAGATATTATTAACAAAATGAAACAAAATAAAAATTTTATTTTCAAAAAGTTTACATAATGTTCATAACAGCTTTAATCATAATAAACAAAAACTAGAAACATGCCAGGTGTTCATATATAGAAGAATGGATAAATGAACAGAGACTATTTATACTTAATGATATACTTAATCAGCTATAAAAACTAGGATCTATCAATACATACACACACATGCATGAATATTTAAAGGTCTACAGTGTATAAAAGAAGCTATGCAACAGAATACATAGTGTATGCTTTCATTTACATGGAATTCTGAAATAGGCAAAGTTAATTGACATTTTAAAAAGTCAGAATAGTGGTTGCATCAAGTGTGAAGATTGACTGGAAAGAAAACTAAGAGCTTCCTGGGGTGATGGAAGTTAAGGTTATACTATATTTTTATGGAGATTAAGGTTACATTCATTAAACAATATAATTATGTCACTGTATGTTTGAAATAAGAGAAAAAGGCATGAACAAATGTTAATCTCTAATAAAGATATGCTCAGTGAAATATTTTGTAAGACATGTACTGAGATTGTAAATCAGTTTATAACATACCACAAAATAAGTGAATGTATGGATAGAGAAATGATACAAAAATATAAGAGAAATGATAGAGCAATAGAGTAAAGAGCAAATTCTAGGAGCAATGGGCTGGTTCATCAACTCTTAGACAGATGTTCTCCAGGTACATTAATTAATATCATTGACTCTCAGTTTTCTATTAATCTTTCTAAAATAATTATTATGATCATTTTGGGGTGAGCATATTAGTAAATAATCTATATGCTTCAATTGAATCTAAATCTCATCTTATTTCAGGAGGGCATATGTTCTTGCTTCTTGTTGAGGTCCTTTAATGAACTAGAACCTGGTGGTCCGGAGTCAACCGATAAGAATGTAAAGGAGAGAGAAAGAAGCTGATATTCTTTGGTTTACAAATAAAGACAATAAAGCCTCTGCACGTGGCTTGCTCTGTTCACGGAGGCCTACAGGCGACCTCTTAATGGGGTGAAGACACAGAGCACCTTCTAGAGAGGGTCTTAGAAGTCCGGGCAGGAAAGTGAACTCAGAGAGCCTCTGTGCTACAAAGAAATATCCTGAGAGACAGAGGGAGGAAGAGAGAGAGAGAGAGAGAGAGAGAAAGCAAGACATGGGGACCAAAGCTCTAATGGAGCAAAGGTGCTTTAATCAACATGGTGTGGGCATATATACTGTAGTTATTCTCAGCAAAGAGATTAAATTCCAGACTTATAAAACATAGGGGAACTTCTAGAGAGGGTCTTAGAAGTCCGGGCAGGAAAGTGAACTCAGAGAGCCTCTGCGCTGCAAAGAAATATCCTGAGAGACAGAGAGGGAGGAAGAGAGAGAAAGAGAGAGAGAAAGCAAGACATGGGGACCAAAGCTCTAATGGAGCAAAGGTGTTTTAATCAACATGGTGTGGGCATATATACTGTAGTTATTCTCAGCAAAGAGATTAAATTCCAGACTTATAAAACATAGGGGATACATATTAAAGAGACAGTTGTAAACAATCACTTTTACAGTATGGGTCACAAGAAGGAAGAGGGTACTTATCATCGTATTGAAAAGCTAATGATGGAAATGCCTGGATCCCTCAGCAGCAGAGGCTTGCCTCTCCTCTTCAGTTCAGTTCAGTCGCTCAGTCGTGTCCTACTCTTTGCGACCCATGAATCGCAGCACGCCAAGCCTCCCTGTCCATCACCAACTCCCGGAGTTCACTCAGACTCGTGTTTATCCAGTCAGTGATGCCATCCAGCCATCTCATCCACGGTCGTCCCCTTCTCCTCCTGCCCCCAATCCCTCCCAGCATCAGAGTCTTTTCCAATGAATCAACTCTTCGCGTGAGGTGGCCAAAGTACTGGAGTTTCAGCTTTAGCATCATTCCTTCCAAAGAAATCCCAGG
>SJYT01076685.1:0-59659 GCA_006410635.1 Cephalophus harveyi
TGTATGGATGTGAGAGTTGGACTGTGAAGAAAGCTGAATGCCGAACAATTGATGCTTTTGAACTGTGGTGTTGGAGAAGACTCTTGAGAGTCTCTTGGACTGCAAGGAGATCCAACCAGTCCATTCTGAAGGAGATCAACCCTGGGGTTTCTTTGGAAGGAATGATGGTAACCTGAAACTCCAGTACTTTGGCCACCTCATGTGAAGAGTTGACTCATTGGAAAAGACTCTGATGCTGGGAGGGATTGGGGGCAGGAGGAGAAGGGGACGACAGAGGATGAGATGGCTGGATGGCATCACTGACTCGATGGACGTGAGTCTGAGTGAACTCCGGGAGTTGGTGATGGACAGGGAGGCCTGGCGTGCTGCGATTCATGGGGTCACAAATAGTCGGACACGACTGAGTGACTGAACTGAACTGAACTGTACATATATATCTTTATCTATTCATCTGTAGATGGACGTTTAAGGGTTCCTTGTCTAGGCTGTTTTACATGGTGGTACTCTGAACATAGTGGTGCATGTATCTTTTTGAATTATGGTTTTCTTTGTATATATGCCCAGGGGTGGGATTGCTGGATCGTATGTTAATTCTATTTTTCATTTTCTGAGGAACCTCCATACTGTTCTCCATAGTGGGTCCACCAACTTGCCTCGTGGCAGGGTTCCCTTTTTTTTACAGCCTCTGGCGTTTGTTAGTTGTAGACTTTTTGATGATGGCCATTCTGAGAAGTGTGAGAAAGCAACTCATCGTAGTTTTGATTTTTCATGTGCCTATTGGCCACCTGTATATCTTCTTTGGTGAAATGTCTGTTTAGGTCTTCTGACGATTTTTTTGTCTGGGTCATTTGATTTTGTGGAGTGCTTACTTTTCATAATGCAATCTTTCTCTTCTGAGGGCAGTCTGTAATTCATTTCTGAGCTCCTAGAGTTGTATCATAGACTCTTGCATCTAATAAACTAAAGAGAAATTACTCTTTTTCTCTATAGGTCAGTTATTGGTATACAATGTCAAATAGATTTCCATGAGATTCCTGAATATCATTATGAAGTGATCTGGATTTTTTTCAGATATGTTAGAGCATTGGGCTTGAAGGCTTGAGTTTTAGAGTCAGATCTGGATTTGAATCCTGGATCTGTTGCTGCTAGCTGTGTGATACTGGGCAAGTTATTGATATTTTGCCCTTTTTTGGGGTGGGGGGCTGTACCAGATCTTAGTTATGACATGTGGAATCTCTTCCCTAATCAGGGATTGAATCCAGGCCACCTGCATTGAGAGCACAGTGTTAATTAACCACTAGATCACCAGGGAAGTCCCAATATTTTGCTTTTTAAAGCTTTAGTTTCCTTATCTGTAAACATCTTCTAGTGGTAATCATTAGATCATAAAGTTTCTCTAAGGATAGAATGAGATGGTACATGTAAAATACAAAGCAGGCTGCCCAGACATAGTGAATAGTCATTTGACAGAGGATGGTAATAAATTTCTTTCTAAGCTGGGATGAGTCCGGTAACATCTGCCTAACTTAGTAAACTTAGCTGCCCTCCTCAATTAATTCCTCACTGTAGCTATCATGATCTCACCTCCAAATCATAATTCTTAGGGCCCTGTGAGTATATTTTAAGATGTTTCTTGGCCAGAAGATCTTCCATAGTGATTTTGTTACTCATCAACTAGGGAAGCAGATGAGGATTATAAATAATAAGCACTAAAGACAGCAAGTATATGTTCCAGAGTGAGAAGAATCAGTCCTTAGGGAAATCATCTGAACTTTAGAGCGAAAAGATGAAGAATTAATTGGAAGTGTGGGAATAATCATGAAGCTTAAAAACCCCACTATCTCTGCAGAACTATGGGCATTAATTATGCTAAAAATGGGTTCCTGGTTGTATTTGCTCAAAGATGAAGAATGGGGTCAAAAAAGAAGCAAGAACTTTTTTTTTTCAACAAGGAATCAAGGCTCTGAATTTTCTTGAAAAGACAGGATAGAACAAAGACAAATAGTATTCTCTCATGCAAGGCAATTTGACAATGATGACTCAAGGCCCAAACAGATTGATTAGGGCACTAAAGAATTGAGAGGACAGAACAAGGGCCTTTTTAAATACATTTAAAAAATTTTCTTTTTTTTCTATTGATGTTATTTTATTTTTAACTTTTTATTTTGTATTGGGGTATAGCCACCTGATGCGAAGAGCCAACTTATTGGAAAAGACCCTGATGCTGGGAAAGATTGAAGACAGGAGGAGAAGGGGGTGGCAGAGGATGAGATGGTTGGATGGCATCACCAACTCAGTGGACATGAGTCTGGACAAACTCAGGGAGATAGTGAAGGACAGAGAGCTCTGGCATGCTGCAGTCCATGGGGCTGCACAGTCAGACATGACTTGGTGACTGAATAACAAGAACATAGCTGATTAACAATGTTCTGATAGTTTCAGGTGAACAGTGAAGGGACTCAGCCGCCCATATACATGTATAAATTCTCCCCCAAATTCCCTCCCAGCCAGACTGCCACATAACGTTGAGCAGAGTTCCATGACCTATACAGTAGGTCAGAACCAGGGTCTTTTAGGAAAATCCCTGTCCCATCTCTTTTCACAGTCCTGGGTTGCAGCCATGTTCTTCCGTTGATGAGATTACTGAGAAATTTCTGGTGTTTGGTGGGCCTCAGATCTCACTGAGATGCTGTTTGGGTGGCAGACAGGCTGGAGAGGTGGTGGCTAGGTAAAGGTTTTCTGGAGGTTTCTAGAAGGATTCTTCGCTGACTTGGAGTAAGGATTTGGGGATGAGATGGAGTTGTGTGCAACTGAGGGAACAGAAAATTAAATAAAATTAAGATAGAATTAGGGTTAGGTTTCCAAGGGCTTCCACGTGGGCTAACTCATGTAATCTCAAATGATCCTGGGTGGGGGAAGTGATGGTGCCCTATCTGTGTTCCAGGCAGCAGCAGTGCTTTGAGAGGTCAGTAACCTATCAGGGGTTATTCAGCTGGTGGGTGCTAAAGCTGAGATCTGAACCCAGGTCTCTAATTCCAAAACCCATGAAAATCAGAATTCTGGTGAGTTTTCCCTCTTCCTCCTCAATGAAAATTAAGAAAAGAAAGGAATATATGAAAAAGGGGGAAATGAAATAAATGAATGTATTAGAATGTCCAGACACTGAGGATTCATATTGTGTGAAAAAAGACAGAGAGGGAATTTGAACCACCCATGGAAAACTCCTTCCCCTAAGAACAACAATGAAAACCAGTAAAACAAAAGAACAACAACAAAAACCCTAACAAAGAAAAGTTCTGTGGATATGTCCAAGAAGGTATGAACTAGAGCATTGAATTTTTCTAGGTCTTGCTCATTATCCACTCCTACAATCATGGTGAAGCGGTCGTGAAGTGAAGATGCTGAAAAGTATAATGACAGATTTTGAAAAATGGCAAAGATACTGCAAACTGAAAGTGAATATCTCTTGAGTAGATTTAAATTTCTTTTAAAAGAATGGAGCAAATACCAGGAGAAAAAAAATCTGGAGTCATATGGAGGATAATGAAATCATCAGCAACAGGCAAGCTGAGAGCTGTAAACAAAGAATCTTGCCCCCAAAACCTGATAGCCTCTCACCAATGGAATTATAAAATCAGTGGGTGAAGGAAAAATAATATATTGAATATTTGGTAACTCATAGAGCGAGGTGGAGAAAAGCCAGGTTCATTGAGCAGAACATTTTAGCACAGTATTTGACACTAGGTTGGGATGGAGTTTTCTTTTAAAAAGTTACTTGAGCTAGACTAAATTTGCTAGAATTGCTCTCAGCATGCCTGCAGGTGGCTATTCCAACATATTTTGGATATCATAAAGGATCATGACATTATAAAAGGACAGGCAAAACCTGCCCCCTCTTTGAGATTATTGCAAACTAGAAAGAAACTATTCCCGTTTTGGTTTGACCCCAGATGGATTGTTTCCTGCTTGAAAGAAATCTTATGTAAGACATCTTTATCTCTTAACTTTACTCCTATGATGATATGATAATATATCCCTAGTTGCTCTTTCCTGGAACACTCAAAGTTCCTACTAGTCTTGCTAGGAAAACTACAGAAAGAGATCCATAGAGGTCTTGGATGGCATGTTTAGAGCCTAGTCTAGTTTCATTTCAGTTTGTGACTGATGAGTTTTCAAAAGCAGCTTTTATAGAATATCACTGAACTTTGATGTAAGTGGAGGTGACAGATATAAATGACTTAAATGAAAAACAAGCTGTCCTGTTCTCTATTATATTATAAATCAGAATAGAAAGTGCTGATCTTTGTGATAGTTTTCTCTGGTGGCTCAGTGTTAAAGAATCTGCCTGCCAGTGCAGGAGATGCAGGTTCAATTCCTGGGATAGGAAGATCTCCTGGAGAAGGAAATGGCAAGTCACTCCAGTATTCTTGCCTGGCAAATTCCATGGACAGGGGAGCCTGGCAGGCTACAGTCCACAGGGTTGCAAGAGTCGAACATGACAGTGATTAAACAAACAAAAAATCCCCCACTTATTAGAGGGACAGAAGAAAAGATTATTTGCTGGATGTATTGTCCCTTCCAAATGTCAATATCTTTAACTTTGCATATATTAACAACTTTGGGGGAAAATCCTCAGGTCTGGGAAGGCTGGATTTGGGTGATTAGACTTAGTGAGACATTTGGAAAAAAGGGTCACTAAACCATTCATTTGGAGAAGGCAATGGCATCCCACTCCAGTACTCTTGCCTGGAAACTCCCATGGACAGAGGAGCCTGGTAGGCTGCAGTCTATGGGGTCACTGAGTCAGACACGACTGAGTGACTTCACTTTCACTTTTCACTTCATGTGTTGGAGAAGGAAATGGCAACCCACTCCAGTGTTCTTGCCTGGAGAATCCCAGGGATGGTGGAGCCCAGTGGGCTGCCATCTGTGGGGTCGCACAGAGTCAGATACGACTGAAGCGACTTAGCAGCAGCAGCAGCAGCAAACCATTCCCTCAGTAATCATCAGTGAGTGGTCAATGTGGGCAAAGCACTGTGGTAGGCATGTGAATTATACAGGATTTGATAACATGCAACCCAAAGAACTCTTTCGTATGATGGACAAAGATGGGTTTGGTGCATTCCTTGTATTTTACAAGGCTTCACACTTGCAGTGATCCAACTTTTCTGTACTTGGGGAGAGTAACTCGAAGTTGTTTTCTTGGGTGATGCAGGTGGAAGATGCAAAGGCAGAAACAGATGCTTCTGCACAGTCCAACCCTTCATCTGTTTGTTTCTCCTTGTGCTGATCTAGAGCCAGCTGATTCTGGTTGGTGAGAACTGATTGTGTGCGTTTCTTTCCAATTTCTTATCTGGTGATACCACACTAGTAGTTCTAATTGGCCACAGTGAGAGTATTTATACCATATTAATCAGCAAACACCACACATCAGAGCTTTCCCCCCTTCTCCTGACCTGGCTTACCAGCACCACACTGGATGAGAATCACCCTGAGGATGGAATAAATTGAGGACCCCATAGCTGGTTCCCCTCAACGAAAGGGGATTATAGTTCTTGTTTTCTCAAGGCTGATGCCATGGTTTCTAGAATCCCTTAGGTAACCTTCTAGATTTCTCAGTGGAAGTTGTCTCACTTCTGGAAATTTTTTCACCGTCTATGATCCTATTTATTTCTTCTCTAACCTTCCAGCCACCCCAGTGGTCAGGGACTGAGGCCCTAATAGCAATGATAAACCTTCCCCTTACTTGACTTTTGACAAATCTGAGATGCTGGGATCTTTTTCATTGCGTGGACATGAAAGCTGGTGTCAAGATCATGTGGGAATCTAACAGAGCTATTTAAATTATGGAGAATGACCCTTATCATGAAGTTTCTAGTAGACAAGAGCATGTTTTTATGGGAAGAATTTGGTGGGCAATTATGTCTACAGTAACAGTGAAAACTGCTTAGTAAGTCAAACATTTCCTTCATCAGTATCATCAATTTACATGAAATGTAGTTTGGTTAGTAGTATTTTTTCTCTGTAGAGCTATGCAGCAGAGGGCGGCCTGGTTAGGTAACTGCTATGTGGCCACTTTTACATATGAATGCACAAACACGTGCACACATGCGTGCACACACACACACACACACACACACACACACACACACAGGATGGGTAGTGGCAGGGATGCTGTAGTGGGTCCCACAAGCCACATTACCTTAGTAATTTTCTGGAGACACTCAGCTCACAGACACAGAACTGCAGTTTACAAGAATCCATCCATCTGCTTCAAAGCCGTTCAGGAAAAGAATCCATTTTCTTGAATACAAATCCTCTTTGTCCTGTGATGTATAAATCATCCCTTCAGAAGAAGCCTTGTGAGGTATCAATTCCAGGCATCCTCCCAAAATACCATCCCTCAGCGCAGCCTCACAATGGAGGCTAATCCTCTGTGGCCACCCAAAGGCAGATTCATCCCACTTTTCACTGAATACTCCATCAAAAGCCCTCTGCTGTCATCTTAGCAATCAGGATGGACTATCAGGATCAGAATGACCTTAGCTGGCTGTGGTTGTCTGAAGAGGAAGAGAGCAGAGTGGTGAGTCTGTCTGACTCAGTGATTTCAAATTAGTGACTCTCTCTTTTGTAAAAAAATTATTTATTTTTGACTGTATTGGGTCTTAGTTGCCACATGTGGGATCTTTCCTTGTTGTGCATGGGCTTCTCTCTAGTTTTGGTGACACATGGGCTTAATTGCCCCATGGCATGTGGGATCTTAGTTCCCTGACCAGGGATCAAACCCTCGCCCACTGCACTGTAAGGTGGATTCTTAAGCACTGGACCACCAGGAAAGTCCCCAGTGATACCCTTAATGAACAAACTTACTGAGGATCTTTCTACAGGAGAGTGATGTAGCTGCATACACTCAGCCGACAGCTGGGTCCCTACTCATCCTTGGAGGAGTCTCTACTCATCATCTGGAGGTGAAGGGTAATGGTCAAGCCTCTCTATGTCTAGTCTGGCTTTTAGGACACAGAATATGGTAATGGTCTCTCTCCAGATTCGCTGGGTTACATCTTGATCAATTTTGTTTGCCCATCTTCAGCTGCTAACCTGAGGACTGCTCCCAGATGGGTAGAGCAACCTCACCCAGAGATGCCTTGAAATCATATCTTCCCCCCTTACTCTGGAGCAGCAGATAGTGAAGACTGACTATTGGGGTTGGGTAGGTGGGAGTTTCCAAAATCCCTTTCTCTTGCCTCAAGGTAGGGCAGCCTCCAGGGTCCAATTTGTGTTCCAGAGCTCCCTGTGGGATGGAGTTAAGGATAGATTTCATCTGAAACTCTCAGTTTTACTTAGTTTCTGCCTCATCTTTCTCCTCTTGCTCCCTTGTAGGTTTCTTCTGGGAGTTCCTTGTAGACTTCCACCATAAGTCACTTGCACACAAATCCCAGTCTTGGTCTTTGGTCTTTGCCAACTTCACCAGGTCCATCTCAAGCTGATTCAGTGATCTTGCAGGGAGTGATCTGTTCTCAGAGTGAAGGGGTTGTGGTTAATTCCATGTGGTCCTGAAGTTCAGTTTACATGTGTGATTGAGGGTAATTTCAACCTCTCTGGTCTTGATGGCTGTTAATTTTGTGCATAATGTACTTGATTGAAGCTTTGGTGTAATAAGTATGGTTGCCTGTGTTACATGTGAATTGAGTGCTTCCAAGGAGTCTCTCCCAGATATCCCTCTGTGACTTACTGTCTCTGTTCACTGGATGACTTGCTTTGGCATAAGCAGGCATCTTCCCCTCAAGGAGGCTTCTGTTTAATTGGGCAATGGACATACACACCCAAATGAGGCCTTTTGCAGAAGCAACCTGGTGAATGTATCCATAGCATATACTCTGGGTAGGAGTTTAGAGGTTTCCGAAACCACTTTGGGTTGAATATAACAAGGAAGACATTTTGATGAGTGGATTTAAATTGGGCTTAGGAGAAGGAGTGAAGGATAAGGAGAGATCATTGGCTCAAGGCTGGAGAAGTCTTTGAGCCCTCTGCCAGCAGTACTCACTTGAGAGTGATAAGGTGAAATTCAGCATATCTTTCGTTGCAGAGGACCTTCCAAGAAGGGCTCATGGTACTATTGGACTTTCCCACTCCCTTTGAAGTTGACGTGGCCATGTGACTTGTTTTGGCCAATGAAATGTGAGGAGACATGCATCACTTCTGGGCACACATTTGCAGATCCAATATATGGCTCTCCATCTTCCTTTCTCTTACTGCTGTCATCATGGAAACACATGAGGAGATGAAGTCTCTGTTTGAAGCATGCCTCTCTTTTCAGAAAATACTTTGGAAGCAAATATGTCATGTCCCTGGATAAGTCACCTGCCCTGTGACTTATGAAATGATGTGATAATGTGATTTCAAAATGATGGGAGCTGAGCTGCTAGGTTATTTCTAGCTTTTTTTGATTCTGTGATAGAGGACCAGCATAAACATTTAGCTAGACAGTTGTCTCTTCTTGGAAACACGAAGAAATAGGGGACCAGAAGCATCTTCTACAGAAAAGAAATATCAATAGTTCATTGTAATTTCAATGGATAAAAATCTATCAAAATGGGAAAAATGCAGTTAAACGTCCTTTGCTTCTGTTATATAACTTTAAGTGTAGACCCTGACTCCATAGAAATTTGTCCTCTCAAAAAGCCAAAATGGTGGTACTTAGGAATTGTGAAAAATTTAATTAATGGACATATTTGCAGCTCAGATGAATATTTCAGGGAAGTCAGAGGTCTCATTTATCCCTTTGGGTGTAGTTGTGTGTTTGATATTGTGTAAACTTCAGTTTCTTCATTATTTTGTGCAGAGGAACATCTGTTATTCAGACCCGTTTCTCTAGGACTGTTATGAACATGCTTCTCCAGGCCTCTTTTGCTTTCTGTCTTCCCAGATTGAGCCATCAGTCTCTTTCTCCGCTGTTTTGTGCATCATTAGCAGCCACTCTGTGTGTGCTGGAAGTGCTGCTCATGTGTTGAGTTCTTGCTGCTTCTGTGCCATACTTCTTGCCTCCTTCTCAGCCCAGCAGGAAATTACTTTCTGCTCAAATGATCTCCTTTCCTTCCCTTATACCACCATCATGTTAGTAGGTTTTTCTCTTTCCAGATGATCTGAAGGGATCCTTATGCTGACAGTTTGTGGCAGGGTCTCATGGCCACATAGAGACATAGTTTTCATCTTGAGTTAAAGAAAGGGATCTGAAGCCTTCTGAAATCATCGTCTGTTTAATTATAGAGGACAGCCTTCTGTTACTCCATTTATACCCAAATTTTGTAGAATTTACACTTCTGTTAACAGGGTGTTAAAATAGACTCTTTCTTTCTTAGTTTCCATAGAGGCGGCAAAAATCTAGGCGCAGAAATAATAGATGCTACACCTCCTTTCTAAAGTGAGGTGCTAGACCACCTCAGTAGGGTTGTGAAGAGGTAATTGGGAACCAGTGTTGTGATCCTTAATCAACCTCCAACTCAAGGATAAAATGCAATTGAGGTTGAAAAGGCTAAATGAGAGAATGTCTTTGAAGAAAGGTGATGGAGTGCTCTGGCGTCTCCCCACTATGTATCTGTCGGGGGACGGGAAAAATGCTTATGTGTACTGAGAGGTAATTGAAGGAGACCCCTTGGAGCTTTGCTATGTATTCTTTGGAATTTAGGGTCCCCAGTGGACTGGTGGCTGACCCATGCCTGAAAGGGCAACGCAAGTGTTAGGTGGAGCAGCCTGGCTGGCATTGGAGGGAAGGATTGTGGTACAGGGAAATAGCACTTCTCCACCAATGTCAGCGGTCATTAAAGTTGCCTTGATGGTGTAGTGGAATTTTGGAATTTTCTCAAGAGGATGAACGGGTTCGTGGAAGGGCTCAGGAGCCTTGGGCGGAGTGTGGACCAACTGCCTGGTGCCCAGAGGTGGAGGAAGGAGGAAAAGCAGTGCTGCCTCCAGTAAGAGGCGCAATCTAGTGTCCTAGAGTGGAAACTCCCTTGAAACCTATGGAAGAAGTCCATGAGAGAGTAGTTTTTGAGCGTTAGTCAGCCACTTGGTACCCTTCTCTCCTTATTATAGGAACAGCTCATCTTTGGGTGACTTTAAAGGGAGGCAGGGGCTCCCCTCCTAGTTCAGTCAGTAAAGAATCCATCTGCAATGCAGGAGACCTGGGTTTGATTCCTGGGTTGGAAAGATCCCCTGGAGAAGGAAATGGCAACCCACTCCAGTATTCTTGCCTGGAGAATCCCATGGACAGAGGAGCCTGATGGGCTACAGTCCATGGGGTCTCAAGAGTTGGATACGACCTAGTGATTAAACCACCAAAGGGAGGCGAGGAAGAAAGTTGTTTTCTGCATGTGTATGTTGAATCTGGTTATATCAGTGTGGTTTTCCTACATGTTGATAATACCCTTATTACCATGAATTATTTGTTAGAGTCTGTGGTCTTTTGAAGTTTCTGTTTGTCCTTATGGAAACCCACTTACTAAGCACAACCCAATGGACTGTATGCTCAGATCTTCACCCAGTAGAAGCACAGAAAGATGTAGGTGGGGTTTTGAAATGTTAATCTTTCCAGTTTTGTTCCAGCCTTAGTTTCTGTAAATGAGATGGAGCAGAACAAATGCCTAATTCCTTACTTTATAAAAAATGCAGCTCCCTTTCCCACTGGAAGGCAAAAGTGGCTCCAGTCAGTTTAATTTTACAGAAAAAATATTTATTTACTTGTCTTCACAGGGTCTTAGTAGAGACATGTGTGATCCAGTTCCCTGAGCAGGGATTGAACCAGGGCCCCCAGAATTGGAAGTACTGAGTCTTAGCCACTGGACCACCAGGGAAGTCCCACCAGTCAATTTAGACATCACCTGACACTTTCCTAACTTCTGTTGACTGGAAGCAGTGTGAGGAGGAGGTTGGATAGGAAAACTGGGACCAGACCATGGAGGCCACGTGCAAGGGTTTAGATCTATGTTTTTCACCTGAATAATTTATGATACCCCTAAATTGCCAATATCCACTGGATCATTGAAAAAGCAAGAGAGTTCCAGAAACACATCTATTTCTGCTTTATTGACTATACCAAAGCCTTTGAGTGTGTGGATCACAATAAACTGTGGAAAATTAAAAAAGAGATGGGAATACCAGACCAACTGACCTGCCTCTTGGGAAACCTATATGCAGGTCAAGAAGCAACAGTTAGAACTGGACATGGAACAACAGACTGGTTCCAAATAGGAAAAGGAGTACGTCAAGGCTGTATATTGTCAGCCTGCTTATTTACCTTCTATGCAGAGTACATCATGAGAAACGCTGGGCTGGAAGAAGCACAAGCTGGAATCAAGATTGCCGGGAGAAATATCAATAACCTCAGATATGCAGATGATGCTACCCTTAAGGCAGAAAGTGAAGAGGAACTAAAGAGCCTCTTGATGAAAGTGAAAGAGGAGAATAAAAAAGTTGGCTTAAAGCTCAACATTCAGAAAATGAAGATCATGGCATCAGGTCCCATCACTTCATGGGAAATAGATGGGGAAACAGTGGAAACAGTGTCAGACTTTATTTTGGGGGGGCTCCAAAATCACTTCATTGGAAAAGACTCTGATGCTGGGAGGGATTGGGGGCAGGAGGAGAAGGGGATGACAGAGGATGAGATGGCTGGATGGCATCACGGACTCGATGGACATGAGTCTGAGTGAACTCGGGAGTTGGTGATGAACAGGGAGGTCTGGCGTGTTGCGATTCATGGGGTCGCAGAGTCGGACACAACTGAGTGACTGAACTGAACTAACTTTATCTTTTGGATAAAAAAATTCTCACAATCTCTCAGTGTTGACAAATGATTTCACTGTAATTTAGCCTAAATATATACAACCCTGAAACTAGGCTTAGAGTCATATTTATAAGTCTTACACAACTATGAAACCAAAGGAAATTTGTAAATCATATTCAAATAAAACTGCAATCTAAGCAGAAAATAAAATAAAAAATGAGTTCCGTGTGTCAGATCGAGTTGTTTTGGGGAAGCAAAATTGCCAGTCTCAATGTGACAGTGACGCTTGCATCAGTAGAGTGCTTTGAACTTGACCTACTTGTACTGTATGTTAGAAATGACTCCAGAGCTCACCATTCTTCTTGACTTAAACACTGTGGAAGCTTAATTTGGACAGGTATGTGAAGTAATTCAACCTTCATTTGGCCCTGAGGCATCATTTATTCCCTGTTTGTCTCTGAACTGTCCCTCTTAGCCTGGGGAAATTAAACTCCTACTACCTGGAGCCCACGTGATTGTTAACAAGTGCAAATGTGGGCACTAAAATTTCAAGGTAGCGCTTGGGTTTAAAGTGGAAATCCAGATGATCCAGAATGTAATGACATTAAAAACTGTAGGTATCATTAAAATGAAAAGAGGAAAAATCCTCTTACCAAGATTTTGAAGTCCTTCCTTATTATGTCTGAAGACTTCCACGGTCTCCAGCCAGGAACTCAGATGTCATTCCAGAGATGATTTAGGTATTTAGGATGCTTTAAGGGACAAGACTGGAAGGTCACCAGATGGAAGGCCGAGAAGAGCAAGGAGTTTGAGATAAGACATCCTAAAGGCCAACAGGGACTGGGCTCAGGTTGGCAGTAGACAGATGGGTGGGAGCTACTGAGGGGGCTTCACCCGTGGCCGCTCTTTATGCTGCCACAGCTGTTGGGAATATCCGGTGTCTATGGCTACCACTGTGTCCTCCAGGAATTACCCTCGGTGACCTCGGGAACTGCTGTCCCCCACTGACACCCCGCCCTAGGCATCCACTGATGGATTGGCTGACGGGGGATACAAAGACTTCAATTCAGGACAGCACTGAAGGGCCGTTAGAGCTCTAGAGCCCTGTGTAGGGTCAGCGGGGGCCTCATTTCAGCTTGCTTGGGTGTCATGCCCAATCCTGTCATCTTCCCTCCTTTTAGATGTATCTCCCAACAGTTCTTCCCAATGAAACGTCTGCTTGCAATTCCTTATCTGAGAATCTGATTCTAGAGCACCCCAGCTAAGGTGGATATCACCAGAACCCATGGACAGAACCAGTGGGCATGTTCACTGATGCACCTCCAGCACTCAGCCCAGTGCCTGGCGAGTGATGGGTGATCTGGAAACACTAGAATGATTGAATGAAAGATGACTTTGGCAAAATCAAGAATGATTTCCAAATGCACTAGTGGTAAAGAATGTGCCTGCCAATGCAGGAAATGTGAGATGTGGGTTCGATCCCTGGGTCAGGAAGATACCCTGAAAGAGGGCATGAAAACCCACTCCAGTATTCTTGCCTGGAAAATCCCATGGACAGAGGAGCCTGGTGGTCTACAGTCCATGGTGTTGCAAAGAGTTGGACGTAACTGAAGCGACTTAGCTTGCAAGGATGACGATCGAGATTCTGACTTTGAATACTGATCAGATGATGGGTCACTGTAGGGGAATATGATGAGTTTAGATACTACAGGTTCTCTTGTGTATGTTCACTGACATCCTACGTTTTCTTCTTGGGCCTGATCTCATGCCCTGTCTCCTCCCCTCTAAATACACATAGTATGGTTTCCTGGAGGTGGCTAGTGTTTCAGGACATTTCAAATGAAGTGTGGGGCGTCAGTGAGGATGAGGTCTGACATCCCCATCCAGTCATCTGAGCTGAGATTCCAGGACTTTTGTTGGCCTGCAGATGTCTGTGAAGCATGGCCTGCACGCCACAGTGATGAGTCCGAATTGAATGGCCTCCTTGCACAGCAATACATAAAATGACAATAGTTAGATTGGACGAGGGGAGGAAATGCTCGGTTCTTTGAGCGTTCCAAATGCGTTCCAAATGTCATTTCTGGAGGTGTCCTGGGAGTGCTTTCATGGTAGAGACAGGAGCATTTCCATTTTAACGAGCCCAGTCTCCCTGTAGTTTATGGCTTCCTTCCACCCACGGCAAATCTGATGGGCAATTGCTTTCCCTCTTCAGGTGGCCTTTCTGGGCTCTGAGATTAGGTCAGACACTCCTCCCCACTGTCAGGCAGTCTCATAAAGCTCCTTGATTTAATTGGAATTCCAGGCCATTAAGTAGTGGCCTAATTTGTTGCCTTGGACTGCTTCTCCTATTAACTTTGCCAAAGGTAAGAAGTAAACTGGATGTGAGTATGGGTCCTCTCCTGTGTGATGTTTCTTAAAGGGTCAGATTTGTATTTCTAGAAGAGAGAAATCTTGAGTCTATTTCAAGGGGGAGGAGCACAGGGAACTGGGGTGGAGCTACTTCAGTAAAACAGAATTATGGAAATGGGCAGTGGCTGGGTACTTGTAGAGAATCAGGCAGCCCCTCTCTGCACATTATAATCAGGGTGTGGGGGGGTGTTACAAGTCTTAAATTATAGGGCTGACTTAGGGCACAGAGTTGACTGCAATCTGGGCCAGCTGAGGTTACCAAATAGGAAGGTTTTGTAGGAGTTGTGGGGTTTCCCTTTTTAGAACAGACTCCATTTTCCTTGGCAGTAGAACACCTGGGCAAGGGATCGAGGGAGAAAGTTAAGCTGTTGGTCCAAGTTCCTTACTTATTTTTTCCTTTTTAAAAGTTAGAGGTGATCGTTTTACAACATTGTGTTAGTTTCCGCTGTACGACAATGTGAATCAGCCGTAAATATACATAGATGCCCTCCCTCTGGAACCTCCCGCCCTCTCCCCATCCTGCTCCTCTGGGTCGTCACAGAACACCGAGCTGAGCTCCCTTGCTGGACAGCAGCTTCCCACCAGCTGTCTATTTCACAAGCGGCAGTCTGTATATGTCAGTGCTATTCTGCCCAGGTTCCCTCTTTCTGATGTGTGGGCCACTTGACAAGGCCTGTCACCTCTCCCATCCTAAGAGATGTCAGTGAATTACAACTGCCAAACAAAATCTTAATAACGGTATAAACTCCCAAGGTTATTAGGACCAGTTTGAGAAGGGTCTTCAGCCAGTGGAATTGGAGTTTCTGATCACATTCTGGCTGAACGCTAAGCTTTCCAAACACGAGGGACTCACAGAGGACCCAGCTCTCTATAACCTATGATTGTGGTCATTATTGATGTTTAGGCTGCCTGCTGCAGGTCTTTCCCTGGAGTCTGCTTTCAAGATAGCGAGAGCTCTAGATGGCATTTGGTACCAGCCACGGCCCGTGGCCTGTCACTCTGGGTAAATCCCTTAGTCTTCTTGGATCCCTCAAACAAAGCTAATCTGCCATCTGACATCTGGGCTTGTCACCTTTAATTCCAGGCTTCTGTGCTGCTGTCTCCAAGGAAATAAAGAGATGGATTTCTCTTCTTCTCTCACTGTTATTCCACTCGTGGGTTTCTGCCCCAAGGGGCATGAAGCTGCCGTCTACTTTTCTATTTAACAATGCAAAGTCATTCCTGAGTTTCTGACCTGCCCATTTTGCAGTTTTTAATTTTGGGGTGAAAGAATCCTGTGGCAACAAAGCAGCTTCTTCTTCTTCTTTTTTTTTTTTTTTTAGCTATTTATTTATTTCACTGCACCAGGATCTTTAGTTGTAGAATGTGAACTCATAGTTGAAGCATATGGGATCTAGTTGTGTGTCTAGGGATTGAATTCAGCTCCCTGCATTGGAAGTGCTGAGTCTTAGCCTCTGGACCACCAGAAAAGTCCCCCAAACAGCTCCTTTTTAGAAGCTGTTACTGTTAGAAAGTTTATGAAAGTTCAGAAAGACTGAAAAAGCAACTGTTTCCTCAGATATTGAAGACTGTTGTAGGGGAAGTATTCTGAGGCAGAGGAGCTGTTTCTAGGGTTCCCCAACTTCTCCCTTCACCCCCACATCCTGAGGCTGGAGAGCGTGGGTTTGTTCTGTCCTGTCCTCAGTCTTTCGGTGATGGGGCAGATGGCCTGGCTGGGCGATTGACCCATTTTGTCCAGGGGATGCAGTCATGTGATGGGTCAGGAAGAGTGTCTGTAAACGTGAGGCTCCTCTGGGGCCTTGGGATACTGTGGTCCAGAGGTTAATCGATACACTGAAATGTGTACACAACAGAGAAGGGGAAATGCACGAATCTATTGCTGTTGTTTGCTTGCTAAGTTGTGTCTGACTCTTTGTGACCCTATGGACTAAATCTACCTATCTACATATATAAATTTATACATACACACACACATACACACTATTCTATGTATATGTATGCATGTGTGTCTATATATACACGTGTGTATGTGTGTGTGTGTGTGTGTGTGCTCAGTTACTCAATCCTGTCAGACTTTTTGTGACCCCTTGGACTGTAGCTCACCAGGCTCCTCTGTCCTTGGGATTTCCCAGACAAGAATACTGGAGGGGTTGCCATTTCCTTCTCCAGGGGATCTTCCCCACCCAGGGATTGAAACCCATCTCCTGATTGGCAGGTGGATTCTTTACCACTGAGCCACCTGGGAAGCGTGTGTGTGTGTGTGTGTGTGTGTGTGTGAAAGTCCCTCAGTGGTGTCCAACTCTTTGTGACCCCATGGACTATAGCCTGCCAGGCTCCTCTGTCCATGGAATTCTCCAGGCCAGAATACTGGAGTGGGTAGCTATTCCCTTCTCCAGGGAATCGTCCTAACCCAGGGGTTGAACCCATGACTCCTGCGTTGCAGGTGGATTCCTTACTGTCTGAGCAACCAGGGAAGCCCATATGGGCTTCCCTGCAATATATATGTATATTTCAGTAGAGCAATCTCACCAGCTAAAGCAACTGAGCTAGAGAAGAGTTACAGTAATATGGAATAGTTGGTGTAGGAAAGTTAAAAGTCCATCCCTGGCCTCCTGACCAGTGACAGACACAAGATTATAGCAGCTCCTCCTATTTTCTTGCTTGCTCTGTTTCGCATGTATTTTTTGTAGATATTTACTTTTTAGCCATTTTCTTTCCTTTACTATTCTAAGATGTCTTGCTGGTGGTGAACCACACAGTTTAATCCTCAGGTTACAATTTAACCCAAGGCGGGAACCTGGCAGAACTGAAGGATAGTTGAGGATGGCTCAGTGATGGACAGGGCTTTGGCTCTTCCCTTTTGGGGCGAGGTGAGATGCATCTGTTTGGATGAGAGGCAGCTGCTTGTATTGGACATTGTTGCTGTTGGAAGCTTACATATGTGTCAGGTGTATTTGGAGTGCTGAAGGGGTGGAACCTGTAGCCGGTAGGGTGGATTGGTTCTCTCAACTGCCATTTTAGATGTTGGAAGGTTCCCACCCCCATTCCCAAGACTCTTGCAGCCAATTGGTTCTGCAAACCAATTAGCTGCTGATTAGATGCACTTGGGGGAAACTAGAAGGTGGAAGTGATTCAGAGTTCGTATTCCTCCTGGCAAATGAGGTCATAAAACTGCGCATGCCTGGAGGCACCAGTGGCCGACAGCCTCAGCAGTTCCACGTGTGGTCCTCAGCTTCTGGGTCTCTCAGGCCGTTGTGGCAGGAGCTGTGAGGGGAACAGCTTCCTGGCCTCCAGGTCACTCTTCCGTGGTGAACTCAGCAGTCTTGTGGTAGGCCTGATCTTCGGTTTCACTAGCACTTCTGGGATTTGGTAAGGTAAGCACCTAATATTTAATATAGTGCATGCGGGCCCAGTTGCTTCAGTTGTGTCCAGCCCTTTGTGACCCACGAGGCTCCTCTGTCCATGGGATTCTCCAGGCAAGACTACTGGAGGGGTTGCCATGCCCTCTGCCAGTGGATCTTCCCAACCCAGAGATCCAACCTGTATCTCCTGCATTGCAGGTGGATTCTTTACCCACTGAACCACCTGGGAAGCCCACTTAATATAGTAAATATCTTTTATTTTCTATTTATTTGTGTTTCAATATTGTTGATTTACAATGTTGTGTTAGTTCCAGGTATACAACGAAGTGAGGAAGGGAATGGCAACCCACTCCAGTATTCTTGCCTGGAGAATTCCACGAACAGAGAAGCATAGTGGGCTACAGACCATGGGGTCACAAAGAGTCAGACATGACTGAGCAACTAACACAGACATATATCTATCTCCTTTTCCATAAGTTTGCTTCCTACGTCTGTGGGTCTATTTCTATTTTGTATGTCTTAGTACGATCATCTCTGGGTCCATGCATGTTGCTATGTATGGCATATTTTCACTCTTCTTTATGCCTGAGTGGTATTCCATTGTCTGTGTGCACCACATCTTCTTTATCCATTCCGCCGTTGATGAACCTTTAGATTGTTCCTAGGTCTTGCCTATTGTGAATAGCGCTGCTCTGAACACAGGGGTGCATGACCTTTTTGGATTATAGTTTTGTCTGGATACATGCCCAGAAGTAGGACTGGTGGATCATAGGATAGTTCTGTTTTTAGCTTTCTGAGGAACACCCACTCTGTTTTCCATAGTGGTTGCACTGACTTACATTCCCACCAACAGTGTAGAAGCGTTCCTGAGCCTGGCCATTTAAAGGAGTGGAGTGAGTCCATTGGGACTGAAGATGAGATGGCAGAGGGGAGTAGATCACACCAAGCTCTGCAGGCAGGGGAGGGGCTTGGGTTTAAGCCAAAGCACACGGGGAAATCTTTGAAAGCTTCAAGCCTGGAAGTGACCTGAAGTCTCTAGTTGCCGCAGGAAGGATGGTCTAGAGAGGCGAGCGTGGAAGAAGGTGCTGCTACTTAGGAGGCTGCTGCACAAGTCCGGGAGAGGGATGCTGCTTGTAATAGAGGTGGAGGCACGTAGGCCAATTCAAGATGAAACTTGCAGGTAGAATGATTGTTTATTGAACCAACCAAATATTGTTTATCTTTTTTCTCTTAATTAAAAGACTTCTCAGCATACAATAAAATGGACTTTTTTGGGTGTCTGGGTCAAAATATGGGTCTACATATTGTAACATCTCTAGATTCATGTGACTAGCACCACACTTAGGATTCAGAACAGCTTCATTACCCCTCACAAAGTCCTCCTTGTGCTATTCATTTGTAGTCACACCCAACCCCTTCACGCCAGACAGAGCTGGAAGGGTGGGAAACTGAACCCAGACAGAACAATTATCCATCTGGATCCCAATTGTCTGACCAGTAGTCCTTTTTTACTCAGGAGCATCTAACCAGGCCTAGCCTTTCCCTCAGTTTATTTCAACCTCTATGCCCACTATAGGAGTCCTACAGTAAGCCCAGTCCTTCTCTTAGGCAAAGAAGATGCAAGAAAAGCCTTAAGAGCCACATGAGCTGACCAAAAATTTCCACCTCCTGAGACATATCCACAAAGTTAGTAATGGGGGATGGCAATTTATTTTTAGGCACATAAATAATTTAGGTCAGAATACTCCAGGTAGGATTGCACTATAGCTGAAAACAAACTTCAGTTTGGATGGTGATAAAGTGATTTCAATAAGCATCATTGCTAAAAGCATAAGCATTTTAATTAGCTCATCTATAACTCTGCAGGGCCTGCTGAGATAAAAATATACATATATATTCATAATACAGATAGTTGTTGTGCAACTAATTGTCATTAGTTGCATCTCTCTCTCTCCTCCTTTCCTATTATTGTTATGTCACAAAATATCTTCTATCTCTTGAGTGAGAGGAGAGTTCTGTTTACTTATATTCTGGGGTCTTAGAAGATGGACACGATTGTTTTTTCTGGAAAGGGAGAGGGTCCGGGATGGCCTGAAAGTGAAAGTCTCTCAGTCGTGTCTGACTGTTTGCAGCCCCATGGACTATACAGTCCATGGAATTCTCCAGGTCAGAACACTGGAGTAGGGGTAACCTTTCCCTTTTCCAGGGGATCTTCCCAACCCAGGAATTGAACCAGGGTCTCCCACATTGAGGATGGATTCCTTACCAGCTGAGCCACAAGGAAAGCTCAAGAATACTGGAGTGGATAGCTTATCCCTTCTCCAGGGGATCTTCCTAACGGAGGAATCGAATCAGGGTCTCCTGCATTGCAGGCAGATTCTTTACCAGCTGAGCTATCAGGGAATGGCTTACATTTTCTCAATTCACAAACTTCAAATATCACTTGATCTGGAGTTGCGACTTCCTTGTAAGGAAGCTCTGAGTTGATGGGGTCTTGTCCTGGGTAGAGGCACTAGAGGGCAGGGAAACGTGGGCACGTCCCTATCAGATCGTCACGTGCATCATGCTTCCCCATTGGACAGCGGTAGTCATGTGGCCAAATTCAGAGGCAATGTGGGAGAGGGCTGCCCGCAGACATTAATGTGGTTCTTTGGGGGCCATCAAAGTGGTGGCAACAGTAATAGTTTGCTGGCGCCTCTAAGAATCTGCCCTTCAACCACTGTCCACAAAACAGGGTCCACAGCTGAGTCCCTGTCTGAAGCCTCATGTCCCGTCACAACTTCTTTGCCAAACTCTCTTAGAATGTTCCTTCTGATACTGACTCACCTTCGGCCGGCCAGTCTTACCCGTTAGTCTTGGTTCCCTTTCTGGAGGACACTGCCAGGCTTTGCGAGCCACAGAGAAGAAAGAGGAGCCTTGCCCTGTCTTCAGAAGCCAGCTGTCCAAATGGGGAGATAAAGGGAGGGATGGAAAGTCAGAAAAGGAAGAGCTAAGTAGGAACCAGAGGAGGAGGAGAGAGCTGCTTGACTCCCTCTCACCCTCCATCCCTGCCTCCGTTCTCTTCCCCACCCTCCTTTTTGTTCTCATATTCTCCACCCAACCTCTCTTCTCCTTCTCTACTCCTCTCAGGCATGGGATCTTCCCAAGGTGAGAGTGAGTCCAGGTCAACTACTGTATCTGCTAACTAGTGCTGTGTAACACATTCTCCTCAAACATTGTGGCTTGACACAACAATCAATCTCTCTTGTCTTTCATGATTTCTTCGGGTGAGGAATGGAGGAGTGGCCAAACTGGGTAGTTGCGGATCAGGGGTCTTATGAAGCTGTCAGGATGTCACCTGGAGTCCCTGAAAGTCTTGACCTTGGCTGGAGGAGCCCCTATCCAAGATGATGCATCACAGGGCTGGCAAGTTGATGCCAGCTGTTGCGGGGAGGCCACTTTCTCCCTGGGAGGGCCTTACACAGGATCTTTGTGGCGTGGTGGCTGGATTCTCCCAGAGCAAGCACGCCAAGACAGCAAGAGCCAGGTGAAAGTTATCCTTTTTACTGCCTCCCCTCAGAAATCAGGGGCTTCCCTGGTGGTCCAGATGTAAAGAATCTACCTGCAATGCAGGAGACATGGGTTCAATCCATGGGGTCGGGAAGATCCCCTGGAGGAAGGCATGGCAGCCCACTCCAGTATTCTTGCCGGGAGAATCCCTTGGACAGAGGAGCCTGGTGGGCTCCAGTCCATGGACACGCAAAAGAGTTGGATTCTACTGAGTGACTAAACAACAACTCAGATGTCACGTAGCACCACTTTCTCCCCATGCCGTTCCTTAGACATGAACCCCCAGGTATGACCCACTTTCAAGTGGAGGAGAATTAGCTTTAGTTTTTCTTAAGGGAGCAGTGTCTAGGGATTGGCAGACACATCAGAGCCACTGTATCTGTAGTTCAAGGGTTCCTCCTGAGGTCAGCCAGCATTCTTTTCCTCTTCAGTAATTTCTGAGGCAGAAACAGTCCCCACCGTGGGGAAACAACTCCAGGAAATGCTGGGAAAAATGACTTCTCAGTAGCCGAGTCCTTGCTCCCCAGTGTAAGAAAGCTCTCTTCTCACACAGCCTGAAGCTGATGCTCACCCTTGCGAGGCAAAAGCCAAAATGTGTTTGAAAGGACAGAGGAGATTTGAGTAGGGAAGGTGGTCAGGAGAGACTGCTGTCAGTCGAGTAAACTGTGAAGAGCAGGCCCTTTCTAAGGATGAACTTCCCGAGACGGTCCCTTGGCTCCCCTTGAAATGAAGTGTATTTAGACTGTGTGCTTATGTTTTCCTTCCCCTTGTGTGCTCTCTATGGAATTCATTATCTCTGATTTAGTAAAGTGCATTACACACCCAAGGAGTCAGTTTAACTAATTCCAGCTCATCAGCTAACATCACTCTCCGCCCGTTGGCGGAATCTGCAAAGATGAGGTTTGACCTGCTGCTGTGAAAAATACGGAAAGGAGAAAGATGGAGACTGGAGCGAGGGGTACTCAGCTCTTGGAAGGAATTGTCTGGGCTATTTAAGGAATAGATTTTACTTTTTTTGGTCTGTCATCATTTTCTCTGTTCACATTTTCCACTGGGACTTGTCTGAGAGCCAGCCTTGCTCAGGTTCGGTTCTGCCTGACCACAGCTGTTCAGAATGACAGGCTTCAGCTCGGGGTCTTGTTTGGCCCCGAGGCACCAGGCATGCAGGGGACACTCCATAGGGGACTATGGAGTGAGCAGGTGCAGGAGGGGGCTGGGACTAAATGCCAGCCTGAGTTCGAGCTCTTGGTCTGTTGCTCAGCATCCCAGCACTCAAATCCCGTGGCCTCGATGTTCGTCTCTGTGAAATGCGGGGGGCAGAAGTTGATTGAGGAGCCTTGGCATACCCTGGCTCTGGGACATTTCTGTGTTTTGGAGGGGTAAGAACCAGAATCACCAGATGTGACAATATCTAGAGAGATGCTTCAGCTTGAGACCAGCTCTATGGCTGAGGTGATGGTCCAGTCAGAAGGTAGACGCCCTTTGTGAGCTGGTGCAGGTCAGAGAGCCTCTCTGGACCACGCTTGACTCACCTCTAGAATAAAAGGATGTGGCTGCTTTTCTGGCTCTAGGTCCTCCACTTCCAAATGTTCCCTCCATCAGCAGCTATCCTGAGGAAGAATCCTGTGGGATTACTTGGGCAGTGCCAAACTTCGGTGGTAGAACATACTTAGCGTGGTCCTGAGTCTCATTTCCTGAAGTGGGGCTGTCAGGATGGTGAGATACAGGCTCCTTTTCCATCAGGGAATCTGTAGCTTGAGAATGAGCCAAATTTGGACATTCAAGGGGCTGTTGATACTGAATCTTTTAGAATTCGAGGCAATTTTACAGATATATATATATATTATATATATATGTGTGTGTGTATATATATATATATATATATACACACATATATATGTGTGTATATATATTTATTATATATATGTGTGTGTGTGTATATATATATATACACACACACATATTCCTGTCTAGACATTCAAGGGGCTGTTGATACTGAATCTTTTAGAATTCGAGGCAATTTTACAGATATATATATATATTATATATATATGTGTGTGTGTATATATATATATATATATATATACACATATATATGTGTGTATATATATTTATTATATATATGTGTGTGTGTGTATATATATATATACACACACACATATTCTCGAGGCATATACATATTATATATACACACACACATATATAATATGTATATGCCTAGAGAATCCCATGGACAGAGGAGCCTGGTGGCTATGGTCCATAGGGTCACAAAGAGTCAGACATGACTGAAGTGACTTAGCACGCACACGCACACGAATATATATATATAAAACAACTTCATTTTTTCCATGAGCCCCAGAGAGACAAAATGAGCAACAGTTTAGCAGATTAATGGTTAACCTCAGATTGGTCACTTTTAATTGAGTTTCTTCTCCTACTAGGTCTAATTATACTTTCAAGGAGACAAAGAAAAACCAAATCACAGTTCCAGAGATTTCCAGTGCTAGCATTGAGTGGGAGTTGTCTGAGGTGAGGTGTAGCGTAGTGCCTGTCACATAGTAGGTGCTCAATAAAAACGAGTCAGGACAACGACTGTGTGAATTTCTAGGAGATAAGTGTACCAACTCTTTCTTTACTTTTTTTTTGGTCACTCTGTGCAGCTTGTGAGATATCAGTTCCCCAACTAGGGATAGAACCTGGACCCTCATCAGTGAAAGCACCAAGTCTTAATCACTGGACAGCCAGGGAATTCCCTGTTACCAACTCTATCAATAGTAAGGTCTACTGTTTGTTTTGTGGATACGAACTTAGCAATAATTCTTCCAAATCAAATTCCTCATCCCTTAAGTTCTTTCAAACCTCTTTCTGTAAATAACTCAGAGGTATTTTCCTTTTGTTTATTATTATTATTATTATTTTTTACCATGTTCTTATATCAGTCCCTTTGTCTTATTAACAACAAGACCTAGATACATGCATACTATGGCTCATGTGAAAAAACTGGGTCACTTTCAAACCGATTTATAGGACTGGGCCAAGGGCAATTGTTTGTAAAGTTGATTCGGGATTTAAAAAGAAGATGTGCAAGTGAAAAATTATGTATCTTTATTGATTTAGGAAACTGCAGTGTCAAAAGTTATTTGCAAAAGTCTCGCTCCCTTTGTATTCCTAAAAAACTAATTTTCACTGTTATTAATTCACTACTTGTGTCCTGAGGTGAAGTCGCTCAGTCGTGTCCGACTCTTTGCGACCCCGTGGACTGTAACCTACTAGGCTTCTCCGTCCGTGGGATTCTCCAGGCAAGAATACTGGAGTGGATTGCCAT
The DNA here is from genome assembly GCA_006410635.1 of Cephalophus harveyi. NCBI lineage: Eukaryota > Metazoa > Chordata > Mammalia > Artiodactyla > Bovidae > Cephalophus > Cephalophus harveyi. The sequence goes on from SJYT01076685.1 coordinate 24,425, forward strand.
TTCCTTCTCCAGGGGATCTTCCCGACCCAGGGATCGAACCCAGGTCTCCTGCATTGGAGGCAGACGCTTTAACCTCTGAGCCACCAGGGAAATAAGGGTATTACAGATTTAATTGATTCTGAACTCACTGATTTTGAAGTTAATGAAATTGTTTATTTCAGTAACTTCACTTTTGTTTCTTTTCTTCACCATTAAACTTGGTGATATAAATCCCAAACTGATTTGCCTAGCAGCAGAAGGGGCTAAAAATAAGAGATCTCAGTTCTCTGGAAATTTTCCAAATATATATCCTGGGTAATATACCAGTTCAAGACATTATTCTGGCTCTTTCTCTTGAAAGATATTTTCTTTATGATTCCAATCTGTCTTATTATTTAAAGAGAAATTTGAGTCCTTGGTTTTCATAAAGAACATTTGATGCCTTCTCATTGTCCCCATGAGAATCCCTAAACAGCATGGGATTCTCAGCTCCTGATGATCTAGCTGCAAATCTACCTGCTTTTCCACATCCCTTCTTCTGCTCCTTGCTGTACACGGCAAGCTTGAGGAACAGTACTGTATTAGTTATCTCTTGCTGAGTAATAAGTTACCCCAAAGCTTTAAGTGTTGGTCCATGGCTTCTGTGGGTCTGGAATCCGGGCGTGGCTCAGCTGGGTTTCTCCTTTCACAAGGCTTCTGTCCAGGTATGGCTGGGACTATAATCCTCTCAAGGTTCAGCTGGATCAGGATCTGCATCCAAGCTCATTCACTTGGTTGTTGGCAGGATTCCCTTCCTCTTGGACTTGGCTCTTTGTTGGCTGTTGGCCTGAGATCATCTTCCATTCGTTGCCAAGGGTGCCTCTCATCCAAGAGAGCGTAAGAGCAAGAGAGAGAGAATACCAACAGCCTGGAGGTCAGTCTTTTGTTATCTAGTCCTGTCACCTTTTGCTGTTTCTTTTGGCTTAGAAGCAAGTTGCTAGGGTCAGCAGATCCCAGTAGAGAGAGGGTTACACAAAGTCATGAACATTATGAGATGGAGATCACTGGGGGCCCTGTCAGAAGCAGCAAACATGGTATTTATGGTTCACATTTATGAAATACTGAGCAGCAGGCATTCTGGTAAGACCTCTCTCATATGATCCTCACAAAAGATTCTTTTGAATTGACAATGTTTTCATCTTCATTCTGAGGCTCAGAAACTTTAAGTCACTAGAGGCATAGAAGGGTTAGGTAACTAGCAAGTGGCAGAGGCAGGATTTGATCCTGGTTGCCAGGCTGCTAAGCCTTGAGACAGGTTTCAGATTCCTCATTTCTCTGTTCTTAGAGGTCAGTGAAGGCTCTGTGACATAGGAGCCTGGGAGGTTCTGAGTAACAGCTGGATGAATGAATGGGTGAGGCTAGATCTGGGTCACACTGCAATTGCTTTTGTCCAAACTCTGGTCCTAGTCCTGATCCAGTCTAAATAGTAAATAAATCACCATGTGGTTAGATAAAGCTGACTTATATTTAATTATTCAGGAGAGCTCTGAATTTTAGGTTCTGGGTCCAAGAGAGGAGATGGGGTTTTGTAAATTGTTCTCATGTGGCAAGCAGATTTCATTACTACAGAGAACTTCTAAAGGATATTCAGGAAATTAGAACACCAGAACCCACGATCAGAGATTATGGAGTTATAGGAGAGACTGCCACGAGTTCAAGAGGAATATTAGTACAGAAATTGGAAGGTGGAATTGGCAGCTAATTATTGGCAGGGTTTTTAATCAGACTTCCTCTTTTTAAAGAAGAATTAGATTGAAGCTCGCAGGCACGTGCTTAGATGAACTGGAGATAGACTGGTGGTGTGTTTGTGGCAGAATGGGTTAAGGAGGCGTGGGCAAGCAGGATCCCGGCACAGAAAGATGGCTCTTCCTGCGTCCAGCAGACCTTGACTCCCCAATCCTTTTTGTAGTTCTCCACAGTCAGGATTCATTGAGGTGTTTGGGCTCCTGTAGGAACAAGGCAGTAGGACCCAGATGTCCTGGCCGTTGGGTAAGCCTGTCCTTATATGGGCCCTCTGACGCTTAGCATTTGAGGATGTCCATGCAGTACCCAGCAGATCAAGTGCTTCCTCTTAGGGTTTTGTTTTTTTTTTTTTTTTTTTTTTTAGTTTATGTGTTTATTTGATTATCCTGGGTCTTAGCTGCAGCATGTGGGATCTTTAGTTGTGGCATGCAGGCGCTTTGTTATAGTATGTGGGATCCAGTTCCCAACTAGGAATTGAATCTGGGCCCCCTTCATTGGGAGCATGGAATCTTAGTCACTGGACCACCAGGGAAGTCCCTCTCTAGGGGTCTTATTCATGCCTTATAATGAACCTCCAGAGTGAAACTGAAGAAGACTGAACACCCAACTAGCCCCTTCTCCAAGAGGAAACGATGTGGTAATCAATTCATCACGTTTCCCTGCTGACAATGGACCACGATGGATCCCAGTGTTAACGGCATCAGGCTAATAGTTGAGCAGCCACTGGGTTGGTGGGCTCTTAGGGCTGGGGTCTCCCGGTCTTGGGATCTGGGCTGTCAGCTGTCACCTCTCTGAACCTCTCTTCTGGATCCCAAGTGAGTGCCTGCAGCCCCCACCTTCAGATACTTCTTTTTGTTGATGTGATTGTGTTCTGAATTAAGACCATGGATACAAATGAAGCTAATTTGTTTCTCTCTTTGCAGCTGGCACAGGAAACATTCTGTCTCCGAGGTGCCATTTGCAACTGACCTCATACATTATTTATTGGTTTTATAATTTAGCCCAGCCTTTCAGATGCATGCAGGATGTCATCTGCTCACGGGTATTATTATCTCCAGTTTATAAATAAGGGAACGAGGCCTAAGAAGTGGGGACAGGGGTTTTCCAGGGTCATGCAGTCAGTCAAGGGGAGACTCGGAGGCAGGTTTTCTGACTCGGGACTCCAGGTTCTTTGGGCTCCCACGCCTGCCACATGCACGGCTCCCCACAGAGTCACACCCGGGGCTCTCACTGTCCTTCTGTTATCATGCAGTGATACCTGGGCGGTGCTCTCTTGTTTGGTGAGGTTGGGCTGTGAGCAAAGGGCAAGCTTAGGAGCAAAGTGAAGAGGTAAACTTAAAAAATAATCGTTTATTTGGCTGTACTGGGTCTTAGTTGCTGCATGTGGGATCTAGTTCCCTGAACAGGGATCAAACCCAGGCCCCTTGCATTGGGAACACAGAGTCCTAGCCACAGGACACCAGGAAAGTCTGAAGAAGAGGTAACCTTGAAAAAAGAAGGCAGCCAACGAAACAGCAGGGTAGAGGGGTTGTGTACCCATCTCCCATCTCGAGGAAATGAACGATTTAGTGACACAGGGGACTTGCCACCCAGGTGTGAAAACAGGGGAGGCGGTACCCGGTCCTGGCTCTATCCCCAGGGTAGGTCGGGGCCACATCTTTGTCCATCATCTTTTCTTCGCTGGAGCATCTCATCTTGGCTGAGTGACAGAGGCTGCTGTTGCCCCATCAACACCACTTAGAGACAGGGGGCTTGGCGAGAGGCAGTTACTGCCCCTAGAGGTCTGGAAGGCAGGCGGGAGCGGCCCCGACAGTGGCATGCACGCTGATCATGTTCAGCCTGAAGGTAAAGGCTGATCAACAGAACCAGAATATGATAAGGAATGGTGTGTATGCCGTTCAGACAGAACCTCCTCTGGCGTGCTCTCTCCTGTCTTTTTGCCTCCTGGAAGTCCCAGCCTCCTCAGGATGGCCTCTTTGGTCCCCAGAAGCCTTGCTCTACTGGAGTGTTCATCGTTGCCTGTTTGGTCTTGGCAAGTCTCCACCTCTCCCATGAGTTGGAGAGCAAGTGACCTGGTGTCTCAGACCACGTCATCTCCAGGGAGCAGGGGGAGAGAGGAATTGTCTTTTACCTGCACTGGGTCTGGCCAGCTCATTCCCACTGTGGCACGCATTCAAACAACCCCCAAACTGAGATTAACTCTGCAAGGCCAAGACCCAGATTTGTACAAGACATCTAGCAAATCTTCCCTGAACCCATCTCATGGTCAGGCTCCAGGGCTGGGCAGGTGTTACAGGGGAAGAAAAGGGTGACGTCAACACTCAAGCCCTGGGCCTGGACCTGAGCAGCCCCCAAAGGGGCCAGTTCCTGTTCTCCCTCCCTGGTTCAGAGGACAAGCCAGAGATGCATGGCCTCGTGGCGGTGAGGTGATGTTGGACGGTCAGTATCCTCAGCAGAGGTGTGGGAAAGGAGTGGGGAGAGTTCCCCAGGGCCATGTAGGCAAATGGAGCAATGACCACACTGCTGGCTGGGCTGGACAACAGCTTTCAGAATCCACATGAAGCTCTTCAGCCTTTCTCTAGAGGGAGAGCCTCACCGTTTTCCCAGAGAACCACCCGTGCTCTGCACTCCGTGCCTGATTATCTGTGTTCCAACATCTCTGTTCCATACCGCACCTCACTGGCAGCGCCCCTGCATGGCCCTCAAGGACTTGTCCACAAAGAGGAAGCTCCTCTGGCCTTTGTCTCCAGGATCTAAGTACCTTCTGCTGGCCCATCGATTGGAAAAGTGGGGAGGCTTCTGACTTACAGTTTGATGGGAGAGAAAGTGGACAGTATTACCAGAGGGGGGCTGACTCGATGCCCAGAGGTCAGGAGGACCGTGAAGACAGCTTGTACCAACTTGGCTTCTTTCATAATTCCATGTACTACCCAAAGGTAGACCCCCTTGAAGGACCCCGGCAAGTCAAAATCTCTCTGAAGTGATTCTGAGTAATATCTTTTTACAGATGATGCTACAGAAAAACATCCAGAGAGAAATGACTCATTATTTCCTGTTACATTTACAGGACTCATTCTGGAGTTATAAATAAATTCCTCATCACTCTCTTGAAGGTAATAAAGCTTGTAGAGTTTCTGCTCTGAAGTTTTATGTCCCCACTTACCTTTTTTCTGCCATCCAGCGATGTCTCACTTTACCTTTCTCACCACTGGTTGGTGTGTGTTTAAGGAATGAAAAATAATTTTAATATTTGCCAAGGTAAAATATAATTAGGTTGGTAGATGTGCTGTTTGAAAGGGCATGAACAGAATCCTCAGACTAAATAGAAATTATTTCTGGATTGTCTTCTGTTTTCGATTATTTCTATTATCTATCTCTTCTATTACCATGGGTAATCAAGAAATGGATCATGTTTAAAAAAAAAAAAAAGGCCAAAACAGAACAAAGTAAACAAAAAACCGCTGTTAGGAAACGAGGTAGGAGGGAAAAAAGTGAATGAACCATATAGGTGCTTTGCCCGTCATCAGACTCTTTATCTACCCGTCCACCCATCCAGTGTTTCTAACTTGCCTGCATATGCAAGGCATGATTCTGCTGGGAACTGCATAGCAGAGTAGAAATCCCACACGCTTTAAAGGCACACTGGCCTGAGTTAGAATCCTAGCTACAGATTTGTGCTGGTTGTGTAATCTACAAAACTCAGGCTTGGCCTCATGTGGCTCAGCTATTAAGGTTTCCAAATCCTTTTCTTATAGGACTGTTAAATACCTGAACAAACACCTGATATCTGAAGGGTTCCCTACACATTGTTTCACTCTTCCTTATCTAGTTCCTGATTTAACTGATATGCACCTTTAAGAGAAGACACTTTAAAATGGAGCTTGCTATGACCTTCCCATCTTGCCATTTTGAAGTAACCGAAGAAAATTCCAGTAGACGATATGGCAAATAAGAGGGCCCAAGGCATCTTGCGTGTTAACGTTTTCCGAGGATTTCCGAGTTCCTCAGAAGACAACACAGACTTTCAGAGCTTGAGCATCCTGGGCGCTGGGTCAAGGCGAGTGTCTTTGAGACGTCGCCTGTGCATTCGGTTACACTGAGCTGGTCTTGGGAATCTGCTGCCCGGAACCTCCATCATGCTATGTGCAGATTCCTTGGGGAGCTGCCATCGCATTAGATAAGCAGATTCAACTTCAGCAACAGATGTGGTTTTGCATTCCCATGCCAGAAGCTATCAGGACTCATCATGCCACCCACCTGGTTTGCTTCAGTGACCGCTAAAGGCCTGAGTGTCCTGGCATTCTCTCAACTGGACATTCATCCTCTCTGGTTCCGTTCATCCTCTGTTCCTGGGTTTCTCAGCCCAGTGTTTCCGACACTGTTGACCTTTTGGGTTGGGTAGCTCTTTGTTATGAAGGACAATTCTGTCCATGTTTGGCAGCAGCCCTGGCCTCTACTCACTAGATGCTAATAATACCCCCTCAGTTATGACAACCAAAAAGGTCTCTGCTGCTGCTGCTGCTAAATCGCTATAGTCATGTCCGACTCTGTGAGACCCTATAGACAACAGCCCACCAGGCTCCCCCGTCCCTGGGATTCTCCAGGCAAGAACACTGGAGTGGGTTGCCATTTCCTTCTCCAATGCATGAAAGTGAAAAGTGAAAGTGAAGTCGCCCAGTCGTGTCTGACTCTTCGCGATCCCATGGACTGTAGCCTACCAGGCTCCTCCATCCATGGGATTTTCCAGGCAAGAGTACTGGAGTGGGGTGCCATTGCCTTCTCCAAAAAAGGTCTCTAGACATTTCCAAATGCACCCTTGGAAATGCACCTTTCCAAATGCATATACCACTGCTCTAGTATAACCTGCATCTCCTATTGTCACCAGGAACCTCATCCTTATCTTCTTCTCTGGCTTTTCCTGCTTGACTTCTTTCTCTGTTTGAAACTTGGTTCTCCCTGGGTTGTCTCAGATGGGGACTGTTTCTTCTCCTGCATCTTACAACCCAAAGGTCAGGAGGTGAAGTAATGGTCCTCCTTGCTTCTCATCACTGCACTGGAACAGGCCTTTGTACTCTGCCTACAAAAATCTGCTCCTCTGAAACTCATGCCATCTGATAGTGCTCTTCTTTCTTCCTGATGCATCATCCACTGACGGCTGCATCTTTCTCCCTCATCAAGGGAGAATTCAGTACCTGACTGGCCCTGTTATTCCTCCTCTGAACACCTTCCTCATTCTTAGTGACTTCAGCATCCGTATTGATGACTCATCCAACACCATGGCCTCTCAGTTCCTGGTCTCATCTTTATTGACCTTTTAATTTTCCCAATAAATGATGGAGCACTGATGACTTGCCAGGCACTAGCTCCAAGGGTTATAGAAGTAATTGGGTAGACAAGATCTCTGCCCTCATGAAATTTACATTATAAATACGCTCAGAGAAGTGCAAGCAATAAGCAAACAAGAAAACTTCATTTTGCTAGTTGATATTAAAGGAATAAGGAGGCTGTTTCAGATAGGGAATAATAGGGTTGAGGGGATGAGTTTGCATTGAAGGGCGAAGGATGTCCTCTCTGAGATGTGAAATGCTGAATTGAGACTTGAAAGGTGAAAAAGGGTTGACCACGCAAAGAGCCAGGGGCGGAAAATACAGGAAGATGAAATCAGAAGTCCAAAAAGGCTTTGGAGTGGTAATGAGCATGGGTGTTCAAGGAACAGAAAATTGGCATAAGTGGCTGGAGCAGTGAGTAGAGAGGATGGCACTGGATGAGATATATTTGTGAAGTAGATGTATGCACCTTTGCTGATGTGATTGTATCTTGTGTGCACAAAGTTGAATTGATCATTCTCCTCCATTTTTTATACCATTGCTGGTCTGTGGCTGCTGTCTTTTACATTTTTAAATATGTTATTTTCCCACCTTATCTCTCATTTCCAATCCAATTCCCCTACCTCCCATATATTTCCACTTTTGTGTATTTATCTTCTGTATATATTATTCCATTCCACTTTCCATATGTCTGTTTATATGCACATATCCATGTTTGTTGTATTTCAAAGTATTTTTGTTAGTGGTATTGTGCAATTGATCTTGTTTCTCTTTAAATTTTTCATTCAACTTCAGTTTTTGAGGTCTCTTCATATTGCTGTATGTATCTATTCAATTTCATTAACTAGAAATTAACATAGTGTTAATAATATTTGCCACATAATATTCTGTCATATATACCTACACCTTTCAATGATCTGGTCATCCCTTGTGGCTCAGCCGGTTAAGAATCTTCCTGCAATGCAGGAGACCTGGGTTCGATCCCTGGGTTGGGAAGATCCCCTGGAGAAGGGAAAGGATACCCATTCCAGTTTTCTGGCCTGGAGAATTCCATGGGCTGTATAATCCATGGGGTTGCAAAGAGTCAGTCACGACTGAGTGACTTTCACTTTCACTTTTCAATGATCTATTTCTCTGTTGGTGGCTACCAAAGTTGTTTCAGATTATTTACAATAAGCAACACTGTACTTATGCTCCCCAGGGAGAACTACTCTGGGATATGTCCCCAAAGTGGAAATGCTGGGTCATAAAATATGAGCATTGTTTAATTTCACTAGTTTGATCTAAATTCTATAGCTGTACACCCTTCTCATTAGAAAACTGATGGCTCAGTGGTGAAGAATCCACCTGCAGTGCAGGAGACATGGGAGATGTGGACTCGATCCCTGGGTGGGGAAGGTCCCCTGGAGGAGGAAATGGCAGCCCACTCCAGGATTCTTGCCTGGAGAATGCCATGGACAGAGGAGCCTGGTGGGCCACAGTCAAGCGGTTGCAAAGCGTCAGACGTGACTGAGCGCGCATGCGTGTGGCACTCTCATTAGCCATGAAGGGTTTTCTCCGTATTTATCACCAGTTCCGCTTAAAGCCCTCCCGTGGTGTGTGGCATTATTCTCTGAATGCTCCGTCACATTAGCCACTCTGTTAGTTTTTCTTTTAAGGAAATAGCTTCCAGTTTTTGTCCGGCTCCAAACGGAACTGGTTGCTGTCCAGGGCAGCTCTCGTCCAAGGTCTCCTTCACCATCACTCTGGGGGTTTTCTTCTCTTCTTTCCTGTATTTTCCTCTTTCTTGGGATACTCTCTCTCTCTTTTAAATTTTTTATTGGAAGATCGTTGCTTTACGATATTGCTCTGGTTTCTGCCATACCTCAGCAGGAATCAGCCACAGGTATACATATGTCCCCTCCCTCTTGAACCTCCCTCCCACCTCCCACCCTTCCCCATCCTCCAGGTCGTCACCGAGCCCTGGGTTGAACTCCCTATGTCACAGAGCAGATGCCCACTGGCTATCTCTTTTACACATGGGAATGTATATGTGTCTGTCCTACTCTCTGAATTCGGGCCGTCCTCTCCCTCCCACACTGTGTCCGCAAGCCTGTTCTCTTATGCCTGTGTCTCCATTCCTGCAAATAGGTTCATCAGTACCATCTTTCTAGATTCCACACACCTGTGTTAATATACTGTATTCGTCTTTCTCTTTCTGACTTACTTTGCTCTAGGTTCATCCACCTCATTAGGACTCACTCAAATGCATTCTTTTTTTTTTTTTAAAGCCAAGTAACATTCCATTGCATAAAATGTATGTAATGCTTCATAAATTTGCATGTCATCCTGGCACAGGGACCATGCTAATCTTCTCTGTATTGCTCCGGTTTTGGTATCTGTGCTGTCGAAGCAAGCACACCCTCTTGTTTTTGTGGCACACATCCTCCTGTAACTTTCTGAGAAATGATAGAAATTTTACTGTGAGTGTTCTGTATCTGAAAATGTCTTTATAGGACTTTCACATTAATGAAAAGTTTGGATATGAAATTCTTGGTTGGAAATAATTTCCCTTACAATCCAACAGCATTGCTTATTGAATTCTAGCTTCTACTGATGCTGTTGAGAAGTTCAGGACTATTCTGATTTTTGGTACTGTGTGTGTGTGTGTATTTTTTTTCTGCTCAGGAACTTTAGCATCCTCTCTTTGTCCCCAGTTCTGAAATTTAAAAATGATGGGTTTCAATGTGGGTCTATTTTTATCTCTTGCACTGAGAACTTTGTGAGTCTTTCAATATGTAAACAGTGTGGAAACAGGCTTTCTCTCTAGAGTGCCTGCTGTTTGGAGTTGAACTTCTTGAAATTGAAAGTGTTAGTCACTCAGTCATGTCCAACTCTTTGTGACCCCATAGACTGTAGCCCACCAGGCTCCTCTGTCCATGGAATTCTCCAGGCAAGAATACTGGAGTGGGTTGCCATTTCCTTCTCCAGGGGATCTTCCCTTTTCTATATGTTTGCTCTGCTTACTGAGGTTTCCTCAACTTCATCTGACAATACTAGTGGTTTTTAAAAGATATTTATTTATTTGGCTGTCAGTTCAGTCAGTCAGTTCAGTCGCTCAGTTGTGTCCGACTCTTTGCGACCCCATGAATCGCAGCACGCCAGGCTTCCCTGTCCATCACCAACTCCCGGGGTTCACCCAAACTCACGTCCATTGAGTCGGTGATGCCATCCAGCCATCTCATCCTCTGTTATCCCCTTCTCCTCCTGCCCCCAATCCTTCCCAGCATCATAGTCTTTTCCAATGAGTCAACTCTTCGCATGAGGTGGCCAAAGTATTGGAGTTTCAGCATTAGCATCAGTCCTTCCAAAGAACACCCAGGACTGATCTCCTTTAGGATGGACTGGCTGGATCTCCTTGCAGTCCAAGGGACTCTCAAGAGTCTTCTCCAACACCACAGTTCAAAAGCATCAATTCTTCAGTGCTCAGCTTTCTTCACAGTCCAACTCTCACATCCATACATGACCACTGGAAAAACCATAGCCTTAACTAGACAGACCTTTGTTGGCAAAGTAATGTCTTTGCTTTTGAATATGCTATCTAGGTTGGTCATAACTTTCCTTCCAAGGAGTAAGCGTCTTTTAATTTCATGGCTGCATAGTCCAAAGGACTCTCAAGAGTCTTCTCCAACACCACAGTTCAAAAGCATCAATTCTTCAGTGCTCAGGTTTCTTCACAGTCCAACTCTCACATCCATACATGACTACTGGAAAAACCATAGCCTTGACTAGACGCACCTTTGTTGGCAAAGTAATGTCTGGGCTTTTGAATATGCTATCTAGGTTGGTCCTAACTTTCCTTCCAAGGAGTAAGCGTCTTTTAATTTCATGGCTGCAATCACCATCTGCAGTGATTTGGGAGCCTCCCAAAGTAAAGTCTGACACTGTTTCCACTGTTTCCCTATCTATTTGCCATGAAGTGATGGGACCAGATGCCATGATCTTCGTTTTCTGAATGTTGAGCTTTAAGGCAACTTTTTCCCTCTCCTCTTTCACTTTCATCAAGTGGCTTTTTAGTTCCTCTTCACTTTCTGCCATAAGGGTGGTGTCATCTGCATACCTGAGGTTATTGATATTTCTCCCGGCAATCTTGATTCCAGCTTGTCCTTCTTCTAGCCCAGCGTTTCTCATGATGTACTCTGCATATAAGTTAAATAAGCAGGGTGACAATATACAGTCTTGACATACTCCTTTTCCTATTTGGAACCAGTCTGTTGTTCCATGTCCAGTTCTAACTGTTGCTTCCTGACCTGCATATAAGTTTCTCAAGAGGCAGGTTAGGTGATCTGGTATTCCCATCTCTCTCAGAATTTTCCAGTTTATTGTGATCCACACAGTCAAAGGCTTTGGTATAGTCAATAAAGCAGAAATAGATGTTTTTCTGGAACTCTCTTGCTTTTTCCATGATCCAGCAGATGTTGGCAATTTGATCTGTTGCTCTACTTAAAAGGGGGGAGGGTCGAAATTATGGGATGTGCCTGACCACTGATTCACCGAGTGTTTCTAGAGCCTTGTAGGGTTTTAGAACTGATCTAAAAGGTTGAGTGAAAGATCAAGGTGAGGCTTAAGGAGCTTCTAAGTAAGCAAGCATACTTTGCTCAGTGGGAAGCTTGAACACTGTCTTATCTTTAAATATTCATGTAAATGTCTCTATTCTGATACTTTTCTTCCTTACTCTTGCCCACAAAATGCAGTTAGAGTGTTGACATACCTTGGAGTATGTTGAGTTGGCAAATGAAACTCATTTTCATTAAGCCTCTGAAATCTTCCCTTTTTACTGTTTTACAGTGCTGGCAAGTTGTAAATGTTTTATGGCAGAATAAAGAGTTTCTAAACACATTTTACCCTTTGTGTCTCATTATTTCATCTCTTAATAACTTTCAATCATTTTAGCACCTGTTTAAATTAAAATCCCTCAGGAAAACAGCAAGGGCAGGCAGCAATTAATATGCTTTAAAAATCTGCTGAAAATTACTTAGTAATATGAAGCATAATGAACTAGTATTTTATGAATGCAACAAGAAAGTGTCTCATCTTAGTACTAAAATTCATCCACACTTCTGCTTTGTAAATGACTAAGTGAAGTGCTGTGAGGCATCTTTTCTTTGGTGGGGAGGTGGAGCATTAATGTCTCATGAGTCTTGGGGAGATTAAGGTGGTTCACAGATTCTCTGTGCATGCGTGTCTGTGTGCTTGTATCCCTAGAGATCCTGGGGGCCCTGCTATCCATCCTGTGCATCTGGGTGCTGACAGGCGTGCTGGTGTACCTGGCGTGTGAACGCCTGCTGTACCCCGATTACCAGATCCAGGCCACTCTGCTGATCATCGTTTCGAGCTGTGCAGTGGCAGCCAACATTATGTAAGTGGCCCTGCACGCTGCCCATGAAGCCTGTCAGGACAGAGATTTGTGGGGGTTTTGTTGTTGTTATTGCTTGTTTCTAATTCCTCCACTTGTGAAGATGGTCGAGACCTGACAGAGTGTTCAAATGGCTCTACAACCAAAGATCAGGGTGCCTGTGCTAGTTAATGTGCATTTTAATATCCGCTTCTAATAGCTATCATCTTGAGTACTTCCTGTGTGCCAGAGACTGCTAAGATCTTTTGATCTACATTATCAAGCTCAATGTTCACAACACAAATACTTTACAGATTAGGAAATTGAAGCTCAGTGAGGTTAAATAAATTGCCAATGAGGTAGTGCAGAGGAGGATTTGAAAATAGATCCACCAAACCCAGAATTGAGTTCTAGCCATTCTACTCTCTCATACAAACAGACAGTTCCACGTGGGATGTGACTTACCCCTCTCCTGTTTTTGTTACATGGACACATTATGGGTTCCCAGAGACCTGGGTTGGAAAGGATCATAAATTTTATTTACTTCAGCCCCTTTCTACTTTTGAATTCCCTTTTGCAATATCCCCATAAAATGGTTATTAGTTTCATATATATTTTAACAGAATAACAGGGAATTTATTTCTCTCAAGAGCAACCTATCTTATCTTTGTATCATTATGACTGTATAAAAATTCTTCCTTAAACTGTTTTAGGTAAATTCTTTCTTTAGTTTCCATCTATTGGTCCATTCCCTTATCCAGGCAGTCTTAAATCATTCTCGTAGGACATCTGATCATTGCCATATTGGTCTGGTCTTCTTAGATGAACTGTTTGATTACTCATGACAATGGAGAGTTGAGGCCAGGACTTTGACCCTTTTTGGTTGATTTGCTCTTTCCTATTTGATAGTCTGATTTGGGGTAACCTTACTTAAAACTCTGTTATCTATCTACCTACCTACCTACCTACCGTCTATGGTAGACACAATAACAACCCCTCAGGGGTTTCCACATTCTAACCCCTCAGTTCAGTTCAGTTCAGTTCAGTCGTTCAGTCGTGTCCAACTCTTTGCGACCCCATGAATCGCAGCACGCCAGGCCTCCCTGTTCATCACCATCTCTCAGAGTTCACTCAGACTCACGTCCATCGAGTCCATGATGCCATCCAGCCAGCTCATCCTCTGTTGTCCCCTTCTCCTCCTGCCCCCAATCCCTCCCAGCATCAGAGTCTTTTCCAATGAGTCAACTGTTTGCATGAGGTGGCCAAAGTACTGGAGTTTCAACTTTAGCATCATTCCTTCCAAAGAAATCCCAGGGTTGATCTCCTTCAGAATGGACTGGTTGGATCTCCTTGCAGTCCAAGGGACTCTCAAGAGTCTTCTCCAACACCACAGTTCAAAAGCATTAATTCTTCGGCGCTCAGCCTTCTTCACAGTCCAACTCTCACATCCATACATGACCACAGGAAAAACCATAGCCTTGACTAGACGGACCTTAGTCGGCAAAGTAATGTCTCTGTTTTTGAATATACTATCTAGGTTGGTCATAAGGAACTCCTGAATATGCAATTTACATGGGAAGAGAAACTTTGCAAATGTGGTTAAGGACGGATCTTGAGACGGGCACATTATCCTGGATTATCCAGACAGGCCCAACATAACCACAGAAATCCTTAAAAGAGGGAAGCATAAGGTCAGAGGGCAGAGAAGATGATGCATTGCTGACTTTGAAGACGGAGGAAAGGGCTTGGAGTCAATGAACAGAAGTGACCTCTAGAAGCTGGAAAAGGTAAGAAAATGAATTTCCCCCTGGAACCTCCAGAAGGAATGCAGTCCTGCCCACTTTCGAACCTCCACTTTCAAATGATAAGATAATACATTTATGTTGTTCTAAGCCACAGAGGCTTTGTGGTAACGTGTTATGGCAGCAACAGGAAACCCAGGTACCATCTATGTATTACCTGTCTTGCAATGAAACATGATACATGCAATCAGGTAGTGAAGTGAAGAAGGCATGCATAAAGTGAAGAAGACAGAGAGTAGAGTGGCATTGTAAGCAGGTTTTTGTTTTTATAAGAGAGGGCACAGAGGAGCCCTTGGAATTAGAGGAACCTGAGCATGCATACTTTGAATAAGTTCCTCTGAAGTCTGAAGTTGCTCAGTCGTGTCCGACTCTTTGCGACCCCGTGGACTAGCCTATCAGGCTCCTCCGTCCATGGGATTTTCCAGGAAAGAGTGCTGGAGTGGGTTGCCATTTCCTTCTCCAGGGGATCTTCCCGACCCAGGAATCGAACCCAGGTCTCCCGCATTGCAGGCAGATGCTTTACCGTCTGAGCCACCAGGGAAGCCCACTATCCTGACCTTGAACCTGCTTTAGTTCCTTACTTCTTAGTTTGGGACCCATTGCTCAAAATCTTTAAGATAAACAATCAGAAGGGTGGTATTTGATCTGCTGTCACTGATGAGATCCCTAATTCCACCCAGTTAACTTGGAAATGCATTTCACATTGGCAGTGGGAGAAAAAGTATGGAGACATCAATACAAGTCTATCACTCCTAGGAGACAAATAAGCCAGGCCACGCGTCCTGCAGACCGTCATCATCTTTGCCTAAGAAGAACAATAGGTCCCCAGGACAGCAGTAACAATAGAAATATTAATAATTTCCCGAGTCGTTGTCATATAGGCTGTATCCATGCTGCCTCAAGATGAAGATGCACCCGGTTAACTAGCACATAAATCTGGCACCTTGATGACTGAGGCTGACTATCTGAAAAGATACCATCCACATTTTCTTTTTACTGCAACTGCTTTCAAACTCTGAGCCTAATATTGCAGGTGAGTTTCATCCTTACAAAGACCAGGGAATTGAAAAGCATTGACTTCCCTGCACAAGGAGGTAATTTTTATGGATAAACATACTGAGTGACTAAAATGTTTACTTAGAGAACTGGGATTACAGATTTCAAGTGCTAGATGCTTCATTGTCTGACTGCAGAGATATCTGAACCATAATTTGGGAATAAATCTATTCCTTGGGAGCCCAAAATCAGGGCAGAAAGTTCTAACAGAAGTTGCTAAGGGATTCTAGGATGAAGGTTATTGACAGAGCTTTAAGGCTAAGTTTTCTCTGCCTGAAACATTTCCTCCTCTCCTAGCCCATTTAACTCTAGTATAACCTTTCAAACCCAACTCAATTGCTTTGTCTGTCTAACTAAATCAGACTCCCTTGCTGTACTATCTGTAGCACCAGTTCTTAATAGGCTCAGGATAATTAGAATTTTCCATTTATGTGTGTCTTTTTAGAATCTCTGCCATCTCCATCATACTTAAAGCTATAATGCGGAGGGGCCATGTCTGTTTTCACCGTTACGCTCCAAGTATTAAACAGTGTCTGGCATATAAAATCCCTAAATAAGTTTTTTTTTTAATATAAAATGAGATGAGCAAACATGGCAGGCCTAGAAACTGCCAGGCATACACGGCTGTCTGAAGAACTTTAAATGGTAGCTTCTAATAGAAGGTGAATTTCTGCTCAAACACTAACAATATAAAACCTGTAGATTATGTAATGATCAAATCTGGATGAATAGAAGTCACTCTGCTTTGTGACGATGGCCTGAGATTTAATAGACACTTTACCTGTAAACAGACTAGGGTATGTGGCACTGAAAAATTATTTTTTTACACCTTTGTTCCAAAATGCTCAGAAAGTGTTTCTAGGCAAAACATAAGAGATATTACTCCTAAAGTTGTAGATAAACAGAATTGGGCACATAATTTATAGGGCCCACTACTAATCTCTTGGAATTGGATTAGAGACGTTAAATTTTGCAATATGTTATACACATATTAAACATTTATATACATGAATATATTGCAGTTTTGATAAATAGCTACGTATTTATACAAGCACATTACTTTCATCATTGGCCATTAGGGAATCATTCACATTTCAAGTTCTAGTGGAAATGAATAAAATCGAGTAAAATAAAAGTTTAAAAAATTCAATCTTGATGAATTTCACTGCTTATTGTTGTGTTGCTTTTTGCTGCTTTTTGCATTTGAAACCAGCACATTTAATTAAGCTCCCACCAAAGCTCAGCTTTAAGTCTAGCTCGGTAGACACTTGATAAATGATATTTCCCCTCCTCGTTGTCAAATACTTGGCATTTACCTAACAGATATTACTCTCTAGTTTTAAAATGAAACACAGTAGCATTAACTGGGTTTCCCTGGTAGTTCAGCTGGTAAATAATCTGCCTGCAATGCAGTAGACCTCGGTTTGATTCCTGGGTCAGAAGATCCCTGGAGAAGGGATAGGCTACCCACTCCAGTATTCCTGGGCTTCCATGGTGGCTCAGATGGTAAAGAATCTGCCTGCAATGTGCGAGACCTGGGTTTGATCTTTGGGTTGGAAAGATCTCCAGGAGGACATGGCAACCCACTGCAGTATTCTTGTCTGGAGAATCCCCATGGACAGAGGAGCCTGGCGGGCTAGTCCATGGGGTCACAAAGAGTAGGACATGACTGAGCAACTAAGCACAGCACACCATTAATTAGAAAGAGAAAACTGATATGCATCTTCAATGTCTGTCCTTGTGTGAAAATTTTAAAATTCTATGATACCCCTGTGTTCAAAATTACTCCAAAATAGTCCATTATAAAGTAGCAATGTTTCAATCCATTGCCATTTTGGATAACACAGGCTGTCGTCAACATGATACTGCAAAGATTTTTAAGGGTTAATCTCATGTGTACCAAGGACATTGTTTTTTCTTTCAGACTAAGTGTGATTTTACACCAGAAACACCCTGCCCACAATCACAAAGAAGTGCAAACCAATGCCAGTGTCAGAGCTGCTTTTGTACACGCCCTTGGAGATCTATTTCAGAGCATCAGTGTGTTAACCAGTGCGCTTATTATCTATTTATCTATTATCTTATTATCTATTATCTATTTAAGGTGAGTATGTTGGAGTCAACTCACTGTTCCAGTGACTTTATAGATTAGGTGGTACATGATCTGGCCCTCCATTATTACTTTAAATGGGGGTGGACTGCCGATTTGCCTACACAAATTACTTTATAAGGTGTAAACAAACAAACGTTCAAAGCTTGAAACCTTAGATTTTCCAAATTCATATGAGCAGTGTCTTTAACTATACGGCTGCCAGTCTTTTAAGAAAGCAGTTCTTTTGTCCTGGGGTTAAGGTGGACAGTAACAGAACCACTAAAAACTTAGGGTTCTTGGGTTATAAGCAACAGAAAAGATCTCTAGCTCACTTAAGCAAAACATAGATTCACTGATTGAAATTTATTAGAGGTACTCCTCTAAGAAAGCAAGGTAGAAATAAGGGAAACTTTTGGTATTCAGATTTCAGAAACTATCCAACTTCTGTCCCAGGCACCATGCTGGAATGCATGTACATGTGTGCGTGCATGCTCAGTCACTCAGTGGTGTCCAACTCTTTGCAACTCTATGAACCTTAGCCCACCAGGCTCCTCAGTCCAAAGGATTTTTCAGGCAAGAATACTAGAGTGGGTTGCCATTTCCTCCTCCAGTGGATCTTTCCAACCCAGGGATCAAATCCACATCTCCTGCATTTGCAGGTGAATTCTTTACTACTGATCCACTTGGGAAGCCTGAAATGAATGTGATTCAGCTAATTTTTTTTCCTCCTCTTGTCACTCTGCTGAAAATTCATGTTTCCGGGAAATGGAACCCAGTTGATGTAGATTGGGTCTTGTATCTGTTGCTTGGCTGGGGAGGGCAGAGCCGTTGACTGACTCTTCCACAATGGGAGGGAGAGAACTTCTTTCCCAAAAGAACTGTGTTAATGGAAACCTGGAGTAGATCTAGGTGAGCCTCTGACCCTAAACAATATTCACTATAGCTTTCTGTTTGGTAATAACAAGAACTAAAAGGTGGGTGAGGGCAGAGGTACAGGCAGGTGGGTAATGGAGAAGAGGCGCATTTATCTCTGTCCATTTGCATCATGACTGTCCATTTAGCAGGGACTCTATTGTATTACTAAAAAACTAAAACATGTAAACAAAAATTACAAAGACATATCTAAATTCAACTGAGTAAATCCTCACTGAAAGCTTTAAGTTGAAGGCAAAATTGTTCAAGTTGTACAGGTGAGTAGAGTTTGAGAGTACTCTTATCAAGGTCACCCTGGCCGAGTTTCTTAGAAGTAATGAGGCACAAAGTTTTCTGTGGCACAGAACTTCATCAAGGGCAGAATAGCAAATGTTTCACCCTGAGGCAAGGGCTCCAGTGGTGAGAGAGCGTGAGAATGAGGCCTCAGTGTATACTTCTTGGACTGTATCAAAGATGCCTACCTTGAGTCTGTAACATACTTAAGAGAGAAAGATATAAACTGACCCCATCTGCCAAGACCAAGCTCTGGCTATACCTTGGTCACATGCAACCTCTGAGCAGATGATTCCCTTTCTTATCATAATTAAGGCTGAAAAGTCATTGAATACTCTGCCCATGTGTGCATATTTTCATCCATCCTCTCTACTTCCATTAATTTGAGAGACATTAAATAAGGCCTTTTGAGAGAGCACTCAAGGATATCTCTCCTCTTACTTTTTTTTTATCCTCATTAAAAAAAAAAAATTAGCAGCACTGGCTTTTCCTGATCTGAAAGAATAGCACTGAAACATGTAAAAATATGTAAAATAGAGTGCAAATTCCATACATGAAGCAGGGCACTCAAAGTCAGTGCACTGGGACAACCCAGAGGGATGGGGTGGGGAGGGAGGTGGGAGGAAGGTTCAGGATGGGGGGACACATGTATACCTGAGGCCGACTCACGTTGATGTATGGCAAAAACCACCACAATATTGCAAAGTAATTAGCCTCCAATTAAAATAAATTAATTAATTTAAAAAATTTGGCAGCACTGGCTTTTCATTGCAGTGAGCAGGCTTTCTGTAGTTGCCCTGTGTGGGCTTAGTTGCTCCATGGCATGTGGGATCTTAGTTACCTGACCAGGGATCAAACCTTAGTCCCCAACACTGGAAGGTAGCCACTGGGAAAATCCCTCTCCTTACTTCTTAAATTGTAGGGAGAACATGTCTTATGGTCTCCCTTTCTTTAGTCACTGAGAGTTGAAAGCTTAGAAGAAGGATTATGTCTTTAGGAAGTCTTGTCTCTGATTTGGATAGTAAGTGTCAGGTGGGTGAACAGGTGACAGGAAAGGAAGGAAGTGTGGGGGTTTACTTATTGCATCAGTCAGACTTTCTGTAGGGGAGGCCTGGATTCAAAGAACTGAAATTGCTTTCTTTTCTAGCCAGAGTATAGGATAGCAGACCCGATCTGCACATTCGTCTTTTCTGGCCTGGTTTTGGCCAGCATCGTCACTACCTTAAAGGACTTCATCTTACTCGTGGAAGGTAGGAGTGGTTTTCATATTTTTTCCAGCATGTGTGTTTTCTCTTCCCTATAACCACAAAAGGAAATGACCTCAAGGCATGCTCACTGTGAGCCTGCATTATAAGGAAAATGTAAGCTTATAAGGAATTTTTATGAATCCAAGTACTATGAGTTTTAGTCATATGGGAATAAATAAAAAAGAATTGGCTTCTATTTCTTCTCTAGCAATTATCATATCATATGGCATAGTATAAAAGCAATATGTACAAATACTAGAGATAAACAGTGAGGGAGAAACAGCAAAATTATATACGTTTATTCCTAAATACATGGAAATTACCTAAGAAAGATTGTGTAACTCTGTCTCTTGGGCAGCATTATAGCTACTAAGATACTTAAAAGGTAAAATGCTTGTTAGACTAGGCCAGCAGTTCTCAGACATTAGTGGCATCAGAACCACGTGGAGGGTCTGTTAAAACAGACTGTGAGGCCCACCGGACAGTTCCTGAGACAGTAGACCTGGATGGGATGGGGCCTGAGAAACCTGAATTTTAACAAGATGTTGATGCTACTGCCACAGTGAAACAGGAAATGGACTCGAAAGTCCTTGTGTGACAAGTGAACGCCCTCGCTTGGCAGAGGACAGTGTATTTGTTTAAGTCCCAGATGATTCTACCTCCTGTCCTGGGGGCTGAGTGCCAAGCTGCAGCTGTTGCTGCATTTACAGAAGCTATCGAAAAGAGACAAATACATATACAATTTAGGATGACTATATTCAGTGTTCTCTCTCAATACAGCTCTTCTCTCATGATTATCTTTTTTTATGTAAGGAAAAGTGTAGTTAATTACGGAAACTCCTATCAGATAGGCAGGTAATTCCTACATGAAATATACTTATTTTTAAATTAGGTTTTCAAATTAGGTTAGCATAAAATAATACTTGTACCTGATAAAATTTAAATATATATGTGTGTGTGTGTGTGTGTGTGTGCTGTGTGCTTGCTCAGTCATGTCTGACTCTTTGCAACCCCATGGACTGTAGCCTGCCAGGCTCCTCTGTCCATGGAATTCTCCAGGCAAGAATACTGAAGAGGGTTTCCATGCCCTCCTCCAGAGGATCTTCCCAACCCAGGAATCAAACCCAGGTCTCCTGCATGGCAGGCCGATTCTTTACTGTCTAAGCCACCAGGGAAGCCCAAGAATACTGGAGTGGGTAGCCTATCTGTTCTCCAGGGGATCTTCCTAACCCAGGAGTTGAATCAGGGTTTCCTCCATTGTAGGTGGATTCTTTACCAGCTGAGCTACAAGGGAAACCCATATATATATATATATACACACACACACACACACACACATATATATACATAGAGAAAGACATACATACACATATATGTGTAAATGGAAAGGCATAAAATGATAAGACTTCTCCCCATTTTTTGACCTTTAAATTCTCAATCTTATTCTTCAAGCCTAACATCTACTAATAAAGTAAAAGGTGACATATATCTTTCCAAAAACATCTATGCATTTACACATATATGTATATGTAATAAAACACACACACACACACATACACGTGTGTATGCGGTTGCTACTTAGTTGCTAAGTTGTGTCTGACTCTTTTGCATCCCCATCCCAAGCAAGAGTACAGGAGTGGGTTACCATTCCCGTCTCCAGGGGATCTTCCAACTTAGGGATTGAACCTATGTCTCCTGCTTGATAGGCAGATTATTTACCACCAAGCCACCAGGGAAACCCTAAATAGGTGTATACATATGTGTATCCATATGCATGAATATGTGTGTGTATATATATAGTGTATGTGTATATGTCTTTTTTTCATCAAACAAGATTATACACGTATTTTGTTCTGCACCTTGTTTTTTCAACTAGGAATCTTTCCATATTAGTAAATACATAGATAACCTCTTTCTTTTTCATGGGTACAAAGTATTCTATTGTTAGTAACCACTTGCTTATTGATGGACATTACAAATAATGCTTCAATTACATTCTTAGCACTTATATCTGTGGAATAATTCCTAGACATGTATTGCTGTTTCAGAAGTTATGGACCTTTTAAAATCTGATAGCTACTATCATTTCTACCAAAGAGACCATATCAGTTTTTTCCTACCAACAGTGTATGAGAGTGCTCATTTCTTCCCAACCTCACCATCACTGGATATTATCAAACTGTTGATTTCCTCTAATCTGATAGGTGATTATATTATATCTTATTGATTATATATGTGAATCTTTAATTATGAAACCTAGTGAATGATTTTTCATATACCTATTAATCTGGGTAATTATTTTTTTGAACACTAATTTGGGTATTTTTCTGGATGTATTAATATTTTTGTAGGCTCTCATCAGAAAGAAAAAGGATTCTAGGATGTGATGAACACTGAGGTCCACGGGAACATATCCTCTTTCTTGTCAGTATTATTTCATAGAGGAAAATAAATAGGAGTAGACTTGCATTCTCCATAAAAGTAAAGTGATAAAAGGAGGCAAGAGAAAAAGAGGTAGTGGGATCTTGACTTCATCTCAAGAGTCCCAGATGAATGACAGCGTAATGTCAAAGGAAACTCTCCAGGGATGACACATTAGGCATAATTGCCACCTTTGGGTTACAATACCTGGGGTCTAATGTTTACATAACACTTCACACCCAGAGGAGGGATGTTAAAGTCTGCCATCCCACTTACCCATGTGGCCTTACAAATTCTTCTTAACACTTCTGACTCCCAATTTCTTCTCCAGTCAAACAGTTCTAACACTGATTAGATCTTGAAGTTTTATAACTATTAAATAAGATCATTACTAGAAAGTGCTTAGCACAAACCTTGACCTATAGTAGGTTCTCAATAAAGGTGCTAATATTATTAACTATTTTATTATTGTGTAACATTTTCACCCATGACTATATGCACTTACTATGGCTAATCTGAGACAAGAATTTCTTTATTTCTAGTACCCCAAGCTTTGTGGAGCTCATAGAGTAAAAAATCATGTTGACCAGCTGTTTGTTCTATGAAAAGATATAAAATGGGAGAAAACTAAACTCAAACTGTACTGAATTTTAAGTTAGCTCCAAGGAGGAATCCCTGTGAACAAGGTTCTTAAATCCTGAAAAAGGAGGGTTAAGGATTCCCTATTCCCTTTAAGAAAGTGGTTCTAAACTGGCAGCTCATTACAATCAACCGAGAAGCTTTTGAAAAATACTTACGCCCAGGCCCTAGACCCAGAGATCTTGATAGATCTCTTGATAGATCTTGATAGATCTTGACAGATTTAATAAAAGCTAGTGTTTTTTTTTTTTTTTTAAACATGTAGGCAAGCTTGAGAACCACTTCAAAGTAGGGCTTCCCAGTAGCTTGTAAATACTAGTGCAATGGTTCTCTACTTCGGCTCTGTTACAATCAACAAATGAGTTAAGAAAATACTGATGCTGGTCTTATCCCCAGAAAATATGATTTAATAGGTCTTGGGTGTAACCTGGTCATTGCTGCTGTTGCTGCTATTAAGTCGGTCATTGCTGCTGCTGCTGCTAAGTCGCTTCAGTCGTGTCCGACCCTGTGCGACCCCACAGACGGCAGCCCACTAGGCTCCCCCGTCCCTGGGATTCTCCAGGCAAGAACACTGGAGTCGGTCATTGGGATTTCTTAAATCTCTGGTGACACTAATGTGCATCCAAGGTCAAGAGCCACTCTGAAAGCATATAGATTTCAGAGCCTCATCCAGAGATGTTTTCTTTAGGAGAATTTTAATGGAGCCAAGGCATATTTATTTACAACCAGCACACCAGGTGTTTGTGTTGTATGCATATAATTGAAGTGGAAGCTAAAAAGTGTTCATCCTTAGAAAACTTTTCTACAGAATCCCCTTTGGATCATCTTTAGTTGACAGAGATTCACCTATCGTATCAAATGGCTTTACCACTGGGGTGCTAATTGAGTTGATTTTTTAAAAATTCATATATCAACCTGATACCTTTTATGATTTTAACCAAACATTGACTTGGTTTTTCTCTCTGTAGCCAGCCAAAGCAAGTGCCCTTGTATTTTCAAATCCTATCATCTATGTGACCATCCTTGCAATGTTTGAAAACGGTGATTCTACTTCCCTTCACCTTCCCATATCCAAGTAGAGACACTCCAGTTCCCTCAGCCCCAAAACATAGCTGACTGGCTGCCAAACTCCCCACCTTCATGCATGTCCCACACTATTCCTCTAGAAACAATGACGACAGTCAAACTACTACATTCTGCAGCTTGAATAGTAAACCCTTACTACTGTACTTAAAATGATAGAAATTCTACAGACAGAATAATGAGATGGTATTATAACATTAGGATCTCCTATTATCGTAGTTCGCTAAGGGACTGGTTGGATAACTAACAATTGTATAGCATTAGAGTTTACAAAGGACAGATGTTTTCTGAGATGTTTTCAGAGTCCCCGAAGGACTCTGTTAACTACGTATTGCTTTTATTATAGCTATTTTACTACAAATATTCTGAGGATTAGAGAAGATCCAAGTGCTGGGTAAAATTCACAATAGTTGTAGTCAGAATGCCAACCCAAGATTAGTCAATACCAAATCCCATGGGATTTCACTTTGCTTTCCAGATAATTGCAAACGTAATTAGGGGAAATAATACACTCTGGAAGTGAAGGGTGATGACTGTCTTGATGACTGCAGAGTAAAATTTGCAAATGCTCTTTGTGAACCTGTGGCTGATGGCAAAGCCTTTGAAACAGGTGAATCTGCTTTTGTAAACATTTGAGAAGAGAAACCATAGATAGAGAGCACAAGGTAGTATTTTAGTAAGGACTTCGCAGCCCCAATTAATCTTTGCACTGAGCCATATTTCATGAGATAACCTACTAACCCTGGCCTCCTGTTCTCTCCTCTTGGCAGGTGTGTCAAAGCACCTGAGCAACAATGGTGTGAAAGAGCTCATCTTAGCAGTGGATGGGGTGGTGTCTGTGCACAGTTTGCATGTCTGGTCACTAACAATGAACCAAGTGATTCTCTCTGTTCACGATGCTGTAGGCCAGTGAGTTTGTAAACATCCCGGACAAAAATTCAGTCTTATCCTATAACATCAGTAATTTCCCTCCTTTTGGTAGAGCAGCCCTGGGTGTCTGTTGCATGCCAAAACAATTGCAATGTGTTTTGTGTGACCAAGGGCCTTTGAAACCCCCTTCCCCGTGCCAATGTCGTCATGGCAACAGTGCTACTTATGACCACCCTGGAGGTGGAAGGTAGAGGTTTAGAGAGTAAAACAAAAGGATAAAACGCCACCCAAGCTTCAAGGCCTTAAATTCTGTTTGACTCGATGTCCTATTGGTTAAAGGAGTGGAATGAATTTAACAAGAAACCTTCACTGATTCTCTTTGGTGTGTGAGATGTTTTACCCTAGCATCAAAGAGAGAAAGGTGAAGGAGACCAGGTCCTATCCTTAAGATTCCAAAAAGGTAAAAGATATACTAGTCAGAATTAATGGCGGTTCCTTTACTGGATGGTTAGCAATTCTGTAACCATGTGAGATGGCTCTCCGGATGTGAGGTTTACCTTACAAAACTACTTTGTCAAGTAGAAGGTGATTTTGCTCATGATACATCCTAGGGCTGAGAAAATGGGCAATGGCTAGGGAGACAGCTCAGACCTAGAATGATATATTAAGCTGCTGAGAAATAACTCATGAAGTTACTTAGAGGCAGGATACAGGAAGAGTCATCGGAGGTCTGTGCTTTCTCAGACATCCTCATCTCAGCTGAGAGGCCTGGATCAGGCTGCAGGGAATTTACAGCCTCCCCTACACCAATATTTCACTGCAAATGGAAGGATCTAGTAAACACTCAGGTTACTATGGAGGGACTTCACAGCCTCCTGATACCTTTTGGGAAAAGAGAAAAAGACGGCAGAGAGGGCCGCTGCTCTAAATGTTTCCTGGCTCTTGTCACCATCCTTGAAATAAATGGTGATTATATATAAGGGTGAAAACTCAGAGAACCCAGGGAGCCAGTGAGCAGGGCTGTATAAGAAATAGTAGTTCTGACTTGGCTTTTTCATGGCTTACCTCCTCTGTCACACTCAGCCCCTAGGGACGCCAGACCCCAGAGGGAACTGTGGGCAGGAAGTTCCCATAGTGGCAGGGCGCCTTGCAGCCGTGTCTGTGTAAGTGTAGCTGATTGTCAGAGCCATCACGGCTCCTTTCAACTGCACTGCTGTGCCCGACCCCAGCAGCAGAGACAAAGTCCTTGAAGCCGGAGATGAGCCGTCGCCCCGTGTGTGCAATCAGTGCCAATCTCTCTCAGTTCTTTATCAACAGCAGCCAGCCGGGAGAGCCACGTGGAGAGAGAAATTGCGAAAGTCCTCAGCAGTCGCTTTCCTGTGCACTCACTGACCATTCAGATGGAGCTGCCAGCCGACCAGGATCCCGCCTGTCTTTTATGTGAAGACCCTCAGGACTAGCCAGTTGCTCTGCCAGCTCCCCAGGTTTGACAGGCCACTGCGTGCTGCTCCAATTTCTAAGAAACCAACAGAAGAAGTCTGAGAAACTCATGATATAGTACGATGCACACTGTAGCTCCATCCCCCATAAATGAAACAGTGCTTAGATTCATCAGTCAATTGGATTCTCCACCCATCGGGAGCTGTGTTCATTCTAGAAATGTATGTATAGATTATTCCTGACGGGCTGAAATAACAGCTGTTTGTAACCACAGGTAATAGAAAGTTCACCTCCCTTCAGTAACGCATCCCGAGGCTGAGTGGGCAAAGCTGAACTCAGGAAGGGGTCTTACCAGGAATCAGTGGCAAGGAAAGAGTCACAAAAATTTTTCCAAAACATGAAAAGCAAAAGTAAGGAGAGCCGAGTCAGGGGTAAAAGCGAATCTGGAGGCCCAGTATTCTTGCCTAAAGAATCCCATGGACAGAAGAGCTTAGCAGGCTACAGTCCATGGGATTGCAAGAGCCGAACATGACCGAGCACACAAGTATGCGTGCATGGCTCTTTCGATATGTCCCCTTATTTCATTCTAATGACTTTTAAAAAGTTGAAATTAATGCGATCATTGTATAGATAAAGCCATAAAGATTAAGTGAATCAATCAATGTCATTTATTCTTTTATTTAAAAATCTTTTTCAACACAGGCTATGGGCAGAGCATTGGTAAACCAAGCTGACATGCTCTTTGCCCTCACAGAACTCTTTCCCCTTTGGGAAGAGACAGGCGTTATACTAATAAACACCACCAAGAATATACTACAAATAGCAGCAAGTGATATGAAAGAAGAGGGGCTGATTGAGGTTGGGGAGGTCAATGGAGGGCACCTCTGAAGAAATGGCATCTAAGTTGAGACTTGAATGAAGAGGTAGGTGATAGCCAAATGCACGGTAGAAGGAAGCACATTCCAGAAGAAGCAAGAGAATGAGGGGGCACCCTGAAGAAAGAAGTGGGTGCATTTGAGGAATTGGGGAAGGTCCTTGTGGCTAGAATGTACTAAGAGTGAGTTAAAGAGTATGAAGGACCAGAAGCTGGAGAGGGTTCCTGGTGGTCCAGTGGTTAAGACTTTGTGCTCCCAATGTAGGGGGCAAGAGTTCAACCCCTGGCCAGGGAACTAAGATCCCACATGCCACATGGCATGGCTAAAAGAGTTTTTAAAAAAAGGCAGGACAAACAAGCAAGTCCAAGTAGAAAGTAGCTGAAACCAGATCTATTTTGACCAAAATCCCATCTATGCTTTCTCTTTGAACACTTTTGCTTTATTTTTGGGTCGGGGGACTGTTTCTTTTTGATCAAGCAATTCGCATTGACAATCGGCCATTATTTCAGAAGTGCCTGCAAAAGAGGAGCCTACGTTCCTCAGAGGAATGAGATGAACAAACTGCTGTGTTTAAAAGTAAAGGCCTGACAGGTGCTTCTGTAATACATCCTGTCAGGAGGCACTAGTACGGTGTCCACGCAGGAGTCTGCTAAACAAAGAGGAAGCCAAAAGGACTGGAAGTGGTTGCAGGCCAGCCTCAACCCTGGAGACCCTGAGTCATGCCAGTGACGTGGGACATGAGAGGGACAGAGGAGTGAGGCGGTGGAATCAGGGGACTCTGTGGCAAGGAATGAACGTTAGAAGGAATGAGAAATCTGGTCAGTCTCTTCCGCTGCCTTCCAGATCTGTGACCTTCCACTGCCATTCCATTTTTCTGAGCTTCAGATTCCTCATCTGAAAATGGGGATTATATTTTCATCAATGGGTTTCTGTTAGAACTATGTGGGGTAAAAATGTAAAGAACAAGGTTCTTTGTGTGGTGAGTGCTTCATAGATATTCTTCTCAATCCAGGGTTTCTCAACCATCGTGGAATCATTATTTGGGGTTGGCTCATTCTTTGTTGTGATTGGACTGTTACAACACAATGGCAGAAAGTTATTCTTGTGCATCACAGGAGGTTGAGCAGCAACCCTGGGCTCTACCCACTAATTACTGCAAGCACTCTCCAACACATACACACACACACACACACACACACACACAGAGACTAAAAGGGAAAATGGCAGTTGATTGGGGCATGGAGGTCTTGGCACTCAGGATGACTCAGAAGTGGCACTTTTAGGCACTGGTAAAACTCAATGGACATGAGTCTGAGTGAATTCCGGGAATTGGTGATAAACAGGGAGGCCTGGCGTGCTGAGATTCATGGTGTCGCAAAGAGTCAGACACAACTGAGCGACTGAACTGAACTGAACTGAAAAGTGCCTTTTGACCAGAAGTCAGTGGGATAAGAAGAAGTAATCTGAGGCTGCTCCTTACATGCCAGGTCCACTTCTGTGCACGTTCCAGACTCTCCAACAAGGGGACAGGAGTATTTAACATGACTCATCTGAGGCGAGAACATTCTTTGGGCTGTGGTTTTCTCCTAGACAGGGTTCCTGTGTCTACAGCCACGAACACACAATCTCATTTTTTCTCTCCTTGCTTTCTTGGTAGATAAACTCAGACAAAAGTGTCTCCTTGTTCCAGGCCAGTCGTGCTTCTCTCCTTTCTTTTTTTTTTCCCCTTTTCCAACCCCTCTGAGCAGAGAGCTGAGTAGGTGAGTCAGGCCAAGGCCTTCTGTGCAAATCTGGCCATCCATCTCTCCTCCCCAGCCCACTCCATCTTTGCCCAGGGAGAACTGAAGGTGCTGGTTTCAAGATTCAGATTCAAGTAGTAGAAAGGAAAGGGACGTCTCACTTCGGTTTCCAGCTGGAGCAGTGTGTTCTAAACCGAGAGGCACGTCACTGGGTTGCTGGATCCTGCTTCAGATTTTAAGGATGTGGAACTTTGATTTGTATTCTGCTATTATTCTCTGCATGTCTTTCACCTCTATCATAAAGTAAAGATGTGCAGGCCTCAATGGGTCTGGTTTGGAACTTGAACTTCTGTATGTTTTAACATACCCGGAGATGATTCTAAAGAATAGACAGAGCCTAGAAGAGCTTCAGCCAAAGGAGGTCACTAAGTGGGGGATTCAGACACACACCCAGGGACCTTCAATGATATCTAAAGTTGCGACCATGTGGATGGGGTAGGAAGGGAGCACAGAGTGGTGAGGATTGTGGGCTTGGGGACTGAGACTTCACGTCATTAAGCTGACAGCCACGCTGGAGTTTGAATGATATAGGAAGGTTCTCTAGGCAAACGAAGAAAAAGATCTTCTAGACAGAGAAAGCTATGTGTAAATCATGCTTGTGTTTTCTTGCTAATTTTTAATTTGAAAAGCAGAATATATGTGGCAAAGAAAACGATCAACTCTGTGATGTTTAAAAATGTAATTTTTGGTGCTTTATCATTATTAACATTGAAGAGAACAGGAGTTCTGCTTCTGATGATTTTTCTGACATTGTCAGCGTCTAGCAGGGTGCTGGAAACCTGGCAGGCATTAATAATTGCTGAGGCGATGACTCTGGGGCCTTGTCATTATTTTTTATTTACGTTTGTGTTTTTCTGAAATTCTGAGGGCCAAGGAAACATTGACTTTGACTGAGGAGGTCACACGTGTGCCATCTCTGCAAATCAATCCACACCGCCAAAAGACCTACTTAGCATTCTGCTGAGGGCTCACCCTGCTCCGTGGAGACAGCCAGGCATGTCCCCCACCTTGGGAAACAAGCTTAGGCAACCAGAACGAGAGGTGCTGGGGTTCCTAGTGGCTTCTGCCTCAGCTGGCTCTCGAAACAGAAGGAATGGTTCATGCCAACTCAGTCTTCCGTCTCAAGGGCTGCTGTGTGGTTTTGCTTTTCCATACTTTGTACAGGACGGACAGACGACCTGGCAAACACACAAGTTCTAGGGGCACTGTCTGCTCTGTTTTTCTCTAAAATTGTGCTAATGTTCAATTCGATGTCAGAAATACATCAAATGCCAGGTCACCCCAAGGGAGATGGGCTTGTATGTCAACCAAAGGCAGCGCCTCATGGCTCCCAGCCATTTCTGCTCTTTTCCCGAAATTCTCCTTCTTTAGTCAACTAGATCGAAAATTCTGGATGGTAGATGTGTTTGTGTTAAAGTCAAGACAACCTGCAGTGGGGTTTTTAAGGATTTGAGATGAAAGAGCAGCTACCACCAAGGGATTTCATGTGCCAGGCATCAATGCCCAAGGTCTACCCCTCTCTCTGCCCCGCTCCCCAGCATGGTTAGACCTCTGAACTGACTGCAACCGTGCAGTAGAATTCTTTACTTTGTGGCATGGTATTTTCTCTGGCTACTGAAACATTAATGATCTTTCATATCTTTCCAAGCAACAGGCTTTATTCTGCAGAATACTAAAATCAAGCCAACTGCACTGCCACCCTCCATCCTTATACTATGCTTCACTGTTATCCAGTATCCGGTCAAGATTTATCTAGGGCTCCATGGTGAGGTCAGGGCCCAGGAAAGAAATGTATGTGTTCCATATGTTTGGTTACAGAAGGAAAATGGGAATGCTGAAGGACATAAAGGAAAGAATGCTTATCCTTCCAACAGCAGTTCTGTCGATTTTCTTAGCCCTTCCCTTCATTGGCTCCATGACCTCCAGCTAGCGATTTAAATGCTCTGGCCTTGTTTCCTGATCAGTAAAACCTCCCTATTGGGATGCATGAGAATTGCATAAATAAGGACTCAGAGGTTGGATTTGTGTGTAGCGGGTAGTTAGCACTCAGTATCTTAACTGTTACTGTTGTTATGTACAAAGTAAGTCGGTATGTATGTGTCACAGAGATTCATATCATGCCAACTTTTAAAAGGTTTTGAGTCATCAACACACTCCCACAAGAGAGTGGCCAAATTATTGGTGAGAATTAAACAGCCCTTTCTCTCACAGGGAGCGATTGAAGCTTGCTGAGATAAAGGCTTATCTGAAAGAGTGTTACCTAGTAAGGGAGGCCTGGAATCATTAAAATAGTTAAGTCCCTTTCTGACATGTCCTAGGCATACACATTTTATAGGTTCTTGGAGAATGTTGCTCTCCAGCGCCATCCCCACCCAATGAAATGGGAGCCAGAGAACCCTGCAAAGAGACAGACCTCATTTTCCATAATTAGCTTTCAAGTACCTTCAGGAAATGATTTTCTCAGCTCATCTCCCTGTATTCCCTGTTTGGGATCACAGGGCAATCTGCTTAAATGACTAATTACAGAAATCATTAAAGACACCAAGCAAATGTTGTCTTTGAATACCCACACCCCCAGTTTTACAAGTCCTGCCTGGCCTGACAGTGATGAAACCACTTAACAGTCCAGCGCAGGCGGATGTTAAGGGGAAAAAAAAGGTGACCATATGTGGTTCAGTTTCCTAACTTTCAGATTTCACACTTAACGCTTGTCATTCTGTTTCTGGGCACCTGTTTAAATTCTATTTTAAAATGTTAATGTATGTTTAAGACAAAATGAGGAAAAAGAGAGTTTGGATTAAGTCGTCATCTTTTGATCACTAAAATCATGACAGAAAATATTTATTGTGACACCAATCAGGACTGTATTGAGAGGACATAAATGTCCACTCTCAGTCTTTTAATGGAGGGAAGAACACATTTGAGGAGCAGATTGGTCTAAGAGAGATCAAAGGTGATCTAAGAATCAGAGGTACTTTTGGACAATGCTGGTCATTGCTATGAATCCCTAGTGGGGGTTAGACATTGGTGGTCAGAATCTATGGTAGCCTTTGACAGTTGTTAAAAACTGAAACACACTTGAGCTTCTTCAGTCATAAAGGCCAGGAAGTGCTGAGAGATGTCAAGCTGAATTGCACCCTTTTCAGGTGTGTCAAGAAAGCCCCAGGAGACAACGTGTCAATATAATTGCCCCCATTTCCTTTCCTCAAAGGCGTGCCCATTTGCTGAAAACATAATTGTCCTATTTGCAGCCATTAAAACCATGTACACAGTCCAGTGATCCATGTACACAGTCCAGTGGTACCATCAAATGCTATGTCCCTAGACCTGTAGAGTTTCAGAGTGCTTGGGGTTATTGCTTCTGTAGAAGCAAGGGTGCCAGCCATACTGAAGATATTGTAAAGCATGGTGAGTTAACCTATACAATAAAATCAGCATCAGAAGTGATCTGGGGGTTTTGTTTGAAGTTGAACGGCATTTTTCAAATGGAATTCAGTAGGAACTTCATCAACTAACGCCCTGTTTCTTTTCCATCCCCTCTCCTATTTTTTGCAGTGATGAATAGGGGACTTTCTTTGGCCTGAACATGGGATTTATCAACAATAATTTCTTTTACTGTCCCACTCTCCACTCCAAATGTGTCTCTGACATGGCAGAATCCACAACCAGAAAAATATGAGTACCCTGTGTTGACATTTCATTAGCAGAATACATTCTATGAATAATTAATAGCCCAGAAAGATGAAGCCTCCTTTTCTGGTTTCTACTGTCTCATAGAGTTCAGCACCTTATATGAATTTGGATGAGGAAAGGACAGTTCAGATTTCCCTGGCTCAGTAAGCCCTGAATTCATAAGTAAGAAGCAGATTCTTTTTCCATTCAATCACTTTTCCTTTATAAACAGAAAACCATGGAGAAGATTTTTCAGGATCTTGAGATGAGATCATCTTTAATGTTGACTAAAGAGAAAATTCTGAGGGAGGCAATTATTTTTCTTCTTATTATCATAATTAATATTATTTTGATAGCTTTTAAACACCCTAGACTTTACCATTTATACCCCAACTATGGACAGTGTTTTATGTGGGCATAAACATTTGCACAATATATACTTCACTATACAGATTTTAAAGAAAACTAATTCCACCCTGAAACTTTACATTAATTTATTAACTCATGTAATCCATTTTTTCAACTGATTTTACTAATATTTATTGATTGAACACACGAGGCATAGAGTAAGGGAGTATAATATTGCTTAGATACATAGTCTAGAAGACTTTTTTTATATAGAAGATTAAGAAATCACTGAATAAACCTCAGAGGTCCTCAAAAACATCTTAATACTCATATGTTAGACATCAACTCTGAGAAGTAAACATATCTGCATTCTTCCTTTAAAAAATGTATTTTATAGAGGCATTGCTTAGGTGCAATCAAATCATGAAATCGGTTCCATTTCCTAATGAAATTTTACTGATGGCTCTAAAATATTTCACTTCATTTCTCTCTCTAATTACTGAGATATCAGTGCTTCTCATTGTACAATAGAAATTACTGGGCAATGACTTGAGGATTAGATAAGCTTGGAATGTTAGTGCTGGAATATATAAGAATGAAATACTTAGTAATAACTCTATCTAAGGAGGTAAAAAAAAAATCTGTACATTGAAAACCATAAGACATTGATGAAAGAAACTAAAGAAGATACCATTTACCACAGATAAATGGTAATATATCATGTGTTCATAGACTGGAAGAATTAATACTGTTAAAATATCTATATTATTCAAAATTATCTACAGATTCCATGTAATTCCTATCAAAATTCCATTTCAGCTTATCACAGAAATAGAAAAAAATCCTAAAATTCATACTGAGCCACAAAAGACCTTGAAAAAATGAATCACAATGTTGAGCAAAACAAAACTGTAGGCATTACACTTCCTGATTTTAAAACACATCACAAAACAACAGGAATCAACAATATGGTACTGGCATAAAAACAAACTATAGACCAACACCACAGAATAAAGGCCCCAGAATACATCCATGCATTTATGGCCAACTGATCTCCAGTAAGGCACCAAGAACACACAATTTGGAATGTATAGTCTCATTTATCAATGATATTGGGAAAACTGGAGATCCATGTGCAGAAAAATGAAATTGTATCTTCATCTCACACTGTGTACAAAATCAATTCAAAATGGATTAAAGATTTAGAGGGAAGATCAAGAATTATAAAACTACTTGAAGAAAACATAGGGAAAAATGTTTGAC
The DNA here is from genome assembly GCA_006410635.1 of Cephalophus harveyi. Lineage (NCBI taxonomy): Eukaryota > Metazoa > Chordata > Mammalia > Artiodactyla > Bovidae > Cephalophus > Cephalophus harveyi. Next base: position 58,700 of record SJYT01076685.1, read on the forward strand.
ACAGATTTGGGCAATAACTGTTTTGGATATAACCCTGAAGGTGATTATAATGCAAATTTGTAGGACCTGACAAAATTTGGAAGGTGTTCAAAGTAAACTGCATTGAGATCATGCATATAAAATGCTTAGCATAGTGTCTAGTTTGCTAGGTCACTAGCCCAGATAATAAGTGTAAATTCCTCTCCTATTGTGCACAAAAATAGAATAAACTGGGAAAGTGGGGACATGGGATGGAGAATGGGATACAGTAGACAGAAGGGTAAGAGGTTGAGGATAATACAGTAAAATGATTCCTAAGTTACACATATCTTGGATGGAGGACACTGAAATAACCTGATGCAAGTATAGTAACAGACGGCCATTACCCTCCATTACTAGCAAAGTCAATAGAAATCGGAGCATTTTAATACTAATGCCAGGATAGGGCAGAATTTAAGTCACCCTAAAACTGATTTTGCTTTTTAATCTACTTGTTTATAATGGCAAGCCACTTCAGTATTCTTGCCTTGAGAACCCCATGAACAGTATGAACAGGCAAAATGATAGGATATCAAAAGAGGAACTCCCCAGGTCATTAGGTGTCCAATATGCTACTGGAGATCAGTGGAGAAATAAGTCCAGAAAGAATGAAGGGACGGAGCCAAAGCGAAAACAATACCCAGTTGTGCATGTGACTGGTGATAGAAGCAAGATCAGATGCCTTAAAGAGCAATACTGCATAGGAACCTGGAATGTCAGGTCCATGAATCAAGGCAAATTGGAAGTGGTCAAACAAGAGATGACAAGGGTGAACGTCGACATTCTAGGAATCAGCGAACTAAAATGGACTGGAATGGGTGAATTTAACTCAGATGACCATTATATCTACTACTGCGGGCAGGAATCCCTCAGAAGAAATGGAGTAGCCATCATGGTCAACAAAAGAGTCCGAAATGCAGTACTTGGATGCAATCTCAAAAA
>SJYT01076685.1:63002-81705 GCA_006410635.1 Cephalophus harveyi
TGTGGTGTTGGAGAAGACTCTTGAGAGTCCCTTGGACTGCAAGGAGATCCAACCAGTCCATTCTGAAGGAGATCACCCCTGGGATTTCTTTGGAAGGAATGATGCTAAAGCTGAAAGTCCAGTACTTTGGCCACCTCATGCGAAGAGTTGACTCATTGGAAAAGACTCTGATGCTGGGAGGGATTGGGGGCAGGAGGAGAAGGGGACGACCGAGGATGAGATGGCTGGATGGCATCACTGACTCGATGGATGTGAGTCTGAGTGATCTCCGAGAGATGGTGATGAACAGGGAGGCCTGGCGTGCTGCGATTCATGGGGTCGCAAAGAGTCGGACACGACTGAGCGACTGAACTGAACTTATTTAATGAGATTTTAATGGTTAGTATGTGCCAGGCTCTGTGGTAGACATGAGGATCCAGGGATGATGATGGTACCCATATTCTAGTAAGGGATATGGACAATAAAGAAATAAAGATGTAAATAAGACATTTTCAGATGGTTCCAAGTGGTAAGAAGAAAATGAAAGCAGATGATACGGTACTGACTGGTGTGGGATATCTACACAGGGTGATCATGTAGGTCCTTTATGAGTAGATGACATTTGGGCTGAGCCCGGATGTTAGGAAGGAGCCAGTCATGCACAGTGGTGGATGGAGGGGGAGGCAGCATGTGTGGAGGCACGAGGCAGGAAGAACTGGGCATGTCTGAAGAAAAGAAAATAAGGCCAGGGGAAGAGGGATACACTGGGCTCAGCTGGACAGAGCCGTGTATACCGCAGAGAGAAAAGTTGGAAGTTTAGTCAAAGGGAAGACCTCCAGTGAATGGAAGGAGGAATTACAGCAGAAAGGTGCCGTGTGTACTGTGCTTAGTCGCTCAGTCGTTCCCGACTCTTTGCGACCCTATGGACTGTAGCTGGCCAGGCTCTTCTGACAATGGGATTCTCCAGGCAAGAGTATTGGAGTGGGTTGCCATGCCCTCCTCCAGGGGATCTTCCTAACCCAGGGATCAAACCCAGGTCTCCTGAATTGCAAGCAGATTCTTTACCATCTGAGCAGAAACGTGGTTTGCCACAATTCTGCAGCTTTGTTGTTTTGGCAAAATGCATTTTCAACCAAATTCATCAAAGATTTACCAAGTATCAAAAAATCCCTTGTAAAGAAATGCTTTGCTTTTTAAAACACAAACACACACAGACACAGATATGCCTTAAAAGTGAAAATAAAATGAAATAGGGAAAAATAAAACCAAGTATGGGTTTATTTTATTACGTGCGTATGTGCATGCTAAGTTGCTTCAGTTGTGTCTATTTGTGACCCCGTGGACTGTAGCCCACCAGGCTCCTCTGTCCATGGGATTCTCCAGGCAAGAATACTGGAATGGGTTGCCATACCCTCCTCCAGGGGATCTTCCTGACCTAGGGCTCAAACCTGTGTCCCTCATGTCTTCTGTGTTGGCAAGTGTGTTTTTTTTTTACCACTAGCACCACCAGGGAAGACTTTATTTTATTATTGCCTTATTTAAATGGTGCTGATGGCAGACAGCACAAAAGCTCCAAAGGGGAGATCCATCTCAGGAGCGTGCAGGTTCACTAGTCATCTAGCCAACCTGGCTCCCACCTCCACCTAATGACCCTCCTGACACTGGTTATGGGTTGTAGTTCACTGAGTGTGGTGTTTAGCTTACTGTGTGTGTGTGTGTGTGTGTGCATTTTAAGGCATGAGTTCCTTTTCTGGGTCTGTAGGAGCTGTCCCCTTTTTCCATGCAACCACCAAGGAAAATATATAGTACCATACAATCCCCACCATTGACTTCAAGGCCCACATTCTATCCATACCTGATCTGGGACAACTTGGTCTTTCTCCAGAGAAGGAACTGTGAAGTTTATTATTTACAAACCTTATTGCCTTTTAAGAAACTACATTCTGAATATATTCATTTCACACAGGGTTAAAAACTACACTGCTCGGTTGAGGTTGTCTGGTCTGATTTCGCCTTCCAGTTTCATCTATTATCACTGTTCTCAAGTATTCTGCACTTGTAACACACTGAGCATCTCACCTGTTCATGAGCAGGCATCACAGTTCACAGCTCTGGGCTTTGGCTCATTTCCCTTCCTCACATGCCCTCCCTTCCCTTTTTCTCTTCCTAAAAAACTCATATTCTACAGATTTCTAGTTATACAACAAACAAGTTCTGGGGATATAATGTATAATAGGGTGACTAACGGAGAAGGCGATGGCACCCCACTCCAGTACTCTTGCCTGGAAAATCCCATGGACAGAGGAGCCTGGTAGGCTGCAGTCCATGGGGTCGCTAAGAGTCTGACACGACTGAACGACTTCCCTTTCACTTTTCACTTTCATGCATTGGAGAAGGAAATGGCAACCCATTCCAGTGTTCTTGCCTGGAGAATCCCAGAGATGGGGGAGCCTGGTGGGCTGCCGTCACACAGAGGGTGGGGTCACACAGAGTCAGACACGACTGAAGTGACTTAGCAGCAGCAGGGTGACTATATGTAGCAGTAATGTATTTTACATTTGGAAGTTGCTGAAAGAGTAGATCTTTAAAGTTCTCGTTATAAGAAAAAAAAGTAACTATGTGAGATGACTGAGATTAACTAAATTATTGTGGCAATCATTTTGCAACATGTACATATGTTAACTCATTATGTTATACACCCTAAACTTAAAAATATTATATGTCAATTATATCTCAATAAAACTGGAAGAAAACCAAAACAACAAAATCTCCTATTCATCCTCCAGGGTCTTGCCAAAGATTGACTCTGATGTTTTTCTGCCTTATTCTCTCAGAAAGTTAGTTCATCTACCTTCCTTGCTTGTTTGACAGTTTGTAGGCACTTATCACATTCCACAAAAATATTTATTTACAATTATGACTTTCCCAATTAGATTTTGAGTCCCTTAACAGCAATTATCTTTATATTAAAATGAGTCACTCTTTGCGACCCAATAAACTATAACCCACCAGGCTCCTCTGTCCATGGAATTCTCCAGGTCAGAATACTAGAGTGGGTAGATGTTCCCATCTCCAGGAGATCTTCCTGACCCAGGGATAGAACCCAGGTCTCCTTCATTGATTCATTACCATCTGAGGCACAAGAGAAGCCCAGAATATTGGAGTGGGTAGTCTATCCCTTCTCCAGTGGATCTTCCCAATCCAGGAATCAAACTGGGGTTTCCTGCATTGCAGGGAAACTAGGGTTTCCCTGCAGCTGAGCTACCAGGGAAGCCCATGGTAGCTTTTAATTTTCCCCTAGAAACTATCATTGTGCCTAGCATCTAAGCAATCATGGGATAGTTTGTCAAATGAATGATTATGGAATATGTTGTCGTTCAGTCGCCTAGTTGTGTCCGACTCTGCGACCCCAATGACTGCAGCACGCCAGGCCTCTCTCTCTCACTGTCTCCCGAAGTTTGCCCAAGTTCACATCATCAGCTTGTAAAACACAGGAATGGCTCATGATCTCTGACCACACCCTTGAGGAAAGGGAGTGTAGGGAGCAGACGGGAATAGGTGAAAGTAAGTTAATCGGGATAGCCATCAACAGAGCCAATTGCGTTCTGTAAATGATTCACAGCTAACTCTGGAGTTCTATCTCCCCACAAGTAAGATGGGAATAAGAATCTCCCTTCAGTTGTTATGGAGACCAAATGGGATACCATAGGTGAACTGTATATCGTCACATGTGCATGTGTGCATGCCAAGTCGCTTCAGTTGTGTCTGACTCCTTGCGACCCTACAGACTGTAGCCCACCAGGCTTCTCTGTCCATGGAATCCTCCAGGCAAGAATACTGAAGTGTGTTGCCATGCCCTCCTTCAGGGGATCTTCCTGACCCAGGGATTGAACTCACGTCTCTTACAACTCCGGCAGGCAGGTTCCTTACACTAGTGCCACTCATGAAGCCCTAATTTCAGTTCAGTTCAGTCACTCAGTCGTGTCCGACTCTTTGTAACCCCATGGATTGCAGCACGCCAGGCCTCCCTGTCCATCACCATCTCCCAGAGTTTACCCAAACTCATGTCCATTGAGTCGGTGATGCCATCCAACCATCTCATCCTCTGTTGTCCCCTTCTCCTCCTGCCCCCAATCCCTCCTAGCATCACGGTCTTTTCCAATGAGTCAACTCTTTGCATGAGGTGGCCAAAGTATTGGAGTTTCAGCTTCAACATCAGTCCTTCCAAAGAACACCCAGGACTGATCTCCTTTAGGATGGACTGACTGGATCTCCTTGCAGTCCAAGGGACTCTCAAGAGTCTTCTCCAACATGTGTGTGTGTGTGTGTGTGCATTTTAAGGCATGAGTTCCTTTTCTGGGTCTGTAGGAGCTGTCCCCTTTTTCCATGCAACCACCAAGGAAAATATATAGTACCATACAATCCCCACCATTGACTTCAAGGCCCACATTCTATCCATACCTGATCTGGGACAACTTGGTCTTTCTCCAGAGAAGGAACTGTGAAGTTTATTATTTACAAACCTTATTGCCTTTTAAGAAACTACATTCTGAATATATTCATTTCACACAGGGTTAAAAACTACACTGCTCGGTTGAGGTTGTCTGGTCTGATTTCGCCTTCCAGTTTCATCTATTATCACTGTTCTCAAGTATTCTGCACTTGTAACACACTGAGCATCTCACCTGTTCATGAGCAGGCATCACAGTTCACAGCTCTGGGCTTTGGCTCATTTCCCTTCCTCACATGCCCTCCCTTCCCTTTTTCTCTTCCTAAAAAACTCATATTCTACAGATTTCTAGTTATACAACAAACAAGTTCTGGGGATATAATGTATAATAGGGTGACTATCGGAGAAGGTGATGGCACCCCACTCCAGTACTCTTGCCTGGAAAATCCCATGGACAGAGGAGCCTGGTAGGCTGCAGTCCATGGGGTCGCTAAGAGTCTGACACGACTGAACGACTTCCCTTTCACTTTTCACTTTCATGCATTGGAGAAGGAAATGGCAACCCATTCCAGTGTTCTTGCCTGGAGAATCCCAGAGATGGGGGAGCCTGGTGGGCTGCCGTCACACAGAGGGTGGGGTCACACAGAGTCAGACACGACTGAAGTGACTTAGCAGCAGCAGGGTGACTATATGTAGCAGTAATGTATTTTACATTTGGAAGTTGCTGAAAGAGTAGATCTTTAAAGTTCTCGTTATAAGAAAAAAAAGTAACTATGTGAGATGACTGAGATTAACTAAATTATTGTGGCAATCATTTTGCAACATGTACATATGTTAACTCATTATGTTATACACCCTAAACTTAAAAATATTATATGTCAATTATATCTCAATAAAACTGGAAGAAAACCAAAACAACAAAATCTCCTATTCATCCTCCAGGGTCTTGCCAAAGATTGACTCTGTTGTTTTTCTGCCTTATTCTCTCAGAAAGTTAGTTCATCTACCTTCCTTGCTTGTTTGACAGTTTGTAGGCACTTATCACATTCCACAAAAATATTTATTTACAATTATGACTTTCCCAATTAGATTTTGAGTCCCTTAACAGCAATTATCTTTATATTAAAATGAGTCACTCTTTGCGACCCAATAAACTATAACCCACCAGGCTCCTCTGTCCATGGAATTCTCCAGGTCAGAATACTAGAGTGGGTAGATGTTCCCATCTCCAGGAGATCTTCCTGACCCAGGGATAGAACCCAGGTCTCCTTCATTGATTCATTACCATCTGAGGCACAAGAGAAGCCCAGAATATTGGAGTGGGTAGTCTATCCCTTCTCCAGTGGATCTTCCCAATCCAGGAATCAAACTGGGGTTTCCTGCATTGCAGGGAAACTAGGGTTTCCCTGCAGCTGAGCTACCAGGGAAGCCCATGGTAGCTTTTAATTTTCCCCTAGAAACTATCATTGTGCCTAGCATCTAAGCAATCATGGGATAGTTTGTCAAATGAATGATTATGGAATATGTTGTCGTTCAGTCGCCTAGTTGTGTCCGACTCTGCGACCCCAATGACTGCAGCACGCCAGGCCTCTCTCTCTCACTGTCTCCCGAAGTTTGCCCAAGTTCACATCATCAGCTTGTAAAACACAGGAATGGCTCATGATCTCTGACCACACCCTTGAGGAAAGGGAGTGTAGGGAGCAGACGGGAATAGGTGAAAGTAAGTTAATCGGGATAGCCATCAACAGAGCCAATTGCGTTCTGTAAATGATTCACAGCTAACTCTGGAGTTCTATCTCCCCACAAGTAAGATGGGAATAAGAATCTCCCTTCAGTTGTTATGGAGACCAAATGGGATACCATAGGTGAACTGTATATCGTCACATGTGCATGTGTGCATGCCAAGTCGCTTCAGTTGTGTCTGACTCCTTGCGACCCTACAGACTGTAGCCCACCAGGCTTCTCTGTCCATGGAATCCTCCAGGCAAGAATACTGAAGTGTGTTGCCATGCCCTCCTTCAGGGGATCTTCCTGACCCAGGGATTGAACTCACGTCTCTTACAACTCCGGCAGGCAGGTTCCTTACACTAGTGCCACTCATGAAGCCCTAATTTCAGTTCAGTTCAGTCACTCAGTCGTGTCCGACTCTTTGTAACCCCATGGATTGCAGCACGCCAGGCCTCCCTGTCCATCACCATCTCCCAGAGTTTACCCAAACTCATGTCCATTGAGTCGGTGATGCCATCCAACCATCTCATCCTCTGTTGTCCCCTTCTCCTCCTGCCCCCAATCCCTCCTAGCATCACGGTCTTTTCCAATGAGTCAACTCTTTGCATGAGGTGGCCAAAGTATTGGAGTTTCAGCTTCAACATCAGTCCTTCCAAAGAACACCCAGGACTGATCTCCTTTAGGATGGACTGACTGGATCTCCTTGCAGTCCAAGGGACTCTCAAGAGTCTTCTCCAACACCACAGTTCAAAAGCATCAATTCTTCTGCACTCAGCTTTCTTTATAGTCCAACTCTCACATCCAAACATGACTACTGGCAAAACCATAGCCTTGATTAGATGGGCTTTTGTTGGCAACGTAATGTCTCTGCTACAAGGGACTCTCAAGAGTCTTCTCCAACACCACAGTTCAAAAGCATCAATTCTTCTGCACTCAGCTTTCTTTATAGTCCAACTCTCACACCCATACATGACCACTGGAAAAACCATAGCCTTGACTAGACAGACCTTTGTTGTCAAAGTAACGTTTCTGCTTTTTAATCTGCTCTCTAGGTTGGTCATAACTTTCCTTCCAAGGAGTAAGCGTCTTTTAATTTCATGGCTGCAGTCACCATCTGCAGTGATTTTGGAGCTCCAGAAAATAAAGTCAGCCAAGAGGCTCTTTAGTTCTTCACTTTCTGCCATAAGGGTGGTATCATCTGCATATCAAAGCCCCCAATCATCATATAATCAGCAGCTATTATTATTATTACTAACTGCAGCAATTACTATAGGCACTGCACCACTATATTATAGATTATATAATCTATACAATCTCTTTCCACAAGAGTATATCTGCCTCCCCTCTCCAACCTTCAATCTACCTAAAACACACATATACACACTATTTGCTTGTCTGAGTTGCAGAGAATTGTTTACTGAGATCTTCCTTTAAGGCTACTTGACCATAAGGCTGCAAATCCATGGAGACTCAGAAATAATTCTTCCGGTGGCAACTGTTGTTATCATTTCAGTGAACGTTGATTGAGCAGTTTTATATGCCTGGCCCTGTATCTGGGGAACTCAAGGTGATGCAATGGAAAATGAGGTAGAATGTCTAATCTCAAATTCCCCCTACTTGAGCACCAGAGGCTAACTTTATAATGCTGGGTTCTAATAGGAAGGTCTTGATTAACTTGTGGGAATGTTGACAAAATTAGACATCTCTGAATGCCATATATCTGGTTGAAGCAGGTAATGAAGTAAAGAAAGTAATTACAGGATGCATTCTGTGACTTTAAATAGAATTCTACCACTAATTAACATGCTGGAGGAGACAGCTTCTATACTAATGTTACATTGGAATTCAGGATACTCTTGACCTTCAGACAATTTTTAGAAGGTTTGGAAGTCACGGGCTGGGTGCTTCCAGAAGGTACAGTTGGCTCAAAAAAGCTTGACCACTTTCCTAACAAGAAAACGAACCTGGCATCTATTCTATGAGTAGTATTACTGGAGTGACAAAGCCACAAACCGCCTCCCCACCCCAAACGTGTTCAGGCTCTTAAAGTGAGGGTCTGGCAGCAGTGTTTATTCAAATTAGGGTTTTGCTTTATTATAAAGGAAAATCTCTGCTTTCCAGTGAATCAGTCCAGCTGACAGGAGTGAAGTGAAGCAGAAGAAAAATCACCGTCCTGATTGATGTGGGCTTCTGTACATCACACACCTCTTTAGGAGGAATTAGCATCTCCGACAGGAGGGCTTGGATAATTTTAACATTAAGTTGATTAGAAGCCAAATAACTTGGTTTAGTCAGAGGCCCCGCAGGCCTCCTGAAAGCCCTGTCTGCACTGGTCCAGATGGCCTTTTTTGGCTGTGCTACCCTCAGCCACACATCCAGCCAGCTTCATGTTCCAGCTTCACTCGGAGCGAGAGAGGCTGCCCCCACCTCCTTCTGTGCCCCACAAATGCCACCCCATCCTAGTGCTCAGTGAGTCTGCACTAACAGCCTGAAATCGGCATGTCCCTTCAAAAGTCTTGGAGAAAGGACTGGAGACACTGAACTGATGGCTGGAAGGAGAGACTACGGTTAACCTTTTCTAAAGGATAATCACAATAGTGATATGTTATTGACAGTAACATTGCTAATAACATTAATAGGGCCTGGCAAGGTGTCAGGTACTGGGTTGAGAAATTAAATAAATTTTACTTGACTCTCAGCTACATTTTATGACGTATGTATGATAACCTCCACGTTGTGCGTGTGTGCCTGTTCAGTCACTTCAGTCGTGTCCGACTCTTTGAAACCCCATGGACTGTAGCCCGCCAGGCTCCCCTGTCCATCGGATTCTCCAGGCAAGAATACTGCAGTGGGTTGCCATGCCCTCCTCCAGGGAATCTTTCCGACCCAGGGATTGAACCCAAGTCTCCTGGGTCTCCGGCACTGCTGGCAGATGCTTTACTGCTGATCCACCTGGGAAGCCCAACCTCCATGTTACAGATGGGAAATAGCTCAAAGGGTATAAATGAACTTCCCAAAGCTAACACATAATAGAACTAATTCAAGCTCATGTTTGTGATATTCCAAAATGCATGCTCTAAAACTGTATATTTCTCTGCCACTCGTTACAGCTACATAAATAACATGAAAACTGACTTGAGGGTCAAGAGGAGGCCTTCAGGGAATTCCCTGGCTGTCCAGTGGGTAAGACTCTGTGCTTCCACCACAGGGGGTGAGGGTTCAGTCCTTGGTTGGGGAACTATGATCCCACATGCTGCACAGTGTGGCCACAAAAAAAAAAAGAGAGAGAGAGAGAGAGATGGCCTTCAATTCCCTTGTTTAACATTCAGTTCAAGAAGCAAAATTTCTTGGTGAGGTGACAAGGTGGGATTGAGGTGAGTAGACTAGAAGTGAAGAAGGTCAAGTAATGCTATATATATATATATATTTTTTTTTTAAACATATAAAAAAACATATGTTTTTTTATATGTTTAAATATAAAAGAACATATAAAAAAACATAAACATATGTTTTTTTAAACATATTTTATATAAATATAAACATATTTATATATATGTTTATCATATATATATATATATATTTTTTTTTTTTTTGCATTCTGTCTTCTGGACCCACTACCCTGAGAAGTAGTGAATTCTGCCTCATTTGAAAAAGGCAATTGTACTGATCATAATGGTGATGATGATGACCATACAGCTTCAGAGAAAATTTTAACAGCTGTTGAATAATATTCACAATATTACTGAGGGCCATTAGCTATAGAATTATAAATGCAACCCACACATGCAATGTCTTGAAAACACTGAATGACCTAAATAACTCGCTCATCTTGAATATGGCTTCAATTTTTCTACTTAAATAATGAGAAACTAGAATTTTGTTTATGTACATAGGTGTGAATATATTTGGATATAAATATATATAATGTTTCAGGGAGATGGGTGGAAAATTGTTTTGAGTGATTATATTACTTATTGAAAAATAAACTTTGAAAACCAGTCACTTTCAATAGCTTGAAGTGCTTAATTAAAATATATTTACATCTATAGAATTAATCTATAGTGTCTCAACTTTACCATATATATAAGATACACAAAAAATTTTATTTATAATTTCTCATACTGAGGTATTGGGGTGGGGAGGAGTTTTATCTAGAATTGCAGAAAAGGCACATTTGTTTATCAGAATGATTATCACTACTCTATGGCACAGTTCATGTGGGGAAAAGAAAAGCTCAAAACTTTCAGTCCTTTCCAGCCTTCATTAAAGATGGGCTTGCAGTTGCTAAATGATTCACAATCACTCAAGGGCCCAAGATCTGGGTTTGATCTTGTGCTGCTCACATTAAAATTATTAGACTGTGATAGCAGAAGCAGAACACAGGATGGTTGGGCAGGTGAGAGGGGAAAACCCTCACTAAGTATAGAAAATTTTATTAATCCAGGGTTTGCTATAAGGCAGGAAATGCAGAGAAGGTGTATGACAGCTTAATGGAAGTTGCTGAAATATGGACTACTCCTATTTTTGCAGAGTCTCTTAAGTGCAAAATGTCTTATAGACACAGAAAGTACTTTGGCCAGTGATGGTTGCATTTGTCAAAAGGTCTCCTCTAGCTTTATGTACTCAGGGCAGATAGATGAACAGTAATTTCTTCTTGAAATCTGAGTCTACTCTTGTTCACTCACATATCCAGCTGATATGACTGATGTATAGAACATGCTTACCCATGCACTCTTCTCTGAAACACGAAGCTAATCATTACAGGCTGTGTCAAGTAACAGTTCAGCTGGATTCTGGAGCCAGACTGCTTCGGTGTAAATCCAAGTTCTCACCGAAATTTTCTAAGGATGAGCTTCCCCAAATACCAAAGACAGAAGATCAGATTTCCAGGTGTGGAGTTAACATATATAAAGTGCCCTTAGAATAAAGTCCTTTGTCAACCATAGGATAAACTACAGTTGACAATGTCTTCCATGACTCTTGTCTCCAGCCTCACCTGGTACCTCTTCTTTCCTTCTGTTCTTACTTCAGACACATTTCTACTCATCTCAGCCTTCTCCTTCAGAGACTTGGCATTTTCTATTCCCCGCCTCGAAGATTCTTATCTTCTTCCTCACAAAAAAGGGGCTAAATTTTCAGCCAAGTCTTGATTTAAACGACGCTCAATTAGGCCTGGTGTAGATTCCCCCATATTGCACCCCCATAGTTTCTTGAACTTCTCTCTGTAGCATTAATTAAACACAGACCTTAAAAATGTCTCTTCCCTGTTACCCTATGTTGACTGTAAGTATATACAAGCAATGGATGCAGTATCTGACATTTAACAGAGACCTGAGAAATATATTTTGGCTGAATAAATGAATAAATAAATGTTATTTGGCTATGGTTGGTACCCTGTGTTACATAATAATAAATACAGTTTTCAGTTTATCAATATGCACCTGTTATTACAAGTCTCTGGAGAAACTTTTTGAGATGATAGATAGTTTTACTGCATAAATTGTGGTGATGGGTTCATGGGTGTACACTTATCTCCAAACTCATCAGGTTGTACCCATTAAATATGTACAGCTGTTTGTATGTCAACCATAACTCAAGAAAGTGGTTCTAAAAAAATTCAACTACACTGCTTCTAACATGTTTTATAGATCCTAGTAGCTATTTATGTGTCTAACTGCCCACTAGATTCTATAGTCTTCAAAGACAGAAGCCAGGGGCGGAAATATATTGAATCTAATATAAAGTATGCAGGAATTATTTAAATAAAAAATAATAACATGGTTGGTTAACCTGTGTTCTACACAGCCACCTGGCCTAGTGAACAACAATCACAGCTGTAAAGGAAAGTCTGATGGGCAATGAACTCAAATTAGAAGTTGACACTTTAGGGGTGTTGGGACTTACAATGATCTGAGCGCTGATAGCGCCCAAGGCTAGCAGCATGGCATCTGACCTGGCCATGCCACATTCCTGGTAAGGAACCATGCCCTCTGCTGCATGTCACCTGTCACTCTGTTCTGCCCCTTTGTTCTGGTTGCTCTCAAAAACTTTCCACTCAGAGTCAGCCTCTCTCAAGTTTCCACACCCTCCAGTGGGTCTTTCTTCCCAGGCATGATCTAAGCTCCATGATGGGGCTTCATGCCAGGTGTATGGTTTATCTTTATCTGTGTTCTGCCTGCCTTGTGACTGTTGGGTCCCTAAGAGCTGCGGCTTGAGCATCTTTGGGTAAAGCTGCCAATAATCTTGGTCCAGGGATTCAGTCTAGCACTTGTGCAACATGCAAATTAGCTTGATCTTTGTCTCTCAAGGAACAACATGGAGAAGCAGTTAAGAGTATGAGTAACTGAAACTGGGTTTAATTCTGCCTCTGCCATGTATTAGCTACATGGCTTTAGAAGTCAGTTTCTTCTGCTTTTAAAAGTGCTGTCTTTACTCCATTGTATATTCTTGCCTCCTTTGTTGAAGATAAGGTGTCCATAGGTGTGTGGATTTATCTCTGGGCTTTCTATTTTGTTCCATTGATCTATATTTCTGTCTTTGTGCCAGTACCATTCTGTCTTGATGACTGTGGCTTTGTAGTAGAGCCTGAAGTCAGGCAAGCTGATTCCTCCAGTTCCATTCTTCTTTCTCAAGATGGCTTTGGCTATTTGAGGTTTCTTGTATTTCCATACAAATCTTGAAATTATTTGCATTGAATCTATAGATTGCTTTGGGTAGTATACTCATTTTCACTATATTGATTCTTCCGATCCATGAACACGGTATATTTCTCCATCTACTACTGTCCTCTTTGATTTCTTTCATCACTATTTTATAGTTTTCCATATATAGGTCTTTAGTTTCTTTAGGTAGGGAATAAAGACAATCTCTTTAACAAGTGGTGCTGGGAAAACTGGTCAACCACTTGTAGAAGAATAAAACTAGACCACTTTCTAACACCACACACAAAAATAAACTCAAAATGGATTAAAGATCTAAATGTAAGACCAGAAACCATAAAACTCCTAGAGGAGAACATAGGCAAAACACTCTCTGACATAAATCACAGCAGGATCCTCTATGATCCACCTCCCAGAATACTGGAAATAAAAGCAAAAATAAACAAATGGGATCTAATTAAAATTAAAAGCTTCTGCACAACAAAGGAAACTATAAGCAAGGTAAAAAGACAGCCTTCTGAATGGGAGAAAACAATAGCAAATGAAGCAACTGACAAACAACTAATCTCAAAAATATACAAGCAACTCATGCAGCTCAATTCCAGAAAAATAAACGACCCAATCAAAAAATGGGCCAAAGAACTAAACAGACATTTCTCCAAAGAAGACATACGGATGGCTAACAAACACATGAAAAGATGCTCAACATCACTCATTATCAGAGAAATGCAAATCAAGACCACAATGAGATACCATTTCACACCAGTCAGAATGGCTGCGATCCAAAAGTCTACAAGCAATAAATGCTGGAGAGGGTGTGGAGAAAAGGGAACCCTCTTACACTGCTGGTGGGAATGCAAACTAGTACAGCCACTATGGAGAACAGTGTGGAGATTCCTTAAAAAACTGCAAATAGAACTGCCTTATGACCCAGCAATCCCACTGCTGGGCATACACACCGAGGAAACCAGAATTGAAAGAGACACATGTACCCCAATGTTCATTGCAGCACTGTTTATAATAGCCAGGACATGGAAACAACCTAGATGTCCATCAGCAGATGAATGGATAAGAAAGCTGTGGTACATATACACAATGGAGTATTACTCAGCCATTAAAAAGAATTCATTTGAATCAGTTCTAATGAGATGGATGAAACTGGAACCTATTATACAGAGTGAAGTAAGCCAGAAAGAAAAACACCAATACAGTATACTGACACATATATATGGAATTTAGAAAGATGGCAATGATGACCCTGTATGCGAGACAGCAAAAGAGACACAGATGTATAGAACGGACTTTAGGACTCTGTGGGAGAGGGAGAGGGTGGGATGATTTGGGAGAATGGCATTGAAACATGTATACTATCATGTAAGAACAAAGCACCAGCCTATGTTCGATACAGGATACAGGATGCTTGGGGCTGGTGCACGGGGATGATCCAGAGAGAGGATATGGGGTGGGATGTGGGAGGGGGATTCAGGATTGGGAGCTCGTATACACCTGTGGTGGATTCATGTCAATGTATGGCAAAACCAATACGGTATTGTAAAGTAAAATAAAGTAAAAAAAAAAGAAAAAAAAAAGTGCTGTCTTATAGCTTGTCAACAGCATTTAATGAGACAATGTGTATAAAATGATCAAGATGGTGGCAAGTATTATTACTACTATTAGTATTATTATTACCACTACCACTGTTACTGCTACTACCACTACTACTATTATTTATACATACTATGATTATTATTATTTCAAATTGATCCTGAGCTGATTGGATTTCACCAATTGATATGACATATGGCATGCGTCCAGACACCACTGTCCTATGGTTGAAAGTACCCTAAAATACCTGAATAGATGGTTCTGTACTCCTTAGGGAAGCCTTTGAGCAATTCTTCAGAATCTCCATGCTGATGGGAATGTTGTGGTTCAAATAATGTTGAAGGGGAAAAGGGCAGATAATAAGTGAAGACAGATGAAAGACTTGTAAATTGGAAGTTATAGCTGAGAATCACATGGAAGCCCTTGCTGTCTATTTTGCAAATTAGTGTTCTTTTTAAATTTCCTGAAAGTTTAGCTCCACCAACTAGCAAGTCAGCAGGAAGCAGGATTTTGGTGAGTTTCTTGTGGATACTCTTCCTTTTCATAATAATCCATTTTGTAAGCATATGAGCACACATATGATACGTCTTCCTATACAAACATATAGGGTCCTGTTTGGGAGTTGATTTTTTAAATTATCCTTTGAGAGCATAGACAACTTCACCCCAGGGCTCTTGGGACCAATGGAGAACAGACAGGGGCATGGTGACCTTCATTAGATATGGTTGTCACCCTGCCCTCCTGCCAAATCATGACTTGTAGCCTTCAATAGGGTCCTGTTTGGGAGTTGATTTTTTAAATTATCCTTTGAGAGCATAGACAACTTCACCCCAGGGCTCTTGGGACCAATGGAGAACAGACAGGGGCATGGTGACCTTCATTAGATATGGTTGTCACCCTGCCCTCCTGCCAAATCATGACTTGTAGCCTTCAAATGAAGGGCCTTTCTCCTGGTGTCAGGGTCTGAGCAACACTTTAGGCTCCTAAAGCAGAGGAGCCACTAATATGGGTATTTCTTGTGGAATTTCAAGATAGAATGGTACATACAGAATTTTCCATCTTGGATGTCTTGTTTGAAGTTTTAATCTGCTCAGCTGGGCATGCGTGTTGATGGTAAAGTGACTGACCCAAGTCTTGACTACCTATTCCGGATGTGAGACTAGGTTAGGGGCACATTTACCTTATCTACCCGTGGGGCTTCCCTGCTCACCTCCTCTGCACAAGGGACCTACCGTCATGCTGATTTATACTTCATCTTTCAGAGAACTTATAGGTCAGGTCATACTGTTTCTTTAAATTGTTATGAGCTCTCTTGCTCAAGCACAGTTATACCTGGAGGCTAGAAACTATTGGTTTGGTTGAGAATTTCCCTCTCCTAAGGGCCCTGGCAGTCTGATCCATCGTGCTTCATCTCAATCTTGTTTAGCATGATCAGGATGTCCCACTCTGGGATCCAACAAAGTGTGAGTCTTAGGGATTTTTAAGTACCATTCTGAAAAGTCACCATATAAGTCAAAATAAGCTGAGCATATAGAAATTTGGAGAAGGAGCTATAAAAAATATAGAAAATATATCATCAGTGGGGTAGCTGATCATTAAACCCCTGTAATTTTTTACTATGTTGAATGCAAAATAAGAGAAGAATGTGGGTATCAATAGCTAAAATTACTTTCAGCCCTACTACTTTCAAAAATGGGCTACTTGGAATATGATTCAACAATTCCAATCTTGGGTATATATCCAAAGAAAATAAAAACATTAATTTGAAAAGATACAATGCATCCCCAGAGTTCATAGTGGTATTCTTTACAATAGCCATGATAAACATCTATCAACAGATGAATGGATAAAATGTGAAATATACATACAACAGAATAATACTCAGCCATAAAAAATAATGAGAATTTTCCATTTGCCACAACATGAATGATCTGGAGGGTATTATGCTTACCCAAGAAAGACAAATACTTTATGTTATCATTTGTATGTGAACTCTAAAAAATGAAAAAAGTGAATATAACAAAAGAGAAACAGATTCATAGTAGAACAAACTACTGGTTATCAGCAAGGAGAAGGGAGTGAGGAGGAACAAGATACAGGTATGGAATTAAGAGGCTTAACTCTTATGTATTAAATAAATAAGCAGCAAATACAAAAAACTAGTGAATATAACAAAAAAGCATACGCACAGAAATAGAGAAAAAACTAGTGGTTAGGAAAGAGGGAAGGAAGGCAGTATAGGATTAGAGGATTAAGAGGTACAACCCATTATGAATAAAACAAGTTGCAAGGATATATTGTACAGCACAGAAAGTAGAGTCAGCATTTTAAAGAAACTATAAATGGAGTATAGCCTTTAAAAATTGTGAATCACTATACTGTACACCTATAACATATAATATTGTACACAACTATATTTCAATAAAAGGCATGAATACATAAGTAAATAAATAAACTACAAGGACAAACTGTACAACACAGGGAACATAACCAATATTTTATAATAACTTTGAAGTATAATCTATAAAATATTGAATCACTATGCTGTATATCTTAAACTAACATAACGTAAATTAAACTTCAATTTAAAAATTACATAGAAAGATGTATGTTAGAATACTAAGGGAAGTGGAAATATGACATTAAATTGCACACACAATATGCCCTTAATGGTGTAAAAACATGTAATGCAATTAGTAAATTTTTACTAATTGCTTAAAAAATAAAGTAAAAATGGGCTACTTGGAGGAGCAATATCTAATGTTTACTCACTCTGGCGATTCTAAGAATTGTCTATGATTTGCTGTATATGTACCTGCTCACTGCACAAAACTCAGATACTTTCAGAAATATCCATGTTAGAGCACAGGCTGTGAGAGTCTCATGGGGAAGTTAATGCATGTTTGACCAACTGCTCAGTGATATGATTCTGATGACTGAGAAGTTACTTTCTTGGAGTCAGAAATTTCCTATACAGTGAAGTATTTTGTACTTGTAAACATCGGGGCTTCCCTGGTGGCTCAGTGCTAAAGGGTCCGCCTGCCAGTGCAGGAGACATGCGTTCTACCCTGATCCAGGAGGATCCTACATGCCCACAGTGACTGAACCTGTGCTCTAGAGCCCCCGAGCCTCAACTCCTGAGGCCATGGGCCCCAACTACCGAAGCTCGCGGGCCCTAGAGCCTGTGTTCTGCAAGAAGACACCTCAATGAGAAGCCCTCGCACTGCAACTAGAGAAAAGCCCGTGTAGCAACAAAGACCAGGCACAGCAAAAAATAAGTAAATCATAAAAAATTAACACCCAAAGAGGTTATTTATTTATGACAAATTCAATAAAACATGTTTAAAAGCATTTCAAAACAAGATGGGGAAACAGTAGCTGCTACACATAGGATTAAAGTCAGTGGGGCCTGGAGTCGTTACAGCCTGACAATAATCCCAAAGAAAGTTCTAGAGCCCCTCCTCCCAACATAACTATGGAGATTCTGATTTAACCCCCCAACTCACAGATCCCATTTGGGGCTGTCTATATCACCGGTGGAGGACAAATGCAGCTTTTTCACTTCTCATCTATAGGTGTTGCTGCTGCTGCTAAGTCGCTTCAGTCCTGTCCGACTCTGTGCGACCCCACACTCAGCAGCCCACCAGGTTCCCCCATCCCTGGGATTCTCAGGCAAGACCACTGGAGTGGGTTGCCATTTCCTTCTCCAATGCATGAAAGTGGAAAGTGAGAGTGAAGTCGCTCAGTCATGTCCGACTCTTCGCGACCCCATGGACTGCAGCCCACCAGGCTCTTCTGTCCATGGGATTTTCCAGGCAAGAGTACTGGAGTGGGTTGCCATTGCCTTCTCCGCGTCTATAGGTGAGGGAAGTGATATCACCTAAGACTGCAGGCTGTGTTCCCTGTCCATGGCTTCCATCAAGCTTCCTGGCCAGCTCCAGGACTCTCAGGCTATTTGTGACTCTTAGGATTCTGCTTTCTCAACCTCAGAAGCCTTCTGTGGATGGATACTTAGAAGTTTCCAGCACACTAAATATGACTTCTGCTGTCTTTGCTCTTTTGACATCAAGCGAAGAAAACGTGTTTCAGTCCAGATGGTGCCAGTTGACACACTGGCACCTAATGTAGCATGATATCATAGTGTTGACCCAATGCACATTATGGGTAATTTTCTCAGATTTTGCTTTGGAAAGGAGAATGCAGAAGAGTTTGGAGGGGGAAAAAATTGTAGTAGTGTGAAAATCTAAGATTTTTAAATTTACTTTTTATTTTGTTTTTTTTT
>SJYT01076685.1:94558-128164 GCA_006410635.1 Cephalophus harveyi
GTTTATAATAGCCAGGACATGGAAACAACCTAGATGTCCATCAGCAGATGAATGGATAAGAAAGCTGTGGTACATATACACAATGGAGTATTACTCAGCCATTAAAAAGAATTCATTTGAATCAGTTCTAATGAGATGGATGAAACTGGAACCTATTATACAGAGTGAAGTAAGCCAGAAAGAAAAACACCAATACAGTATACTGACACATATATATGGAATTTAGAAAGATGGCAATGATGATCCTGTATATGAGACAGCAAAAGAGACACAGACGTATAGAATGGACTTTTGGCCTCTGTGGGAGAGGGAGAGGGTGGGATGATTTGGGAGAATGGCATTGAAACGTGTATACTATCATGTAAGAACGAAGCACAAGCCTATGTTCGATACAGGATACAGGATGCTTGGGGCTGGTGCACGGGGATGATCCAGAGAGATGATATGGAGTGGGAGGTGGGAGGGGGATTCAGGATTGGGAGCTAATATACACCCATGGTGGATTCATGTCAATGTATGGCAAAACCAATACGGTATTATAAAGTAAAATAAAGTAAAAATAAAATAAAATAAAAAAAATGTGTAAAAATAAAGGACAAGTTAAAATATTCCCCAAACTAATGAAAAGAAAGTTAATGTAGATAGATGGATAATACAAAATACAGTGTTTAAAAAGTTTAGAGGTCTTTCTGGGTGGCTCAGTAGTAAAGAATCCACCTGCCAATCCAGGAGACACAGGTTCGATTCCTGGTCTGGGAAGATCCCATATGCGGTGAAGCAACTAAGCCCATTGGCCACAACTATTGAGCCTGTGCTCTAGAATCTGCAAGCCATACCTACTGAGCCCACGTGCCACAACTACTGAAGTCCCAGCACCCTAGGGCCCAAGCTCAGCAACCAGAGAGGCCACCGCAATGAGACGCCTGCGTGCCTGCAACTAGCGAAGAGACAAGCAGCAGTGGAGACCCCGCGCAGCCAGAAACAAGTACATAACTTGTCACTGTTGTTCAGGAGCTAGGTTATGTCCAAATCTTTTAAATAAAATTTTTTAAAAGTTTAGAGTTAAAAGTATCATGAGGGACAGAAAATCACTACTTAAATTAGTTTGACAGGATAGGTTTTGCCACAGTAAAACTTAACCTGAATCCCAGTTGTTTTACATGTGTTGCTCACATTTTACAACTGTAATAGGTCAGTGTGGTATTCTGTTCAACATAATCACTCAGGAACCCAAGATGATAGAATCTTTGTCATCTCATAGCAACCATCTCCGAAAGACACAGCCTTTTTTGCCATGCAGGGTAAGAGAGTGCCAGAGGGCCACATGCTATGAATGAAATGTTTCATCCTGGAAGTGACATTCACTTCACCCTGCAGCCCCTTGGTGGAAACTGGTCCCTGGCCTTGCCTTACTGCAAAGAGGCAGGGAAGTGTAATGTTTCAGTGGACCCAGAAGGCAAGAAGAACCACATACGGGTGAGCACTGGAAACCTCTGTCATAATTATAAAAGAGAACTGAAAATTTTTCTGCACCTGACAACATGCCTTCATGTAAAGTAACATTTAGTACATTTAACAGAAAAATAAATGTCAAATCTACTACCAGAGAAAGAGATTTTCACACGTTTTTAAGGAATTGATAGACTAGAGAAAAATTAGTAAGGGTAAAATATTTTTAAAACACAGGGTAAAAGGGTAAAAATATTTTAAAATATTTGAATGAGTCAATTAACGATTAGATCTAAGAACATATATGGAATCCAATCCTCAGGATGTCTGTGAAGCCTTCAGTTCCACTGGGAAATAAGAAGCGACATTTAGGACAGATGAAACATTGGTGTGGTTCTCCAGCGAGAAGCCGCCGGGTTTGCTGGAGCTGCTGCTGTTACTCGGCATTTCGGCCTGGCTCCCAGCCCTGTGTTGTGAGTGGCCTAGTGCGGGCATGTACTTCACAGGGCCTGTCTGTGGGTTTCCTGGGGAATCCAAGGAAAGGAGGTAGTTATCAATTTGAGAGAGACTCTCTGATCTTCTCTAAGAAGGCGATGAGACTGCACCGATGGAGAGATTTAGTGGAGTGGCAAGAGGAAATAGAATCCTCATGAGAACATGAGATAATAGGCTGTTTTTGTAGAATAAGAGGAGAATGAAAGCTCAATAAAGCCTGGATTTAGGGAATGACGTTGGTGACATGAGGCCCCTTTTCCCTAAAGTAAGTATCTTTAATAAGATATAAAACCTGGCCACCTGGGACCATTTGTCTTACTGACAGTTGATTTCCTGCCTGAGGTCTTCCATATTCCCATCAGCCTCTCTAGTGGTTGGAGACCTCTTGGCTTTCTCTTATTTTTGAACAGGCTTTTTTAAAAAAATGATGTATAAATTATTTAATTAAATTAAACATATATAAAAAGAACCAGTGCAATGAAAAAAAGCAAATTAATTAATAGAGACAATTAAAAAAAAACAATTACAGTATTAAGATCAAATCTGAGAACAATCAAAAGTAACTTTGGGTTAGCAGGCAGCAGGGTGGGTGAGCGCTCAGCACAGGAGCTGTGACCCAGAGCTCCTTGCTTAGCCTCAGCATCCAGCATGGGAGGGACTTGGAGAGACTCCTTTCTAAACTCTACCTTAAAAAAATAAACCTAACCGGCTAGCTTTCCTGTTGCATTCTTACTCTGTAGCCATCCCATCTCTGGAGCGATCGATACATACCTGCTCCCTTTGGTGTGCGTGTAGTCCAGACAACCTGTATTTGCCTTTCCCAACCTCAGTTTCTTGAGACAGGTAGATCTTCTCCCAGGAAGAGTTGCCGGAAACACCTTGGAAGTAGTCTGGCTAGTAGGTTCGGGTTTAGGCCACTGCATCTGTCATTGGTCTTCCCTGAGGGCAGGTAAATCAGGATTGCAAGTTCAGAACACATTTAGATGAATTTCCATCTTTTTCAGTTACACTAGTAATTCATATCCATCATTAGAAAAACTTTTAAAAGTTTAAAAGTATGTAATATAAAAATTGGAGGACTCTCTCGTTCTGTAATTAAAACTATCAGAAGTAACCACTCCTAGAAATTGGGTGTATATCTTTTAGGCATTTTTCAATGCAGTTTCAAATAAATAAGTACATTTATTTTAAATTTTGAATCATATGTATTATGTATACATATATTTGTAGAGGTATATATATATGTGTGTGCGCAGCACTCAGTCCTCTCCAACTCTTTGCAACCCAATAGACTGTAGCCCACCAGGCTCCTCTGTCCATGGAATTTCCCAGGCAAGAATACTGTATGTGTATGTATGTGTATACATATATAGACACACGCTATTTTCATGAATTTCAAGGTAAACTTTGCATGTTTTGCTTCTCAAACTTGGTATCTCGGACAAAACAAGTGAAAGGATGGGAGTAATGCCTTTTGTTGGAAAGTCTTCTCACTTTGCCTACGTTAAGGAAAAACTGAATTATTATGTTTTTCATGAGAGTTGACCTTACTATTCTTTCAGAACTCTCCCCAACCTCTACAGTAGTGAAGAGTCCAACTTGTTGGTTAGGTTAAAATTCTCTACACTTTTCCAGGTTGTAAATTGGTGCTGTGGTATTTCATTTTACTCTTTTTGTAAGCAGTATTATTGCTATACATTTGTACAGTAGTTACTCACGAAGGAAGCATTAAAAGCCAGGCTTAGCTTCATCTGAATCGAAATAGAGATAATAATAGTTTATTTGTAATAGCTTTGAAGAAGCTGAAGTTGAATGGTTCTATGAAGACCTACAAGACCTTTTAGAACTAACACCCAAAAAAGATGTCCTTTTCATTATAGGGGACTGGAATGCAAAAGTAGGAAGTCAAGAAACACCTGGAGTAACAGGCAAATTTGGCCTTGGAATACGGAATGAAGCAGGGCAAAGACTAATAGAGTTTTGCCAAGAAAATGCACTGGTCATAGCAAACACCCTCTTCCAACAACACAAGAGAAGACTCTACACATGGACATCACCAGATGGTCAACACCGAAATCAGATTGATTATATTCTTTGCAGCCACAGATGGAGAACCTCTATACAGTCAACAAAAACAAGACTGGGAGCTGACTGTGGCTCAGATCATGAACTCCTTATTGCCAAATTCAGACTCAAATTGAAGAAAGTAGGGAAAACCACTAGACCATTCAGGTATGACCTAAATCAAATCCCTTATGATTATACAGTGGAAGTGAGGAATAGATTTAAGGGCCTAGATCTGATAGATAGAGTGCCTGAAGAACTATGGAATGAGGTTCGTGACATTGTACGGGAGACAGGGATCAAGACCATCCCCATGGAAAAGAAATGCAAAAAAGCAAAATGGCTGTCTGGGGAGGCCTTACAAATAGCTGTGAAAAGAAGAGAAAACATATATGGAATCCAATCCTCATTCTTTGCAAATATATAAATAATGAAGGAAATAAACTTTTAAACTAGAATCTTATACCTGGTGATAATATCTTTCAAAAAGGACGCTAAAGACTTTCAAACATACAAAACTGAAAAAAAATTATCACCAGCAGACCTGTACTTCAGAAATACAGTCTTCCAACAGAAGGAAATGATCTACAGATGGAAATATGAATGTACACAGAGGAATGAAGACCAATGGAAATGGTAAAGACATTGTGATGATATACACAGATTCCAATTATTTATAAATAATAGTAATTTATAAATAAAAATAATAATAATGTAGCACGGTCTCTGTTTTACGATATCATTCTCAGAAAGCTCTAATTCTACTATTTATCTTGCTCTTGAGGTGCGATAAATACAAATATCACATCTAACTTGAAAATAAAATTTTATAAATTAAGAGGTCAGTATTATTAATCTATGTCTTATAGGAATTTGAATTTAATTCTGGATTATTTATCCCATAAGAGGCTTTAGTGTTTTTAGCACATATAGTATGTGTATATGTGTCTGTCTAACAATGCTTATTTCAAGAATAGATTTCTGAACACCAAGTTAAATTTGGTAAATTTTTATTATCTGATTCAAATTTTATTCCATAGTCAAATTGTGGGAATTTTCAGCTTGACTAAAAGGAGTTTTCTTGTGAAAACCTGTTCTGTAAGATATCGTTTGGCTGAGCCCATATATCTTCGGCATGAATCACGAGATAATTGGTACAACATGGCAATGACCTCATCTATTTTATATTACACACCAAATATTATGTTAAATGGATTTAGGGTTGCTTTATAACTGATTGCTTTTTCCAGCGGTGCCCTAATTGTAATTTGTACTCAGTCTACTGGTTTAACAACTAATGTGAGTTCAGTAGTTCCAAGGACTGCATACGTTATTTGCTGCAGGCATAAACAATCTTGGCAAAGAGGCAAAGAAACTCAAAGACAAGTTTTGCTCAGGTGCATTTCTGCAAGATATGTGGATCAGGAAAAGGAATCTTACGAAATCCACTATGATTCCCCTTTTCCACTCCAAATTAGAGTTTGAAATGACCCTCTGTGGAGTGAATGGGAACAAAAAATAGGGGAAACATTCGGTTCTAGAATGGATGTAGTTGGAAAGTCTCAGAAATCTCTGAAGGTTTGTGGCAGTGATTATAAAATTTTCTTTCATGGGAAAAATGAGATTGCCAAATTTGAATTTAAGATATTCCTATTCAATCTTGAAAACTCTGAGGGACCGTAAAGGAGAGACAACATGGTTTAGGCCTTCACGTTCAAAATAGCAACCCACTGCAGTACTTCTTGCCTTGAAAATCCCATGGACGGAGGAGCTTGGTGCAAGCTACTATCCATGGGGCCGCAAAGAGTTGGGCACGACTGAGCGACCTCACTTTCTCACTTTCTTTCTAGATGGCATCAGTGAATCAACAGACATGAGTTTGAGCAAACTCCAGTAGATAGTGAAGGACAGGGAAGCCTGGTGTGCTGCAGTCCATGGGGTCACAAAGAGTTGGACATAGTGACTGAACAATGGTAATACCTTTTAAAAGAGATATAAGAAATTTCATAATAGCCACTCAGCCACCATGGCTTTACAGGGTGTTATTAGTGGAACTGGCCCAGACTGAATTGTAGAATAGGAAAAGCATGATTTCTGATTCCTGAAGCACTTTATTTCTAGGGCCCTCTGTGTAAGTCAATCCTTCCAAAGAGCCCTATTCACCAACGTTTTCCCAATCACCCGCATCCATCCAAACTTACTGGTTTATTTCAGGACTCCTGTGTACTACCAATATTTCAGTCTTTGGGTTAAATATGCTAAAATTATTTTTTTTTTAAAAAGGGAAAATGCAGGCCACTGACGAAGAATATATAATGAAGAAGGATCACCATTTCAATAGGGCGATGTGTGGAGGTGCTGTGGGACACTTAGTTAGGGCCCCACCAGTGTCTTGGAGGATCACGAAAGAACTCCTTGACTTCCTGGTGGTAAGTGGGTAAGAATCCACCTACCAGTGCGGGGGACGTGGGTTCAAGCCCTGGTCGGGGAAGATTCCACAATGCCGTGCGGCAACTGAAGTCCCTGGGCCACACCTGCTGAGCCCAAGTGCTGCCACTACTGAAGCCTGGGAGCCCAGATCCCGTGCTCAGCGGCAAGAGAAGCCACCACAATGGGAAGCCCGAACGTGGCAGCAAAGAGTAGCCTTTGCTTGCCTCAACTGGAAAAAGCCCATGGGAAGCAACGAAGACCCAGAGCAACCAGCAATAAGTAAATGAATAAAAATTTAAAAAGAAAGAGCTGTCAGTGAAAGTGACGCCAGGCTGAAGCTGGGAGGAGGAGGAGTTGGCCAGGTGAGATGGAAGAGAATGGCATTCTGGGTAGGTGAGTGGCCCCAGGGAAAAACGTGGCATGTTTAGGGAGGGAGGGGAGCTGCTGCTCAGTATTCATCAGAACACCTGTGCCTCTCGTTCAGAAATGCTTGGCAGCTGCTATTTACAAAGGCATTTGCTTCTTAACTATCTAGTATTGGCAAACCCATGTTGGCAGGTGGCTTTGATGCCTGGCACCTTCAAGAAATGTTTAAGAATAAGTTTTTTTTTAGAAGGGCACTTTACTATTGTGCAATAATTCTAAAAGGTACTTTTAATCATAGTGGTTGAAACTTCAGTTCCAAGTTTCGTTGGTGACTAATCTCCCTCACTGACACAGACGGTGGGGGTAGACCCTTCCTTTGGGAGTCACTTCAACCCCTCTTTCAACAAACTCTAATCAGCATCTCCTTGGTGTACCAGGCACTATGCTAGAGGCTAGGGCTAAACAGATGGCTCAGGGAAGGCTTCAACAGTGAAGATCACTCAACATTTGCCACTTAAGTCAATTTCATGACAAAAGTTCTGATTACAAAAATCCTTTTCAAGTGATGACTTCTCCATTTTATTTCTGCCATACGAAACATTCATTTGTTTACTCATTTATTCAGCAAATATTTATTAAATACTTACTATAACATGGGACAATTTCATCTTCCATGAGGCCTGTTAGGAGAGATTCATGTATGTCAAAGTACAGTGATAAGTAATAAGTTAGTAATTAATAATAATTACATGGACATGAACTTGGGCAAACACTGGGAGATGGTGAGGGACAGGGAGGCCTGGCATAGTGCAGTCCAAGGGGTCACAAAGAGTTGGGACACAAATGGGCAACTGAACAACAACAATTAGTAATAAGTATAATAAACATTGTCTTTAAAGCTCTAGATAGGCCCTATGAATGCTCAAAGAAGGACATCTCATCTCTCTACCCAGAGAGGTCATGGAGGGCTACCTGGAGGAGGTCATAGTTGCCGTCTTAGACAAAGAATACCAATTGTTTCTTCTTCTCAGACTTGGCCAATAAAGGAGGGGCTTCCCTGGTTGGGTCAGTGGTAAAGAATCCACCTGCAATGCAGGAGAGACAGGAGATGCAGGTTCAGTCCCTGAGTCAGGAAGATCCCCCAGAGGAGGGCATGGCAACCCACTCCAGTATTCTTGTCTGGAGAATCCCATGGACAGAGGAATTGGGTGGGCTGCAGTTCACGGGGTCACAAGGAGTTGGACACAACTGAAGCAACTGAGCACGCACAACATACAAGAAGGGAAGAACTGGAAAGATCTGATGTAAGAAATTCCCATTTCTTATTGCCAATAGAAGGAAGGGAATGAGTGAGAAGGGAAAGACTGCATGTACCCAGGTATGGAGATAGGAGAAAGCAAGAAATGTTTGACCTGAGGAGTGCTGGGTGGGTGGTAAGATGGGTTGGCAGATGTGATTGGAGAAGTAGGCAGGGCAAGATGATAAAGCCCAGTTAATCCTCAATATCATCATGAATAATAAGCAAAGGGAAAGACTGCATGTACCCAGGTATGGAGATAGGAGAAAGCAAGAAATGTTTGACCTGAGGAGTGCTGGGTGGGTGGTAAGATGGGTTGGCAGATGTGATTGGAGAAGTAGGCAGGGCAAGATGATAAAGCCCAGTTAATCCTCAACATCATCATGAATAATAAGCACTGCTGCTGCTGCTAAGTCACTTCAGTCGTGTCTGACTCTGTGCAACCCCATAGACGGCAGCCCACCAGGCTCCGCCGTCCCTGGGATTCTCCAGGCAAGAACACTGGAGTGGGTTGCCATTTCCTTCTCCCATGCATGAAAGTGAAAAGTGAAAGGGAGTCGCTCAGTCGTGTCTGACTCTTCATGACCCCATGGACTGCAGCCTACAGGCTCCTCTGTCCGGGATTTTCCAGGCACGAGTACTGGAGTGGGTCGCCATAATAAGCACTACTATTATCTAAATGTCACCTCCATATTTCCATTTGAAAGCCTATGTGGCCTTTTAAACAATGTGTATAAAACTGATCTCCTGTCCTCCCTCTACCCACCTGCTCCTTCTGCAGATTTCTGTGATTCAGTAAACAGCATCTTCATATATTCAGTTGCTCAAGTTTAAGCCATTCTCTATGCCTCTCTTTTCCTCACCTCATGTATCTTAACTGTCAGTTAATCCTACTGATTTTCCGCTGAAACTGTGCCCAGCATTCAGCGTTTCTCATGACCCCGTGGTCCTCGCCACCATCGCCTCCTGTCTAGGTAACTACTGCCACCTGCTAAGCTCTCTGTCTGCCTCCGTCCTGGCTCGTCCCCTTCCGCTCCCAAACCAATCATCACAATGACCCTCTGAAACTCTAAGATCACATCACTATGCTCGAATCTTTGAAATAGCCCCATCTCGCTCAATGTCCAGTAGTACAAAGGATGACAAGCTCTATAAAATCTGCTCCTGTGTCAGACCTTCGACTTCCTCTTTTATTCCTTTCTCAACTTCCCACTTTCTCCCATTGCTCCTTGCTTTTCCTGGAACTCAGACACTCTCCTAATCTGGCTCTTTTCCTTCCTTGCCATTCCCCCAGAAATTTCCATGATTCCTCCCCTCACCTCTTTCCAGTCTTTGCTAAAATGTCACAAGCTCAGAAAGACAGGCCACCAGGTCCCCTATTTAAAACTGCAACTCTCACCTACACAATGGCCTCTGTCCCAGTTTTACTCTTCACCATAATATATTGCTCATTTAAATTAAAAAAAAAAAAAAAAAACTGACTGAGAGTTCCCTAGTGGTCCAGTGGTTAAAAATCTGCCTTTCAATGCTGGGGACACAGGTTTAATCCCTGGTCAGGGAACTAAGATCCCAGATGCTGCGGGACAACTAAGTCTGCACAATGCCACTAGAGAGCTTGCTTGCTATGACCACAGAAGCCTGTGCACAGCAATGAAGAGAGCGGATGCTGCAACAAAGACCCAGCACAGCAAAATAAAAAAAGCCTCTTAGTAATAAGTAAGCTAATTTAGGATAGAGACCTTCATGGGTTTGTTTTTGGTCATTGATATATTCTTAGTACACGAAACATTTTCTGACACATAGTGAAGTGAAAGTCACTCAGTCATGTCCTACTCTTTGTGACCCCATGGGCTATACCGTCCATGGAATTCTCCAGGCCAGAATGCTGGAGTGGGTAGCCTTTCCCTTCTCCAGGGGATCCTCCCAACCCAGCGATCGAACCCAGGTCTCCTGCATTGTGGGCAGATTCTTTAACCAGCTGAGCCATAAGGGAAGCCCAAGAACACTGGAGTGGGTAGCCTATCCCCTCTCCAGCTGATTTGCCCGACCCAGGAATCTGACACATAATATGCACTCAGAAAGTGAATAAACTATTGCTATTTTACAAACGAGGGTCATAGAGGGAGAAAGAAACTTGTTCCAGGTGCTACAGAGGCTTGTGCGCCATGCTGATCTTGGCTGGTTATTTCACAGACAGTAGCCAGAGTTGATGACTCTGAAGGCTGTATGCTGGACCACATCTTTCTAGAAATACTGCAGCCTGAATCAGGGTGAGGGCTGACAAAGGTCAGCGGGGCCCCTTCGAGTCCTGGAAATAATGGACTCCCGGTGTCCTGACAGGTGGTAGGAGGGGGATCCCCCACCCCTTCCAGAGCTGCCTTACATGCATGTCATCTTCAACCAGCTGGAAAGGGCTCTTCCTGCTTTTTCTATGAAGAGACTTTGCTTCTGCCCTCCTCTGGGTCAGGAGTTCCCTTTGAAGTATCAAATATCATGGGTAGGATGTGAGGGACTTTTGGGGTGTCTGTTATAAGATGGGCACCACTGGACTAAAAGAATGCTTTGAAGACTTATTTCTGAAAAAGTCCTCTGATGGTTCCATGGGGTTTGCCTTTTAGAGGCGCTATAGAAAAAAAAAAAAAAACTTTATAATAAAAATTATCTATTCTTCTTTGAGTTTCTTGATAAATATGTGTGAAATTTAAAATCTCATTTCAAAGGGGGAAAAGTGATCCTCATTCAATGCAATTCTTTGGGGAAAAAATCCAACTGGAGAGAAAGGGGATTTATCTATTGTCAATGCATCTTTATGTGGGGAGACAAGCTTTGATGTAACTGATAGCTTGGTTATATAATAGCCCAAGAATACAGACACAGCATGTGATGTATTATGCAGCACTTGAGACCAAAAGTTTGCTTCTCTTAGACTAGAATGAAAGTTCAGCCTGAAAGCTTTTGTTGAAAGAGACTTTCTTTGTAATAAATCAGGAGGACCTGTTAAGGTTACCTTCAGTAGGCACCTCATATACACTTTGGGGAAAAACTTGTTAACTCATTAAGCTTAATGGCCCCTGAAGCATCCTGGGATGCTACAGAAGCTAAACCTTTAACAAAGAACTTCACTTCTAAGAGGTAAGTATTGAACCTACAAAAGAAAAATTCTTTAAAGGGGAGATTAGAAAGCTGAGCTATTATGAAAGAGCCAGAACAGAAGCTAAGTCATTCTTTACTAAGGGCAGTTAACAATTTCAGAGATAAGATACTACGAATTGTGGATCCTGGGAAAATCACTTCATCATGGTCCTGTGGCAAAAAATGAATCTTAAAGTGAACAGATGCACAGAAAGGGTCAGGAGGAAAAAACATTTAAATTGGGAAGATTTATAAGAACACCTGTGTGTGCATGTGTGTATTTGTGTGTGCCGTGTTAGCAAAATATTTATCCTGAAAATGGCTTGAGTTGACTGAAAAAGCAATGGAGAACAATAAATGCATAGGAAGTGACCCTAGAGCCTTCAATTGCAGAATGAAAATGAAACATTAAAGAGTTTCTAGTTCTATGGTCATGATTTCACTATAGCAAATGTAAAAACTAAATGCAAAGTGAGATATAATTGCACAGAAAGGGACATAATGGTTTCTGAACTCCACAAGAAATGCCATAATAAGAATATTTAGCTCAGTTCCCAGCTTGTAATAAGAGCTCAAACACTATTAACTATCATGATTATTATTACTATCTTCTTATAGACCAAACTTTGTGTTAGCAGATTTACATGTGCTATTTGATTTAATTGCATAGAATAAAGGCCAAAAAGACTGAATGAAACATTCTTTCAAAATGAAGTTGAACACCAACAAATTAAAATCTCAAGAAATCTAGGTATGAATCAAGAAGGTCCAATTCTGTATTTGCTTACAGATAATGCCTCACATCTGACTATCTGAAGCCACCAAATTGAACTCAGCTTCGAGCAAATATATGGTATGGCTTATGTTGAATCACTTTTATAATAGTTCAGATGTTTGTCTTCCTAATTTATTATGGCCAGACACTTCTTTCCAGTTCTTTCCCCATCTTTTCTTCGGGCACTGAAGCTCAAACTCCCATCCGTCATCCAGAGATATACTACTTGTCTTGTTCCTGTCCCAATTATTTGCAAAGATGCTGTAATTTACTGCGGGCAACTTGGGGGAGAACTACAGTTAAAATTATTGCTTGCTTAAGGTTTCGTTTTGGAATCCTGATAAGTCATTTCGAATGTAAGCTGTGTCGAGTACATATCAATTTATTACTTTTTCTAAGTGAACTAATCTAAATTAAAATCTCACAGAATCAATACCTCATTTTTATCATAAAGCTTTCTGATTCTACCTCCCAGTCAGTTGTTCATCTATCATTCACTGTGGCTTGGAAATTTCTAACGATGAAGAATTATTTTATAGCATATTATGGAAATGAAACATCTGCAGCCTGATGTTTCATATATATGCCCAAATTTACAGTAAATGTTGCCTGGCTCTAAACCCCTCATTTTATTTATTCTGCAGACTATTTCCCTAATCCCTTATCGTGAGGTTTATCTAATGTGCATTCTGTGTTCTCAATGTGCATGATTACAATCTGAAAACTATCACGAAAAATGGTCTCATTTGTTTGGCTTCAGTTGCTTATTACAGTAATAACCACCAGTCTAGACAAATGCATAGATATTTTCAGGTTTTCAAATGCTATGCAGTGCCCTTCCCCCAATGTATTCATTCTGAGTATTTCCTTCGGGTTTTTAAAGGTCTAGTGTTGATTTGGAGATATTGCAAAGATTTTTAATGTACATGCCATTCTCCTAATATATTTTCATTTCTGGTGACCTAGAAAAGAACAAAAGCCAAAAAAAAAAAAATGGTGCAAGGGGAATTTATTCTCATGACAGAGTGTTTTAAAAAAAGCTTTCAAGGGATTTATTTAGTCAGGTCTCATCTTTTCCATTATTCTTTTATGTCCCACTTGCACTGCATAGTCTATGGCCAATCCATAAAAGAATAATAAAAAAAAAGCTCCATTTTATGCAACCACGTACTAGCACGTATGCATAAAATAGGTGGTGCATATATTTTATGTCCAGAATTCCAAATGGCCACTCATATTTCTTTTGTCTCTCAGCTTTCAAGGTTGGGTTCATAGTTTTTCAAGAGCAAAAGATTTTCAGTGCATTTGTTTCTTGAGAGTAGGGACTGTGCCTGTCTTATTCACTGCTATATTCCAGAACCTAGGATGGGTTCTGATATATAGTAAGATCTCAATAAATGTTTGGATTCAGTAAATGCTTGACTCAGTAAATCAGTCAACACTTGGGACAAGTACCCCTATCACTCTCTTGGCTCAAAATTCTGAGAAATATTTGCAATGGGACATCCTAAGTTTCTGATTGTATAAACACATAGTTTTTAAGGACAGAAAACTAAGGAGGAAAACATTTTCCACCTTAGAGAAAATGAAAGAAAACTCCAAGCACTGTGGCTTAGTGTGAATATGCCATATGTTATTTTCAAATATTCAAATACAGATGAAGAGAGCCACAGAAGTTCATAAAAATCACTCATTAGCTTCTATGTCTATTTGAACATACGTCATCTGTGCTTTGTCCTATAGCCCAGAGGTCTCCAGGCTCCTGGATCTAATGCCTGATCTAAGGTGGAGCTGATGTAATAATAATAGAAATAAAGTACACAATAAATATAATGTGCTTGAATCATCCTGAAACCATCCCCCTCCCTCCCATGGTCCATGGAAAAATTGTCTTCCATGAAACCAGTCCCTGGTGCCAAAAAGGTTGGGGATTATTTGCTATTCTCTAGAAATTAGAGAAGATATATGTTTCTTCCATCTGAAATGGTGAAAAGACAGTCACTGACTTCAAAATGCCTACAATCCAGTTGAAGACAAAATACATAGAATATTTTTTAAAAGATAAATGAAGATATAAGCGTAAATATGGAGAAGGCCGAAAAAATGAGAAAATAATGATCATTTTGGGGTAAGGAGAGCAGGGCAGGCTTCTGGAAGGCTGTAGACAGGATCGAAGTCCTGAAGAACAGATAAAATTCATAACATTGGAGAGAAAGGATATGGGGTGAGGAAAAGGGATGAAGCATGGCAGTTATTTGGGGAAGAAGGAATGGTGGCAACTAGTGAGGATCAGATACAAGAGTGAGTGCAATGTCAGCTAGTGATTTTGGACACAGCAGCACAGACAAAGCAGGTTTGTTCTGGAAAGTAATCAGTCATATGGTTAGGTCAGGGTTTATGCAAAGTCATAGCCATAATGAGAATTAGATGGGTTGAGAGATTTTCCAAAATACATGAAATAATGATCCTGTTTATACATAAGAAATATATCTGATTCCCAATTGCAAATCATTTGGCCAAATGTTAACTGAGAAAGTATATTCACCAATGGAAACATGAGCTGTAAACTAAGTAGAGACAAGTTTCGCTAGTGCCCTCAGAAACAGATGGTCTTTAGAGAGTTGTTTCCTGAGCTCCAGGCACTGCTGTTTTTTGTAACCAGCCAACAGCAGAAAATGAGTAAGGACTGGACAGAGGGCAATGCAGAAGGAGAGTGCTCACTGGATGCCTTGTGCAGTTAACTCATACATTCCAGGGGCTGCTTGAGTGAAAGTAGGGCACATTATCCCAAGGTTTTCTCAGCCAGGAAGTCGGAGGTGTTCAGCTGATACCTCTGTGGCAAACTTTACAATTGATGAAAACAAAATATCCACACCCAGAGTAGAAGCAGAAATGAAGCAGAGAGCTGGCTTCCATAGAAATACAGCATATGGGACTTTGTCTGTCCCTGAACATCAGGGCCTCTTGCTCTAATTATCACTATGGAACCACCATGACATTCCCACTGCAGAATGGAGATTACTGTTTTTGGGTTTTCATGAAGCAACTTCAGTAATGTTCAGGAAGCTGATTTGGGGCTTATATATCAAGACTGGGTCAAGGCTGTGAATCCTACTTTTGGACATCTATTAGTGACAATAATTATGAATACATGCTACCATTTACAAACTGGGGGTTGAAAATAGCAAAAACTCGCTAACAACTGAAATATCCATCAGTATGAGCTTTGCTAAGTAAAATGGTATTACACATGTACACTGAAATAGTGAATGTAGCCCATAAAAGAGGATGAGAGTCCAGGAGGTGTCAATTGAAGTTCTTTGAAAAAACAAAGAACAAAAAAGAACTCCCTGTTCAAATACACTTCAGAGACACTGAGTTAAAACAAACGAAATGGATTTTGTTACTTGATTTCTGAGAACCTTTAATATGTGAAGGTTCCTAGTGATTCTCCTAGAGGGAGATGAAATAGGCAAGCTTTCCAAGTATCACTAACTTCCCCAGGGATGGAAGATACCCTTCACAGTATTATGAACACTGTGAAGAACTCAAGAACTGCTGAAAGCTTAATTTAAGCCTTCATCTTTTCATGTGCATTGTTTCTTAGTCTTAATGGGAAAGAGTAAACAGAGGTCAAGGGCAAGCAAACTTTTAATTTGTCAAATTCCTGATAACTCTGGTTAAGTCTGCTGTTCAATTCTGGTATAAACATTCAGTCATTTTTAAGGACACCATTTAAAAATTTTTTAAATTAATGTGAAAAAAAGGTATTCTGGACAAGAGCAACACAAAGTATTTAATCAGCATCCCATCCATCACTGTGTAATGAATGCAGACTCTGTAAATGCATAGGAAGGTGTGCAAAAGTAGAGCTAATGAATTATGGAAACCTTATGTTTAGTGCATTAAACACTTTCTGCTAACTCTTCCCCTCAACCTCCCAACAAACATGGCCAGAATAATGTTAGGTAAGCAAAGCTCCTTAATCACCTTTCATATTCAAGAAAAGAGAAAACAATTGGTCAATATGTCTAACAATTGAAAACTATGACCACATGTTCCTGTGTGCTAAACTCAGCTATGTTATTGTTTATACCGAGTCTGTTAACTAAGGGGAAAAAAATGGAAATTTGCTCCAGACTGAGGCTCCTATTAATTTTACATATTATGTATTCTATCCAATTGAATAATTAAAAAGTGATTCACAAGTTCAGTGCTCCCTTCATCAGTAATGTGAATCACATTTATCATCCAAACATAAACAATGGGCATCTGGAACTGAAGAGATTTAACTTTCCTGTTGGTGTTTCAAGTTAGACTAAAAGAAGGGCTTCTACTTATAAACAAGCTATATGAACAAGTTATATATGAATTACATGCAAACACAAAGGTCAGTCATTTATTTGTTTGGTGAAGGACCCCATTATGATGAAGAAATTATTCCTCTTTAGGTTAAAAGATTTTTGATACTTTGGTTCTTTTGTAGCTTATAACCTTGAGAAATTATTTAGTGAGCAATTACTTAATGTTTCAGTTGGTGTTTTCTCATCTCCAAACCGTACCTACCATTTATTGAGCATGTACTTTGAGCCAGGCACAGGGCTGACCCCCTAATAGAACTTAGCTCATTTAAGCCTTATGAGAATCATGTATTAGAGTTAACAAACATGTCAAGAGAAATCTTGAGAGGTTAAGTACCTTCCTTTCAGAAGAGTTCAGAGAAATTAGCTATAGTATAGAGGGTGGTTTTGGACCCAGGCATATTATATTTCTTCCTGACAAAGTGCTTTGATGTTTTCCCTCTGGGTGAATAAAGATGAAAACACTTGCTTGACCAATCTCCCAAGTTTATATAGGCTTGTACATACATCTTTTCCAAAAATGGTGGCTCCAATTTATATTGCATTGTAACCTCTCCTTCGACCAAGTGGTGTTGATAATCCTTTACCGAGAGAAGAGGCTTTTGTTGCCTTCACTTGAATCTGGACTGTCTTCTAACTTCCTAAACTAAAAATATGCAAGGGAAATGATGCTGATGACTTCCTAGGCTAAGTCATAAATGGTAAGATGACTTTTATGGGCTCTCTCTTTCTTTCCCTTAGATTGGTTGCTCTGGGAGAAGCCAGTCATTATGCTGTGAGGACATTTAAGCAGCCTGGGAAAGTATCACATGTGGAAAACCAGGTGGGTGACCAAAAGTCAGTACCAACTTGCCAACTATGTGAGCACCTTGGAAGAAGCCCTCCAGTCTTAGTTAAGCCTATAGATGACTGCAGCTCTAACCAAAATCCTACTGTAGCAACACGAGAGACCTCATGCCAGAATCATTCATCTAACCCATTCTCAAGTAACTGACCCATAGGAAGCATGAGAAATTACACATGATGTTATTGTTTTAAGCTGTGAAGTTTGGGGATGATTTGTTACCTAATGATAGATAAAACAAGGCTCAAATACAAAGTGTTTTAGAAACTGTAAACGAGTCATTTGTAAAACGAATGCCTGCTTTATAAATGCAACTGGGTGTATATATTCAGAGAAAGAAAATTTAAACAAATATGCTCTTTGAATAATTTAGGTTGTGGCTGTGATATATATCATCTAAACCCCAATTTGCATCAAGTTTATTAAAACAGAATTATAATAGTAGCCAGTTAAATAGACTTCCTGGCAGGGAACAACTCTGGAAATGGAAAAGGGGAACCAATGCCTTTCATCTATGTTGTGCTCCACAGTTCACAAAGATCTTTAACAAACATCATCTCAGAAACAGATTTACCATGAAGCTAAAAATGCTTTGGTTGCTAGGTCTCTCACAGGTACAAGCCCCTTCCGAGACCCTGGCAATATGTTCACACGCTCTGCGTTTTTGTAAAATTCGCAAAAGTAGGTATTTTAGCTGTGCAGCTTGTCCTGACCACACTTTCTCTTTACTCTGACTCTTCTTTCAAGTGTCTCTTTCTGGCCACATTCTTTGAAATATTTTTGACATCTGGCTAAAATAAATTTGAGGTGGGAATATGGTTTTCATAACATATGGTGATTTCTTATTCTAAATTCCACATTATATGTAATTTAGTTTTTTATGATTTGGTAATTCTATTTTTTAACCAGGGTACCCCAGATTCTGTAAGCTGCAGACTCCACAGAACCTGGATCTTCCCTTGATCACCCTGAGTTATAAACACGGTAGCCCTGTAAGGTTGTTAGGGGAGATGCTATTATCCCAATTTTATAATGAGAAAACGGAGATTCTAAAATTCCAAATGGGTTATCCAAGGTTATGTAATTAATAAGAAACAAAGAAAAAACTCAAACCCCAGACCTGATTCCTGGTTCAATGCTCTTTCTGGTACCCACTCTTCTGGAAGAACATACCCTCTAATTTCCCAGCAAAACTGTGTGCCATTCTTTTTCATCCTGGTCTCTCCTGTAATTAATATGATAATGTAATTCAGCTTCAATTAACAACAAATCAGGCACAAAGGAAGGTTCATATAGGTTACATTTCAATTGCAAGCCTTTCCCCACTGCTCTCAAATCTCATAATCCGACTGTACATCAGACTAGGAAAATGAACTCAAGAGTACAGCAAGTATAAAGACAGAACAACCCAGTGATGCTGGGCTGTACTTTTCTGAGTAGGCTTGTGGAAAACATAGGATGAATAACTTCTCCCTTGCAAATGGCTTTCTTGGTACCATCTAGATGCCACTTCAGGAAACTGCCCTCAGCTTTGTGTGCCATTGATCTGGCCAATTTTATTTTTCCTTGAGCATCTTGTTTCCATCCTAGCCCACAGCATCTGGCCTGCCCCTTGCTTCTCATGAGAATGGGAGTCCATCCCAGTTGTGCATTCTTGTGAAACAGTTTGTTTTAAAAGCTGAATTACTTCACTGAGGCCTCTTGGATCTTTTTACAGAGCTAACAAATCAGAACACTATTTGTTGATCCAGAGGTGGGAAGATATCAAGCTCTCCCAAAGGCAAAACTGAACCAGGTAGAGCTGAGGCACTGGAACAACTGATTTCAATTAGTCTTAAATAGTCATGACGAATGCTAAAAGATCTCTTGTAAAAATGTCCTTCAGCTGATAATTTATTTCCACTCCTTTCTCTCTTCAGAGGCAAAACTTTAATGGACTGTCTTTTTGCAAATCTTAATATAACAGTTAATTTGCAGACAAAGTGACCGAGTCCCCTTGACACATGTGTCTGATCTCCATTTGGCAGGGATGGGAGGGAGGGAGGAAGGAGGAAGTACTTAAGTGAAGATGTGGCCCCCTCCCCTACACCATCACAGTGTAGGCTCTGTATCATTAAATTCTTCTATGAGTTTCTTACAAATCTCTTTTCAAAGGTAGCAAACTGTGGGGTCATCTTTTTCAATTCCACTAAAGGCACCTAGGCTAAAATATAACTTTTCTTTTGGATACTATGAATAACATTTATAGTTATATTTTATATTATGTAAAATTATAGTCATTTTGTTTAATCTGTTTTAAGATAAACAAGAAGACGTTGTTTTTTTCTAGTTCTTTTTCCTTTATTTTATGTTTGAAATACCTACTCATGTCCATCAAGTCAGTGATGCCATCCAGCCATCTCATCCTCGGTCGTCCCCTTCTCCTCCTGCCCCCAATCCCTCCCAGCATCAGAGTCTTTTCCAATGAGTCAACTCTTCGCATGAGGTGGCCAAAGTACTGGAGCTTCAGCTTTAGCATCATTCCTTCCAAAGAAATCCCAGGATTGATCTCCTTCAGAATGGATTGGTTGGATCTCCTTGCAGTCCAAGGGACTCTCAAGAGTCTTCTCCAACACCACAGTTCAAAAGCATCAATTCTTCGGTGCTCAGCCTTCATCACAGTCCAACTCTCACATCCATACATGACTACTGGAAAAACCATAGCCTTGACTAGATAGACCTTAGTCGGCAAAGTAATGTCTCTGCTTTTGAATATGCTGTCTAGGTTGGTCATAACTTTTCTTCCAAGGATAAAGCGTCTTTAAATTTCATGGCTGCAGTCACCATCTGCAGTGATTTTGGAGCCCCCCAAAATAAAGTCTGACACTGTTTCCACTGTTCCCCCATTTATTTCCCATGAAGTGATGGGACTGGATGCCATGATCTTCATTTTCTGAATGTTGAGCTTTATTCCAACTTACCACTCATTAAAACACCCATTGGGGCTTCCCTAGTGGTTTAGCGGTAAAGAATGTCAATGCAGGAAACATGGGTTCAGTCCCTGATCTGGGATGATCCCGCATGCTGAGAGCCACTAAGCCTGTGCACAGCTACTGAGTCTGTGCTCTAGAGCCGTGCTCCACAACAAGAGAAATCATCACAATGAGAAGCCCGTGCACCGCAACTAGAGTCGTCCCCTCTCGTAACAACTAGAGAAAAGCCCATGCAGCAAAGAAGACCCAGCACATATTATAAATAAGTAAATAAAATTATAAAAAAATCCATGAATCTGCATATCATTTTGATCCTAAGCCTTCTTGTTAATTCTCCCAGAATTCCAAGTCTTCTTATCAGTTTCTATTTTGAACTCCTTCCTTTCTTTCTATAATGAAATTTAAAATTCTATCCACCAGTATTCCAGGGGGCGGCCCCCAGACAGAGATGAGCAATCAGACCTGACCAGACTTCCTGAATGCTGGCAACAGCCCCAGGGCAGCAATGGGACTGCCAATGCCACGGCTCTAGAAGGAGCAGGATGTGAGCAGGAGAGAAGTGGAGGGGATGCCCAGGGCTGCTGGGGCACAGTGCAGACCCAGACCAGCTGGGAGAATCTGGGACAAGAGATTTGTGAACAACACCCATGAATACTTCAGGAAGATGAGCACATGAGATCTTAGGATGCTTTGGTGCGATTTGCTGGGTCCTTTCTTCAATAAAATCTACACTAAAGAGAGGCTGTATTTCTTGCTCTCATTTCTCCCTGCAAAGCTCTTACCCACTTTCTATCCACTGAACAGTCCCTTTATTTTTCTTGGCTCCAAAATCAGTGAAGATGGTGACTGCAGTCATGAAATTAAGAAACACTGGCTCCTTGGAAGAAAAGCTATGACCAACCTAGACAGCATATTAAAAGCAGAGACATTACCTTGCCAACAAGGTCTGTCTAGTCAAAGCTATAGTTTTTCAATAGTCATGTATGGATGTGAGAGTTGGGCTATCAAGAAAGCTGAGTGCCAAAGAATTGATGGTTTTGAACTGCGCTGTTGGAGAGGATTCTTGCAAGTCCCTTGGATTGCAAGGAGATCCAACCAGTCAATCCTAAAGGTAATCAGTCCTGAATATTAATTGGAGGGACTGATGCTGAAGCTGAAACTCCAATACTTAGGCCACCTGATGCGAAGGGTCAGCTCATTGGAAAAGATCCTGATACTGGGAAAGATAGAAGGCAGGAGAAGAAGGGAACAACAGAGGATGAAATGGTTAGATGGCATCACCAACTCAATGGACATGAGTTTGAGTAAGCTCCAGGAGTTGGTAATAGACAGGGAGACCTGGCCTGCTGCGGTTCATGGGGTTGCAAAGAGTTGGACATGACAGAGTGACTGAGCTGAACTGAACTGAATTGAACCAAACAGTCCCAACTGCCACCACCAGTAAGAACCCACCAGTAAGATCCCACCAGAGACAGGAACTATTGTGGGTCACATTTTCATGGAGGGTCTACTTTAGAGACATGGTACTCATAGTTCAGTGCTTGCTGTGGGCACGACTGTTGCACTGGCTTAGACTTCTGGCATCAGGCAGGAATTTGGTGCTCTGCTAAGGAGGTTGTTTATAAGATTTGGGAACAAGTGGGTATGACCAGAGCTCCCAGACATGAGCGTGGTACTTTCTTCTACTCCTACACTAATTGCCTCATTCACACTCAGGAATTCTCTTTTCTCCTCTTTTCCATAAACCTTATCAGCTGTCCATCACAGCTTGTGTATCAACTTGGCTGCTTATAGTTCTAGAAAAAAGATTTCTCCTCATCAGCCATCCTGATTAAAACAAATCAGAAAAGTAGTTCTGGTGTTTACTTGTGTGCATGTCACCTTCTCCCTCACGATATGAAAAGTTGCTTTGAAGGAGAAAGGATTTAGGAAAGGACCCCTGGGCTACCTGGTAGTAAAGGACTTTGTGTGTTGCATTGGCTTAAAAAGCAGGAGGGAATCTCAGCAAGTGTCTGGTTAGTGATCTCAAGTTGTTGGTAATGGCTAAACATTTTGCCAGAAGAAAACCTTAGCTCAGGGACTTCCCTGACTGTCCAGTGGTTAACGCTTTGCTTTCCAATGCACGGGGTGCCAGTTTGATCCCTGACCAGGGAGCTAAGATCCTGCATGCCTTGTGGCCAAAACACCAGAACATAAACCACAGAAGCAATATTACAACAAATTTAATAAAGATTAAAAAAATGGTCCACATTAAAAAAGACAAAAAAACCCATAGCCCAGATTGGAATGAGTGAAGTAGGTTCTGACCCCGGACCAGCTTTCTCCTCATCCCCCATTTCCCCTCACCACGTGGCTCTTTGACCTTGGGCAAGTAGCTGGGTACCCCACTGTGTCCTCCTGTGCCCACAAAGTAAGACAGCAGTGCCTGTTGCACGGACTCGGTGCAAACATAAAACAAGAGGGTATAAGTGAAACCCTCAACACCATGCCTGGAAAATAGCAATCCCCAGCAAACGCTGCCATTACTGTTTTTCTTATTAATGGCAGAACTAAGTCTAGAGGCCTTCTCACTCCACTTTCAGGCTCTTACATTTCTTTATACTGAAACATATACAACTTGGCCCTCTTTGCTTTTATTTTACTGCTGTTACTTTCAGGATGCTCTCACTTTCAGATTCCCCCTACTGTCACCACCAGCTTGGACGCAGCCACCAGCCCCAGCCTATCTTCCGTTATGTTAACAAGCTGGGGCCCGGGCACGCATGCACATGTAGATACGCACGTGCAGAGGAGCACCCAGCCTTGCTCCCTGCGGGCAGGCTGGGTCAAAACTGTCTTGCTCCTCTGGCCTCCCTCTCCTGTGGCATCACTGCCTCGCCCCCTCTGTCTTGGCCTTTTCTCCTTTGCCTGATAGAACAGATTTTTCTTAGCCCCTTTGTCCTTTTTACAAGCTCTTCCTGCCTTTTCCTCCCATTGCCTGCCTTACAAGCATCCTGTCTCATCTCTCTCCTCTCTCCTCTCTCCTCCTCCTGCCTCCTTACTGATGGACGAGCCCACTTGATCGCATGCTTGGTCCTGTTCCATCCAGTTTTATCCAGTGAGCTCCTACTGTCTTTGCTTCATTTGAAGGTTTTAAACAGGGACTGAAACACCATCCTAATGCTTGAGGCAGTACCATCATCTCACATCAGGGTCTTACGGTTACAACAGG
This sequence comes from Cephalophus harveyi, assembly GCA_006410635.1. Taxonomy (NCBI): domain Eukaryota; kingdom Metazoa; phylum Chordata; class Mammalia; order Artiodactyla; family Bovidae; genus Cephalophus; species Cephalophus harveyi. The sequence goes on from SJYT01076685.1 coordinate 117,955, forward strand.
AGCGCTGTTGGAATAAATATGGGAGCCAGGTGCTGCTACTGATAATCCCCAATAAAGGGCTCCGCGAGGCACACGATGATGTACTACCAGGTGAATCAATGCCATCTGGATGTCCAACTCTGGCCAGGAGGGCAGTAAAGTTATGGTGCTCAGTATTTAATGTTAATTTCCCCTGAATAACCCAGAGTGAATTTTGTAATTTGCAATATTGTAAATTTTGTCAACATGTGGGGAACTAAAACGCTGTTTATCCTGTACACTCTGGCTAATCATACCCTGGCTGTCGTTCTGATTGCCGATTCATTTTGTTCATACTTAAAAGGGAATAAATGTATCCCAGAGAAAGCACTCGTCTGGACGAGCTCTGAAATGGAAGCAAAGGCTGAACTACAGAGGATAACTGGGTTCAGAGCCGAAAAGTGCTGCTTCCAGGGAAGTGTGAGTCTATCGATATTGAAGGAGTTGGGTTCTCAGGTATAGGGATCAGCACATAAATCTTGGAGTAAAAATCACCTTCCCAGACTCCCTGATCATTCAAGCCACTTGCTTGTCCAATGGTAAAAATATAACTCCTCTTACCAAAATTCTGTCAACTAGAGAATTCTCTTAGTCAGAAATCTCTGTTGTTGGTGCTTTGCCAGTATAAGTTGATATGTACTATATGTAATGTATATGTAATTACATGGCATATAATCATATAGTATGGACATGTTATATCATATAGTTATATATCATATGCTATATCTACTGCATTTATAATATGTAACTATTGGTGTAAAGTTGAGTATGTAATAAGTAATATGTAATACAAATAGTCATAATAAAGAACTTGTGGTTCAGTTAAACTACAAAGCATAGCTCTAATAACCAAAGAAATTCATTCATCATTCACCAAAGATTTAAGAAACTTCTGTATGCAAAATAAAAGCTGGAATTTCAAACTCTGCTCAGTTAGTTCCCATGTTAAGAATATTTTATTGTATTTTAATTATCAAAGATTTGAATGCACATACAGGATCAGACTTGGTTTTTCATTTCTTAGTTCTTGAAGGCTGTACATTGAATGATCATATATGGTTTGATATATTATAATCTGTACATCTGCTGCTTTTGTCTGCCCGGCATATCTTCTTCCTCATTGTGAACTGTGTCCCAATTCATCTTTGGAGAACTACCCTACCCCACTGCCAACAGTGATATAATATATATTTAAAGGATAAATATATAATCAAATAGCCTCCATGAACAATGAACTTATTTTTCCTTTTGGATTGTTTGCAGGTCAGGTGGTTCCCTTTTGTCTCCTTCCCAATACATTCCTTCTTCCCCACAAATCAATGAAACCGAGGCTGCTGGGGCACTCTTTTTCTCAAGTTCATAATCCAAGTGTTTCTTTTCTTCTCTATCTGCCTCGCGCTCCCCTCCACCCCGCTTCTGAGAGCTCATTATTTCCACTGAGTTTCCTTTACTGGTGTCTCTGTGACTTTCACTCTCCCCAACCAGAAAAGTAAAGAACAAAGGAAGTTGATAATAGCATGAGACCCTTCAGCCTATTGAACAAGGATGTCCCTGAGGCTCCCCCTTCAGAAATTTTCTGATAGGTTTGGGGATATACCTGAGCTATCAGTCCTCCCTGAGCTGGGAGATCCAATCACCAGGTTAGGCTGAAAGACCTCATAATACAGTGTCACCTGTAACCCAAGCCTGCAGCCTGGACCCCAGAGCTGTGTCCTAGGAGGAGGTGGCAGCATCATTCACCCACTGGAGAAGCTTGATGCTTTAATAACATTTGCTTGCTACACTGCAAGTTTTATACGCCAGTGACTTTTCGGAGATTATTACAGTTTTCTCTAAGAGCAAATTGTGAAACTCAGCAGCTCATTTTACTTGGCTGCAAGGATAATTCTCATTTGGCTAAAATTAAGAATTTAAATGGGTGCCTTTGGAGCTCAGGTAGTTGAAGAACTCCCTGGGTCCTCTTTACGGCTGAGTTATGCTCTGGAAAGTCCTGGTAGAGGAGCCACCTGTGACCGAGATGCCACGGAGACGGCTTCTTTAAGACACATTATTAAGACTTCTCTGCCCGACTTCCCAGTAAAAACCCAGCAGTCGGGTGGCCTGTATTATTCGGGGACAGAGTCATCCCTGTTTAGGGACTCTACTTGATGGGTCCTCATTCATCTGCAAATAAACCCCTTTTCTCTCAATTTTCCTGCTGTGACACACTCATCTCTCTAATTCTCTCCTGCTCTCTTAGTATAGAAGATCTCTGAAAACAGAGAAGGCAAACATGAGCAGTTGCCTTGTCTGAATGTCTGGTTTGGATTAGAAGAGAAACACCTCCCGCCATCCTATACCCTGCTGAGTCTTACTGGGAGGGGCTCTGAAACTTGCAATAATTTGGTGGCTCTGGGAGAGAAGTCGGTATTTTACATCATCTACATCTAGACACAATCCTTCTTTGTGTCTATTGTACTACACCATCAGTAAATCCTCAAAATAAATATTAACTAAATTTTTAGTAAAGATCTAATGATTTAAATTCTCTGTGTTTTATAAATAAGCCACTTGCTAATTGTGTAACCTTGGGCAGGCTGTTTATCTCTCTGTTCCCCAGTTTTCTGTAAAATGGGAAGTAATGATAAGGGTACCAATCTCCTAGGGTGATTATGAGGATTCAGTGAGGCAGTTTGTGTGTTTACTCACCTGCTGCTGTATGTAGTAAGAGCTCAATTAATGTTAAGTATTTAACTGCTATGGGAGAGACCTTGTAATTGGATTCCCATCCCGGAGTCAAATATGCAACAGGCATCTACTATCCAAGCTTTTCTTGTCTCTGAGCTATTAGCAATGAATAAATTACAGTGCCTATCCTCAGAGAGCAAGCAGTTAGACCAGGGGAGAGCTACAGAATCCTTTATATAGCCTACAATATGGTTAGAGATAGTAATAACCTTAACATTTATTGAGTCCTTAATACTATGCTGGGCATTTTGCATGGACTGCTTTATTTAATCGTTTCAGAAACTTATGTGGTAGACATAAGCTCTTGAAGAAACTTAAGAAACTTTTATTTATTGTTCAGATGAAGAAATTAAGGCTTTGGAAGATTAAGTAACTTCACATCCGTCAGACTTCAGAAACTATGCTTTTTACCATTTTTCTTTACTGAGTGCTGGAGATACAAATATGTACCATGTGCTAAGAGAGCCCACATGTAGTGGAAATCATTGAGTTTTCAGAACCTGTGGACAGGAGGTGGCACACGAGCAGGGTCTTGACAGAAGAAGGAAAGCAGCCAAAGAATGAAGGGGAGGAGGAAGCATTCAAAACCAGGCAGGTGTGGCCGTGACCAGGTAGGACTGTGGGTGCAGAGAGGGGGCAGGGATGGCGGGAATGGACAGGCCCATTGGGAATGGCCTGGGGCACAATGGGACAGAATTTGAATTCTGATTGTTTGTTCAAGAGAGGTTTCTAAGAAGATATAACACAAGATCCCAAAATCAAGTGATGAAAAATCAAGCAAGCAAAAGCTTTGTCAATATCAAGCAGGCCTAGGGGAGACCCCTAAACAAAACTCAAGAATGAAATGAAAGTCAGGGATCTTTCCACACGAAGAGAAGAGGAGCTCAGGCAGGTGAGTAGCACATTTATCTGTGTATTTGACAACTTTCTGTCTCCCCCGCCAGATTGGTGAGCTTATCAATGCAGTGACAAGGCTAATTTTGCTCACTATCTTAATTCTAAAACCTAACACTGTCCTGATCCTTAGCAGATACCCTATGAATATACCTTGCCTGAAATTTTGGAGTCACTAAAAGCTCAGAAGAGGGGCTCCAGATATTGTGCATGGTCAAGGAATCAAAACAAGGCGATCCTTGTGCCGAGCCTTGAAGGATGGTTGGACGTCAACAGGCCAGTGGTGGGAGAGTGGGACGCACTGGAGAGGAACGGTCACTGGGCAAAAAAATGGAGGCAAGAGAGGGCAATGCATGCAGGCAACTCCAAGGAGGCTGGTCTGGCGAGAGCAGGGTTTCTCAGCCTCAGCACTACGGACATTTTGGCTTATTCTTTGTCATGTGTAGCTGTTCTATGCATTGCAGGATATTTAGCAGCACCCGAGGCCTCTGTCCAGTAGATACCAGAGCCAATTCCCCCTTTCACCCCTAACCGTGACCATCGAAGATGCCCCCAGATATTGGCAAATGATCTCCCCCTGCCAATTCAGACCCACTGCCAGGGTTTTTCCAGTGAGAAGAAAAAAAAAAAAAAAAAACAGGGACATAACACAAGATGCTGATAGAGGAAAAAGCAGAGGGAAAAGGTCAAAAGACATGTGCATCATGGCCAAAGTGGATGGGCTTAACCTGAGCTCAGTGGGAAAATCCCTGAGGGGTTGAAACCGGGCAGGGCCACGAATGCAGCCTTGTGTTTTGGGCAAATCACTTGGCAGAGTGGTTCGCAGGGGGTTAGGCATGTCTGCAAGGAGAACAGGCTGTTTCAGCCCTCCATGCAAGAAGACATGAGAGCCGGAACTGAGGCCATGGGCAGGAGAAGTGGGAGGGCAGATGAGAGCTTCTCAGGAGGTTAAACCCACAGTGTTTGGCTCCGAAGAAAGATGATATCAGCAGAGATGTGATGAAAGTAACCCCTTCAAGGATGGAGGGGAAGCTAAGCAAGAGAGGCTTGCTGGAAGCTAAACAGTTAATATCGGAGAAGGATGCTAATCAAATGAGCAAGTGTGAAGTGAAAATGCCAACCCAAGGGAAGAAATCCTGCCAAAGGTGGCGCAGACACACAGAGGAAAATGTGAGCTGTGCTCGTGAGATGGTCCTGAGCGTGGAGTCAAACTGCATGAGAGGATTCAGGCAGAGGGAAACAGATGGTCCTTGCGATGTCCTCAGTCACTTGACAAGCTGGATAAATAACTGTTGCCAGGGAAGAAATAATAAAAGCAGGATTCTGCCAGCATGAGCTGCTGCTGCCGCCACGGCCTTTGGTTCAGAGCATGCTTCTGGAGGCGAGGGGAAGGCAAATAAATATGGAATGACGGAGGGAAATCAATTAGCCCCTCACAGATGGCCTCCCACATCCAAGAGACGGTTACTGCCACTAACATGAAAGGTTGAATAAGGAAGGAAGAGAAATAACACAGAGAAGGCTGTGTCCAGGGCTTCGTGAGATAGCCTCACAGAAGCAGGGGTGCCCACAGAGCTCACAGGACAGCTGTGGGGGACGGGACCTGGGCCAAGCCTGGCCAGGCCAGTGCCTGAGAGCTCAGGCCAAGCTTCCCTGAGGGGGCGGAAACTCAGGCTTGCAGAACCGGACTGCGGCAGTTACGGACCCTGACAATTCTACTGCCTGCAGAAACCCACGGGGTGTGGCAGGGTGCGGGGGTGCTTTGGTGGGAGGAAGAGATGGACTTCCCATTAAATATATTGCATTTTAAAGTAAACAGCACAACAGGCTAGCTCATGAAATGGAAAGAGCGCTGAAAAGAGAATAATGCATAATTAAAGCGAGCAATTGTATAACGTCCTTAAGCTAGACTCTGACTTCATGTGATGCTCAACAAATTAAGATGGAGGAGGAAAAGGGGAAGGGAGAAATGGCAGGAGGAGGAGGAAAGAAAAAGAAAAGAAAGGGGAAGAGAAAGAAGAGGAACAGGGAAAAGAAATTTGTGAGCAAAACCATCACACTGTATTATTTTTCCCCACCAGAGGCACGTTTATCAAGTTTGAGCCTGGGGTAATAATCTGAGGTTTTGCTCATGTTTCTCTTTTATCATTCATAATTGAAATGTTATTGACATTTCTTGGGCATCTGAAGATGAGCCTAATTTATTTTCATCTTTTCTGAATTTGATATCAATAATATTCATGAAGCCACACAATGCCTAAATGAGGCCTCAAAAGCTGTTACTCTAAAGAAAGAAATTCTTGCATTTTTATAGTTCTTTACATGATTTTATTGGATCCTGACAACAACCCTGTGTGAGGGGCAAAACGAGGTATTATTATCTTCTCTTTTTTTTCAGTGGAGGAAATGACAACGCACTCTGGTATTCTTGCCTGGAGAATCTGCATGGACAGAGGAACCTGGCAGGCTACAGTCCACGAGGTCACAGAGTTGGACATGACTGAGTGACTAACACACACACACTAATATAGATTTACAAAGTCTAATGAGCTTTCCAGGGGCTTCCCTGGTGGCTCAGTGGTAAAGAATCTGCATGCAATGCAGGAGACCTGAGTTCGATCCCTGGGTCGGGAAAATCCCCTGGAGGAGGGCATGGCAACCCACTCCAGTATTCTTGCCTAGAGAATCTCATGGATACAGGAGCCTGGTGGGTTACAGTCCATAGAGTCACAAAGAGTCAGACACAACTGAAGCCACTTAGCATGCACGCATGCACACGAGTTTCCCGAGCTTTCCTAGCTCATTGTATGAAACTTGGGGTTGAAAATCATGTCTTTGATTCTCCATTTAATGCTCATGGGGTCTTAGTTCCCTTACTGCAAATTGAACCTGGGCCCTTGACAGTGAGAGTAGAATCCTAATCACTGGACCATCAGGGAATTCCCCTAACCACATCTTTTGATAGCAATAAATACGAAGTCCCTTTTCTCACTATCAATTTGCTTCTGAAAGCAAGGCCACTTCTGCCCCTACTGTGCCCTAACTTTTCCCATTAGCCCATAACTCTATTTTAAGACCAGGAAAGCTCACTTCTTCTAGAAAATTCTCCTTGATTAATTCTACCTTAATTAACCCCACTTTTAGACTAACAGGTTCTTAATTCTTCAGTTCAGTTCAGTCACTCAGTCGTGTCCGACTCTGCGACCCCATGAATCATAGCACGCCAGGCCTCCCTGTCTATCACCAACTCCCAGAGTTCACCCAAACTCATGTGCATCGAGTCAGTGATGCCATCCAGCCATCTCATCCTCAGTCGTTCCCTTCTCCTCCTGCTACCAATCCCTCCCAGCATCAGAGTCTTTTTCAATGAGTCAACCCTTCGTATGAGGTGGCCAAAGTATTGGAGTTTCAGCTTTAGCATCAATCCTTCCAATGAACACCCAGGACTGGTCTCCTTCATGATGGACTGGTTGGATCTCCTTGCAGTCCAAGGGACTCTCAAGAGTCTCCTCCAGCACCATAGTTCAAAAGCATCAATTCTTTGGTGCTCAGCTTTCTTCACAGTCCAATTCTCATATCCATACATGACCACTGGAAAAATCATAGCCTTGACTAGATGGACCTTTGTTGGCAAAGTAATATCTCTGCTTTTTAATATGCTATCTAGGTTGGTCATAGTTCGCACATGTTGGGTTGCATTTTTTAAAACTAGAGATTTTATTACAGCTACTATAGTGAAGGCTTTTGAATACACCTTCATGTAGTAGGAAATGGTTTTTAAAATATTAAACAATTTGAAATCAATATCTTGTAAATAAAAAGGGCTGAATATCAGCAATTTAATATGAATCAGCTCAATCTTAACCATCATTTTTGTAGAGATTGCTTTTTCCCAGTTTTCACTTCCTCTCATTCAAGAAACTGTGCTGGTCTGAGCTAACTGCTTGCCTCAGTTCCCAAAATAAAAGGTATTAACAGAAAGCAGAAGATAAAGAACTTTTTCTGCCTTTTTAGGTCTCAAAAGGGTGAACCTTTAAGGGAAAAAATAAACTTAAGGAACAGGTAAAAGTTTGTGAAAAAATATTTTAGGCACAAGCAAAAACAAACAAACACTCTCTGGGACTTCCCTGGTGGTCCAAAGGCTAAGACTCTGAGCACTCAATGCAGGGGGCCACGGTTTGATCCCTAGTCAGGGAACTAGATGCCACATGCCACAAAGAAAGGTCCCGCACACTACAACTAAGACTCAGCACAACCAAATAAATAAATCAAGCCCTCTCAGCTGGGAGGGGAAAAAAGATTCACTGGACCCAGGAAAAAGTGGGAGAGGACCAGAGCTGAAGGGATTAGAGTCAACTTCATGTATATAAGTATAGATGGTCTGAGCCAATAAGGCTGGGTCTGCAGGAAGCACAGGTTGTGAGAAGACCCAGACGTGCAGGTCACCAGGCTCCTCTCAAGAGCACACCGTCCATCATCCATAGATAAAAGCCCTTGGGAGGTTGAGGTGACACATGAGGTCCATTGGGATGGTCAACTCCTAAGGGCTGCTGGCTCAAAGTTGCATTTCCTGTCCTTTTATGGTCAATAGCATGTTGCTCCTTGATCACCCCAAAAGGAGTCAAAAGGAATGCCTCCACTCTCTGTGCTGATACTCTGCCTGGCCCCTGTCTACTTCTTCCCTATTCACCTCCTCCCCTTGGCATCCAGAACCCCAGCCCCAGGCGTTGTCTACTTCGTACTTTTGCAACATGCTTGATCAATTCACCCAAGGTGGAAATGTCTTTCAGGTGCACACGTCCCATATTATACTTGCATATAAACTTCCAACACTCAAAGCACTTTTCTCACCAACCTTTCTTTAGATTTTTCCAACAGATTTTTCAAGTAAGTAAGAAAGAAAAAAAGCTAAGAATTAAATTCTCTCTTTTTATTGATTCACTGAGTTTTGATCAAGGCCTGCTCCTCACCTGCTAGGACATACGACGTACCCCAACCCCCCATTTTAATGTGTTCAGAAAAGGGGAGAGCCACAAAAACTCCATTATTGAGTTACTTGTGTTCCAGGGGCTTCCAAAAGATGAGTCTGGCATTGGTGTGCAAGACAGATGAAGCAGAGAGAAAAAAACGTATAGGGAAGGTTTGCTGGAATCCAGGAATGATGTGACATGCTCAGAGATGCTTATTGTACTGTGTTTTAAAAATGATAACAATAATTCTTTTAGTGATTTGTCTAAAACCTGGGCTAGTCACTAAAACAGATAAAATATTTATTCATTCCTTGTTCATTCCTTAGTGCCCCAAAGTTACTGGGCCAAAACAGATTTATGGGACGCCTTTAAAAGCCCAAGACAGACCATTGAAAGAAGGGAGATCAAGTTCCTGGAAACTGTCATTAACAATCTCCTGCCTCTTTAAACTCTTTCCCGTGTGGGATCTTAGCAGCAGGTCAGAACCCACATCGGAATAGGAATTGTAAAAGATTCTGGCTTCATAGCTATATGTGATAAAACAAAAATTGACTTTCAACTGAAGTTAGCATGGGGGAAGTCAAACGTGAAAGATGGTGTAAAACCTCCAGCATTTTCATGGGCGTGGAAAGTACACTGTTGTTTAGAGACTGCTCAAGACTGAACGGGTCCCTGCCCAGATATCAGTGGGCTGTGCATATAACTCCATTTAAAAGCGCTTGAGCATTGTTTATCTTGAACTTTATTTGCCTTTTTATTGCCCAGTTGCTCAAGCCAGAAATAGGACATTATCCTCCTTTCTCTTCTTCTTCAACGCAAATATCCAATCAATCACCCGTTCCCACAGCTCAGTGGCTCAAACTTTAGCATGCATCAGAATCACTCAGTGGGTGGCTTGTTGGGCCCAGCCTTAGAGTTCCTCGGATGAGGGCTGAGCATCTGGGTTTGTGACACATTTCCAGGTGATGCTTTAATTTGGAGCCCACACGTTGAGAACCACTGCTGGAGACTGGGTCCTGAGCCTCTATCACATTCATCCATTTTTGCTATTCCCATCCTGAGTATTTTAATCCAGGTCACCCACTGTACCTCAACTGTTTTATGGCAGGGATCGTTTTTAAGACACAAATCTTATCATTTAGACCCCTGCTGAAAACTTCAGTGACTCTCTAGGACCCAAAAGATGATGTTCATCTCCTCTCTTTGCCTTCCTCAGAGACAAAATTTTAATCCTTTGTCTGATTATTTTGTTATTTAACTCCATATTTCAAAATAACATCCTTGTATTGCCATTCCTTACAATTTTAGTTTTATGCTTTACTATTGAATTACCACTGTAAGACATTCGGTTCTCTCTAGATATTTAATCCTTCATGAGCCCTACACATTTTCCCATTTTCTCATATCATTCTTTTGTCAGCATTAATGGTAACTGCTTACATATTGTGACTATGCAAATGATATTCGCAGCTCAGCCATTTATGATCACTTTTTGTTTTGCCTATAGTGAATAATCCAGACCACCTGAACCGCCTCTTGAGAAATCTGTATGCAGGCCAGGAAGCAACAGTTAGAACTGGACATGGAACAACAGACTGGTT
>SJYT01076685.1:128359-202545 GCA_006410635.1 Cephalophus harveyi
GAAAGAGATGGGAATACCAGACCACCTGACCTGCCTCTTGAGAAACCTATATGCAGGTCAGGAAGCAACAGTTAGAACTGGACATGGAACAACAGACTGGTTCCAAATAGAAAAAGGAGTATGTCAAGGCTGTATATTGTTACCCTGCTTATTTAACTTATATGCAGAGTACATCATGAGAAACGCTGGACTGGAAGAAGCACAAGCTGGAATCAAATATCAATAACCTCAGACATGCAGATGACACCACCCTTATTGCAGAAAGTGAAGAGGAACTAAAAAGCCTCTTGATGAAAATGAAAGAGGAGAGTGAAAAAGTTGGCTTAAAGCTCAACATTCAGAAAACTAGGATCATGGCATCCGGTCCCATCACTTCATGGGAAATAGATGGGGAAACAGTGGAAACAGTGTCAGACTTTATTTTTGGGGCTTCAAAATTACTGCAGATGGTGATTGCAGCCATGAAATTAAAAGACGCTTATTCCTTGGATGGGAAGTGTGACCAACCTAGATAGTATATTGAAAAGCAGAGACATTACTTTGCCGACTAAGGGCCGTCTAGTCAAGGCTATGGTTTTTCCTGTGGTCATGTATGGATGTGAGAGTTGGACTGTGAAGAAAGCTGAGTGCCGAAGAATTGATGCTTTTGAAGTGTGGTGTTGGAGAAGACTCTTGAGAGTCTCTTGGACTCCTAGGAGATCCAACCAGTCCTTTCTGAAGGATATCAGCCCTGGGATTTCTTTGGAAGAAATGATGGAGCTGAAACTCCAGTACTTTGGCCACCTCATGTGAAGAGTTGACTTATTGGAAAAGACTCTGATGCTGGGAGGGATTGAGGGCAGGAGGAGAAGGGGACGACCGAGGATGAGATGGCTGGATGGCATCACTGACTCGATGGACGTGAGTCTGAGTGAACTCCGGAAGTTGGTGATGGACAGGGAGGCCTGGCGTGCTGCGATACATGGGGTCACAAAGAGTCAGACAATACTGAGCGACTGAACTGAACTGAGGTTCCTCTGTCCATGGTCTTCTCCAGGCACGAATAATGAGTGAGTAGCCATTCCCTTCTCCAAAGGATCTTTTAAACCAAGGGATAGAACCCAGGTCTCCTGCAATGCAAACATATCCTTCACTGTCTAAGCCATGTACTCCCTCCATTTCCAAGTAAATCTTTATCAACTGGTCAGTATAAAAATATGTCCTTAAGAGCTTAAAAGTAAGTTCACCAGATGGGGATTTAGGTTTACTAGTGTATGTGTAATCTAGGAAAATTTACATGTCCATGCTCATTAAAAATCATCACTACACATTAACTGTTTGTCTACCAGTGTAGGTCTCTATTTCCTGAATTATACTTTTGAGATAGAAGAATAATCCAGATAAATATTTGTTAAAAGATAAGTTAAGGATATAAGACAAAAAGATATGACACTGAAAGACGAACTCCCAAGTCATCTTTATGCTACTGGAGAAGAGCAGAAAAATAGTTCCAGAAGTAATGAAGAGACTGAGCCAAAGTGGAAACAATGCCCAGTTGTGGATGTGTCTTTGGTGAAAGTAAAGCCCGATGCTATAAAGAACAATATTGCATGCATAGGGACCTGGACTGTTAGGTCCATGACTCAAGGTAAATTGGAAGTGGTCGAACAGGAGATGACCAGAGTGTCAATTCCTAACATTGACATTTTAGGAATCAGTGAACTGAAAAGGACATAAATGAACAAATTTAATTCAGGTGACCATTATATCTACCACTGCAAGCAAGAATTCCTTTGAAGAAATGGAGTAGCCATCATAGTCAACAAAAGAATCCAGAATGCAGTGCTTGGGTGCAATCTCAAAAATGAAAGAATGCTCTCAATTTATTTCCAAGGCAAACCATTCAATATCAGAGTAATCCAAGTCTATGCCACAACCACTAATGCTGAAGAGGCTGAAGATGAACAGCTCTATGAAGCGCTACAAGACTTTCCAGAACCAACACCAGAAAAAGATGTCCTTTTCATCATAGGGGACTGAAATGCAAAAGCAGGAAGTCAAGAGATACCTGGAGTAACAGGCAAGTTTGGCTTTGGAGTACAAAATGAAGCAGGGCAAAGTGTAACAGCATTTTGCCAAGAGATCGTATTGGTCATAGCAAACATCCTCTTCCAACAGCACAAGAGATGACTCTACACATGATTATATTCTTTGCAGCCAAAGATGGAGAAGCTCTATATAGTAAGGAAAAACAAGACCAGGAGCTGACTATGGCTCAGATCATGAACTCCTCATTGCCAAATATAGACTTAGATTGAAGAACATAGGGAAAACCACTAGGCCATTCAAGGATGACCTATATCAAATCCTATATGATTATACTGTGGAAGTGACAAATAGATTCAAGGAATTAGATCTGAAAGACAGAGTGCCTGAAGACCTATGGATGGAGGTTCATAACATTGTACAGGAGGCAGTGATCAAAACCACACCAAGAAAAGGAAATGCAACAAGGCAAAATGGTTGTCTGAGGAGGCCTTACAAATAGCCGAGAAAAGAAGAGAAGCTAAAGGCAAAGGAGAAAAGGAAAGATACGCTTTTTTGAATGAGGAATTCCAAAGAATAGCAGGAAGAGATAAGAAAGCATTCCCCAGTGATCAGTGCAAAGAAAGAAAGGAAAACAATAGAATGGGAAAGACTAGAGATCTCTTCAAGAAAAATAGAGATACCAGGGAACAGTTCATACAAAGATGGGCACAATAAAGGACAGAAATGGTATGGACCTAACAGAAGCAGAAGATATTAAGAAGAGGTGACAAAAGAACATACAGAAGAACTATACAAAGAAAGATCTTCATGACCCAGATAACCACAATGGTGTGATCATTCACCTAGAGCCAGACATCCTGGAGTGTGAAGTCAAGTGGGTCTTAGGAAGAATCACTAGGAACAAAGCTAGTGGAGGTGATGGAATTCCAGCTGTTCAAATCCTAAAAGATGATGCTGTGAAAGTGCTCCACTCAATATGCCAGAAATTTGGAAAACTGAGCAGTGGCCACAGGACTGGAAAATGTCAGTTTTCATTCCAATCACAAAGAGGGGAAATATTAAAGAATATTCAGACTCCTCACAATTGCCCTCATTTCACATGCTAGCAAGGTAATGCTTAAAATCCTTCAATCTAGACTTCAACTGTATGTGAACTGTGAACTTCCAGATGTCCAAGCTGGATTTAGAAAAGGCAGAGGAACCAGAGATCCAATTGCCAACATCTGCTGGATCACAGAAAAAGCAAGAGAGTTCCAGAAAAACATCTACTTCTGCTTCATTGACTATGCCAAAACCTTTGACTGTGTGAATCACAACAAACTGGAAAATTCTGAAAGAGATAGGAATATTGGGTCACCTAACGTGCCTCCTGAGAAACCTGTATGCAGGTCAAGAAGCAACATTTAGAACTGGACGTGGAACAACAGACTGGTTCCAAATCAGGAAAGGAGTACGTTAAGGCTGTATATTGTCACCCTGCTTATTTAACTTACATGAAGAGTATATCATGTAAAATGGTGGGTTGGATGAAACACTAGCTGGAATCAAGATTGCTGGGAGAAATATCAGTAACCTCAGATATCAAATGACACCTCCCTTATGGCAGAAAGTGAAGAAGAACTAACGAGCCTCTTGATGAAAGTGAAAGAGGAGAGTGAAAACTGGCTTAAAACTCAACATTCATAAAACTAATACCATGGCATCCAGTCCCATCACTTCCTGGCAATAGATGGGGAAAGAATGGAAACAGTGACAGAATTTATTTTCTTGGGCTCCAAAATCACTGAGGACTTTGATTGTGGTCATGAAATTAAAAGACGCCTGCCCCTTGAAAGAAAACTGTGAAAAAACTACACAACATATTAAAAAGCAGAGACATCACTTTGCAGAGAAAAGTCCATATAATCAAAGCTATGGTTTTTTCAGTAGTCCTTTATGGATGTGAGTGTTAGACAAAAAGAAGATTGAGCATCTAAGAACTGATGCTTTTGAACTGTGTTGGGGAAACTCTTGAGAGTCCCTTGGACTGCAAGGAGATCAAACCAGTGAGTCTTAAAGGAAATCAACCCTCAATATTCATTGGAAGGACTGATGCTGAAGCTGAAACTCCAATACTTTGGGCACCTGATGGGAAGAGTCTTGGAAAAGACCCTGATGATGGGAAAGGTTGAAGCCAGGAGGATATGGGGATGATAGAGGATGAGATAGTTGGATAACATCACTGACTTAAATGGACATGAATTTGAACAACCTCCCGGAGACAGTGAAGGAGAGGGAAGCCTGGTATGCTGCAGTCCATGGGGTGGCAAAGAGTCGGACATGCACTAGTGACTGAATAACAACAACAACAAAGGCTGTATCAGTTTTTTGAAGTGAGCCGTGTACCCAGCCAATGTGATACAATTAGCATCATATTTCTGATTTCTTACTTACAGCCAAATTGATTCTCTAGGCTCTGCTCCTCCCTGTCTCCTAGTCTCAGCTCTCTTTTATACCCAAACTCATGACATCTCCCATTAACTCTGGAATATTCAAACTTTGGAAACAATTCAACCTCTACTTTCAGCATCACAAACTGAACTCATCATCTTCCTTTTATTGACTGATGATGATCAGTAACAACTTTCCTTCAATTTTCACTCCCAGCCTTTTCTGTTTGAAATTATAATAAACTCGTGGTGGGCTGCCATCTGTGGGGTCGCACAGAGTCGGACATGACTGAAGTGACTTAGCAGCAGCAGGAAAATAGTGCAAAGAAAGTCCTGAGTAGACGATTTTACATTAACTTATAAAATCCCAAACACTGCCTAGATGTTATAAAAGTCACTGTTAAAAGGAAAAGCAACATAATACACAAATTAATTTTTATCTTTATTTTACTTATTTTATTTTATACATAAAAGTACACATTGATTTCATTTAGAAATTAATTAAAAAAATTCTTTGGTACTTAAGAACTCCATGTAATTAAGAACACAAATCTAAATACACTTTAGAAATTATTTCTCTACTACTTTCTAGTGGAGTCTAGTAGTTTTTGTTGTAATGAGTTAAGATTAAGACATGATCTACAAGCTCTCTATTCTTTTAAAATGACAAACTATGTCTGTCACTAGTTAAATAATTAACTTAGGACTTCTTTTTCAGTACTTTTATGCCTCTAAGCTTATTGTAATTTGGAATATAGACAGATGGCTAAGTGAAAATTGAAGGAAGGTTATGATTGATCAATATAATTATAACAAGAAAATGATGTGGATCATGTTTTTAATGCTGGAAATAGAGGTTGAACGGTCCCAGAAGTTTGAATATCCTAAAATTATGGATGCCATAGAAGTTCATATACTACCAAATATTCATATTACTATGTATATTTTTCATTCTTGAAGTTCATGAAAATTAGCCCTAAATCCAAAATATATATGGTGATTTAACTGCACATATAAAAATTTCCTAAATTTGATTGTCCATCATTACCAAGAGATCACTTCTGTTATAAGCTATCAAATTCACCTTCAGATCCTGGAATATCTCCAGTGACTCAGAAGACTGAAATACCACACTAGTCTATGGTTTAAAATAGTATGATTTGAACTGTCTTCTTTCTTTTAGAAAACTTGTATATATAAATTACCAGCAAAAGGAAAACCATTTATCCTAACAATAAATATCACTTTCCCTCATGTTTATTTTCATTTGAACTAACCTCCAGAAAGAGATTTCTGCTTTAACAGTGAACTACAGCATCTGAAGCAGAGCCAGAAATAATATTTCCCATAGTTATCGCCACTGCTATTTGGCTCTCGTCAGCTACTCAGTTTAAAGTATGGGAACTTTATTAGTCTATTTCCCAGCTTTTCTCTATATATTGAGCTATTCTTGGTAAGATATGGGAGAAACTTGCCAACTTATAGGATTTCCATGACATATCCCATGCCCAGTTGTTACTTTAAATTAAAAACGAGTATTGGATAGCTTTAAAAACATTTGGTAAGTTACAAATAGGTTAATTTGATATCACATAATGTTATAACCAGTTTCCAAGTTTCCTTGTGTGCTAAACACACATTTTCAATTTACTAGAGTTCAGCCAAATCCATTTTAAATTTTGGCTCATGCCCCAAACCAAAGCTATTTGGATTTTCACAATTGTATTTTATGGGACACAGAAACATGACCGTATCAAAAGGTCACAATTAGGTTGTGTCTCAGACCCAACAAAGACATAGTGAGCAAGAGAAAATGTAAGGCATAAACTTTGCCCTCAGTGAACTCAAAATCTAAACAGAGATAAAAACCAATTCTTAAAAAATTAATACATAAAAGAAGATAAGGACTAAGCTGACTAGAAGGATGTTAGTAAGCAAAAATTATAAAAAGGGAAGGTTTCCTGAAAAAGTTAGAAAGTAGGGAAAGATATGAAGACCAAGGGCTTCCCTGGTAACTCAGAGGTAAAGGATCTGCCTGCCAATGGCAGGAGATGTGGCTTCGATTCCTTTGTCAGAAAGATCTCCCAGAGAAGGAAATGGCAACCCACTGCAGAGTTCTTGCCTGGGAAATCCCATGGACTGAGGAGCCTGGTGGGCTACAGTTCATGGGGTTGAAAATGAGTTGGATACGGCTTCAGTTCAGCTCAGTTCAGTCACTTAGTCATGTCCGACTCTTTGTGACCCCATGAATCACAGCATGCCAGGCCTCCCTGTCCATCACCAACTCCCGGAGTTCACTCAGATTCATGCCCATCGAGTCAGTGATGCCATCCAGCCATCTCATCCTCTGTCGTCCCCTTCTCCTCCTGCCCCCAATCCCTCCCAGCATCAGGGTCTTTTCCAGTGAGTCAACTCTTCTCATGAGGTGGCCAAAGTACTGGAGTTTCAGCTTTAGGATCATTCCTTCCAAGGAAATCCCAAGGCTGATCTCCTTCAGAATGGACTGATTGGATCTCTCTGCAGTCCAAGGGACTCCAGTGACTAAAATTACAGCAATGAAGACCAAATGAAATTCTTGTTCTCAAAGTCAAATAAGACAAGCTCCCAGAACCTCTCACGACCTTGTTATGTCATTATTCAGTTCAGTTCAGTTCAGTTCAGTGGCTCAGTTGTGTCCAAGTCTTTGTGACCCCATGGCTGCAGCATGCCAGGCTTCCCTGTCCTTCAGCAACTCCTGGAGCTTACTCAAACTCATGTCCATCAAGTTAGTGATGCCATCCAACCAGCTCATCCTCTGTCATCCCCTTCTCCTCCCGCCTTCAGTCTTTCCCAACATCAGGGTCTTTTCCAATGAGTCAGGTCTTTGCAGTAGGTAGCCAAAGTATTGGAGTTTTGGGTTCAGTACCAGTCCTTCCAATGAATATTCAAGACTAATTTCCTTTAGGGATGGACTGGTTGGATCTCCTTGCAGCCCAAGGGACTCTCAAGAGTCGTCTCCAACACCACAGTTCAAAAGCATCAATTTTCCAGCGCTCAGCTTTCTTTATGGTCCAACTTCCACAACTGTATATAACTACTGAAAAAAAACCCATAGCTTTGACTAGATGGACTTTTTTTTTTGCAAAGTAATGTCTCTGCTTTTTAATATGCATTCTAGGTTGGTCATAGCTTTTCTTCCAAGGAGCAAGTGTCTTTTAATTTCATGGCTGCTGTCACCATCTGCAGTGATTTTAGAGTCCCCCAAAATACAATCTTTTGCTGTTTCCATTATTTCTCCATCCATTTGCCATGAAGTGATGGGACCAGATGCCATGATCTTAGTTTTCTGAATGTTGAGCTTTAAGCCAACTTTTTCTCTCTCCTCTTTCACCTTCATCGAGAGGCTCTTAAGTTCTTCCTCACTTTCTGCCATAAAGGTGGTGTCATCTGAGGTTCTTGATATTTCTCCTGGCAGTCTTGATTCCAGCTTGTACTTCATCCAGCCTGGCATTTCTCATGACATTCTGCATATAAGTTAAATAAGCAGGGTGTCAATATACAGCCTTGAGTTACTCCTTTCCTGACTTAGAACCAGGCTGTTGTTCCACATCCAGTTCTAACCGTTGCTTCTTGATTTGCATACAGGTTTTTCAGGGGGCAGGTCAGGTGGTCTGATGTTCCCATCTCTTGAAGAATTTTCCATAGTTTATTGTGATCCACACAGTCAAGGCTTTGGCATAGTCAATGAAGCAGAAGTAGATATTTTTCTGGAACTCTCTCACTTTTTCAGTGATCCAATGGACGTTGGCAATTTGATCTTTGGTTCCTCTGCCTTTTCTAAATCCTGTTATGTCAGTTAACTGTGAGAGATTTAAACTCTCATTATTGTTTCCTATGAGAATGTGAACATTTCAAAAATAGGTTTACTGGTAACAGATTCCCTCAAATTTTATTTTTCTGGGAAGTTTTTTCTTGTCTGTACTCCTCTACAGGTTATTATTATTATTTTTGTTTGTTTGCTTGCTTTCCCTAGCTTCTTCAAAATTTTTCTATGAAAATTTCTTTGTCTTTTATTTTCTTCAGTTTGCATATTATTTCTTAATTATAGGTTTTTTAAAAGCACTTTTTATGTTTAGTGGTATCTGAAATTCCTGGATTTGTGGTTTGGTTTCTACATTAGTTTGGGATATTCACACTAATCAATTGCTTCAAATATTTATTCTGTTTCTGTCTCTTCTTCTTCTTGTTACATGCTTTGTGATTCTCCCATAGTTTGTGGGTATTCTGGGTTTACTTTTTCTTCTTTCATTTTTTCCAGTTTTTGATGTTTTTATTGATATAGCTTTAATCTCACTGATTTTTTTTTTCAGTTGTGCCCAGCCTATTAAAAAATCTATCAAAGATATTTGTTCCTATTACAGTGTTTTGATTTCTTGTATTTCTTTCTGATTCTTTTTTAGACTTCCCATCTGTCTGCTTACTTTACCCATGTGTTCTTGAATGTTGTTCACTTTTTCCATTAGATCTGTGGGCCTATCAAATACAACTACTTTAAATTTCTGGTCTGATAATACCAACATTCTGACATATCTCTGTCAGATTCTGATGCTTCCCTTGTCTCTTGAAATGTAGTTTTTTGTCCTTCAATATGCCTTTTTTTTTTTTTTTATGAAACCTGAACATTATGTACTGGATAAAAATATCTGAAGTAAATATTCTTTTAGTGTGAGGTTTGATGTTCATCTGGCTAAGAGTATAATTGTGCTTACCATTGCTGTGGCTGCTGGTGTCACAGGCTAAAATTTCCTCTGGAATTATTCTTTTTATCTCCCCCATTGTCTTTGGAGTTCCCTAGAGACTTGTTCTTAAGTAAGGTTAAGCGTGCAGTTCTTTCAGTTGGGTTCCTCTGTTGTTATGCAGGAGCCCTACTGATGTGGTGGTAGGAAGAGAGAGAAAACTTTACGTAGTCCTATTTCTTTGATGAATTTCAGTCTTTTAGTGAGCCTGTATACTTGGGTTGGGACCTTCGCAAGTGGTTAAGTGCTTGTCATTTCTTGTGCCCTCCCCTCTTGGTTTTGGCAGGAAGGCTAGAAGGGACTGGAATTGATATTTCCTTTCTCCTTCATGGAGGTCTAGTAGGGGCTAGGTTTAGGTCCTCCCCCCCCTCCCCCACCCCATATACAAGGCTAGGATGGGCTTCTGCTGGGTATTCCCTTTTCCCCAGGTTGGTGAGCCTTGGGTAAATTCCCAGTCATTTAACCTCTGGAGAAATAGGCTTTTTTTTTGAGAGCAGATTTTGTTAATAAGAGCTGAGTTCTCTGGAGTGTTTTAGATTGGTGACATATCTCCTCTCCATCCTGGAAAGAGTAGGAATTATTTCTCTGGTCTTTACTGTGATAACCTGATAGGACTCCTGGAGGAAAACTCATAAAAGTGTAGGTTCCCCACTAAGATTAGGCCCCTGTCTTTGAGTTTCAGTTCTCAAACTTGTCCACATGCAGTCTCCAGCAATTTGCCAAGTATAATTTAGGTATTCCTATCCTGGTACTGATTCACATGGAGGTGTCCATTACTTTATGATTCTTTGACTCTGACTGTATATCTCTCTAATTTTTGAGACAGTAGTTTGACACATGATTTCGATTAAAAACTACATCAGGGGCAACCATCCCACTGAAGCCCTTTTTATTTTCTGGTATTCTTTTGTTAGAACCATATATGGAACAACTAATTGGTTCAGAATTGGGAAAGAGTACCTTAAGGCTGTATATGATCACCTTGTTTATTTAACTTCTATGCAGAGTACATCATGTGAAATGCCAAGCTGGATGAATCACATGTTGGAATCAAGATTGCTGGGAGAAATATCAACAAGCTCAGATATGCAGATGATACCATTCTAATGGCAGAAAGTGAAGGGGAACTAAAGAGCTTCTTGATGAGGGTCAAGGAAATACGTGAAAAAATTGGCTTGAAACTCAACATTCAAAAAACTAAGATCATGGCATCTGGTCCTATCACTTCGTGACAAACAGAAGGTGAAGAAGTGGAAGAAGTGACAGATTTTACTTTCTTGGGCTCAAAAATAACTGCAGATAGTGATAGCAGCCATAAAATTAAAAGATGATTGCTCCTGGGAAGAAAAGCTATGACAAAATTAGACAGTGTATTAAAAAGCAGAGACATCGTTTTGAGACAAAGGTCTATACAGTTAAAGTTATGGTTTTACCAATAGTCATGTACAGATGTGAGAATTGGATCATAAAGAAGGCTGAACACTGAAGAATTGTTGTTTTTGAACTATGGTTCTGGAGAAGACTCTTGAGAGTCCTTTGGACAGCAAGAAGATCCAACCAGTCAATCCTAAAGGAAACCAACCCTGAATATTCATTGGATTGCCTGTTGCTGAAGTTGAAGTTCCAGTATTTTGGCCACCTAATGTGAAGAGCCAACTCATTGAAAAAGACCCTGATGCTGGAAAAGATTGAGGGTAGGAGGAGAAAGGGGCAGCAGAGGATGAGATGGTTAGATAGCATCACTGAATCAATGGACATGAGTTTGTGCAAACTTAAGGAGATAGTGAAGAACAGGGAAGCCTTGAGTGCTACAGTCCATGGGGTGGCAAAGATTTAAGTGATTGAACAACAACATTTTTCTTTTCTTTTGTATATCTGTTAGCCTACTAGTTCCTCTGTTTCTTAACAATATTTCATCTCAGCTAACTTGATGATAAGCTGAGTATTCCTTTTGTGTTCCATTGAGCAGGACTCTAAATTACAGTGTATGAGCAGTATTCTGCTAGGAATTTTTCTAATCAAGTTCTTTAACTCTGTACATCTTCCTTGGTTAGGAATTTGTAAGCCAACTTTCATCTTCCCTCAACATCCCTACATAATATTTCATCAAAATTATTCTATTTTGTGCCATTCAATTAGAACTCTTTCTGAGTTTCCATCACTGGGGAAGACCACCATATCAACAGATTATACGTGTGTATGTATTCATGTCTCTGTCTATCCATCCATCCACAGTAATATATATTTATATTTTCATATATATTTCAGTCCTGTAATGGAAAGGAGCTTGTGTGGGAGGGTAAACATTTATGCTGAAGTTAGGATCTTTTCTAGATACCTTAAAATCTTTTTTTTTTTTTTTTAAACAGCATTCAGTAGCTTATTGGGAGTCTCCAAAATACCTTGAAAAATTGGTCATACAGAACAAGAGTTCCCAATTTGACAACATTTAGTAGAGGATAGTCTGGTCCCACTGGGCCATGCCTTACAGAAAATCATAGAGTGATGCCCATTTTGAGACATGACACCTCTGTCAACATATAGGACAAAAGATACTATCATGCAGATTTATTAACTGGTAACGTTAGGTTAGGGCATCTAAGGGCACTCATCTGAAGCACAATATGGCATGTGTGGGGTTTGTCAGCTGAGTTGTGCTTTTTTTATTAACAAGGAAAAGTTATTGCACAAAGCCAAAAAGGTTTAAAAAATAGCTTTGAATACAAGAGAATAAAATATAATGTTTGTTTGGGATGTTATGGTAAGTAATCCATAAACTCAAGCCCAGGAATAAAGGAAGAACCATAGTATCTCTGAACATAAGCCCACAATCAATTTTATTACCATAATCACCCAAAAAACTCAAGCTAGCATAACTGGCTGCAAGCAGATTCTTGTGAGCACAAGTTCATAATCATAAATGATATAACATGTTTCAAACAGGTTGGAGTAATGCTTAATATACATTTAGTATAAGCTCAAGCTCCTAAAAGATGAGAAGTGGGAATTATGGGTTAGACTGACAGTTGAATACTTGAGTCCATGTTATGATATTTATTGGGTTGCTTCTGAACCCTGTAGCTTCATATTTAACTGATCACATAACTGATATTTAACTGATTAAATATATTTAACTGATTACATATTTAGCTGATTACATAAATAGTTGTTGCTATTTTGACTAAAATCAGGTTTGTTATTTATGAAGGTTTTATTGACTATTATTGTCATTGAATTTGACTGAGCAATAAGTTCCAGTGCTTACTGACCCACCAGATTAAAAGAGCTCATGAGTTAAGCATCATATTGAGATACATACTCTTACCAATTTGAGTCAAGTAATGATAAAGAATTTACCAGGCAACTTTGCCTGGAGGTTAAAGTGTCTGCCTGGAATGTAGGAGACCCAGGTTCGATCCCTGGGTCGGGAAGATCCCCTGGAGAAGGAAATGGCAACCCACTCCAGTACTCTTGCCTGGAGAATCCCGTGGAGGGAGGAGCCTGGTAGGCTACAGTCCATGGGGTCACAAAGAGTTGGACATGACTGAGCGACTTCACTTCACTTCTTTGCTAAAAACAGAAGACATATGAGAGAGTTCTGTGCTCTATTGCTACCTCTAACTGTAAGATTCCTCTTAGTTGGGTCCTGTGTTCCCATTTCAAAGTAAGAAATTGTATTATGTAAACTGTTAAATTTTTTTCAATGTTGATACCTCATGAAAAATATTTAGGAAGCTTTTGATAAAATTAGAGATACTTAGTTGTCATTTTGGAGAAGGCAATGGCAACCCACTCCAGTACTCTTGCCTGGAAAATCCCATGGGCGGAGGAGCCCGGTAGGCTGCAGTCCACGGGGTTGTGAAGAGTTGGACACGACTGAAGCGACCTAACAGCAGCAGCAGCAGCAGCAGCAGCAGTTGTCATCTAGACCAATGAGAACAGACTATTAAAGAATTAATCCATTTATGTACATATTGTTTGACTTCTCATTTTCTTTCATTTCCTTACTTCCTTTCTTTCTTTTTTTTTTTAAATTCTACAGTGACTCTGATACATAATCAACATTTAGAACCCTTCCTGTATGTATCTTCTAAGTTAAAAATGGATTAGTATAAATAGGGCATCAGTATCCTTAATGAATTTCCTATCCATGTGGTACATCTCAAGAGAATAAAGACTGAATCTAGAAAGAATCTGAAGCAACTACCCAGGCAAAAATGGTGACAAAGAGTAAGAAAGAAATCTTAAGTAGGAAAAGGGAAAACTTAAGGTAGCATCAGACATCTTAAATGCCAAGATTGGTTCTGATTTCAAAGACTGGGATTCTAGAGTTGCTGGGCATTTCAGAGTTTTGAAATTAAGAGTCTCTAAGGTCTGTTCTTCAAGTCCAGATACTTAATCAAGATCATCAATTTATGCAAGACAGGAAAGTCAGTGGAAAGTGTATAACCCTGGAGAGCTGGAAAGCCCTACAAAAAAATAGGACAGGTTCTCATCAAATGACTCATTAACCAGGCTTAACATCCCTGGAGGGTAGATAGCAAGTCTCCATTAATTCTCCCACATTGAAACTACTGTATCTGGGAAACTATACATGTGGAGGTGAGGAAGAGAAAATGTTAAGACTTAGATGTTAAATTAGTTCTAAAATGCGAGAAGGAGGACCTTAATTAGAAGTTTGGGTTTTAGCCCTAGAGCAAGAAATTTTCTAAGCTCTATTATTTAACACAACAACAATATATGTCTTTCCAACCTGTAACATAAAATCTAGCTAAGTATTTCTCAATTATCTCCCCTCATCCCCAGTCCTCACTTGCTTGTCCTAGTTCAGATCCTTCCTTATTTCCAGTCTGAATTAGTGCTCCAGCTTCCTCATTTGGTTGCTCTGCCACTCTCTCCATCATGAGGCCAGTTCACCTTCCATATTCATTAAAGTTCTTTTTTTTTTTTTTTCTTTTAATGAAATGTGAGATATGACTTGAAACTTTTAGTTGTTGCTTGTTACTGACAGGACAAATATTCTCTGCCACGTGAGGCTGGTCCTTTACCATCTGCTTGCTTCTCAAGACTTTTCCTGTGCCTTCCACAAGTCCTCAATTCCAATCAGGCATATCCACTTGACTATTTCCTCTTAGTGATCCATGATGGCATGGTAAGTGGAGACTGAAAAAGATACGTCCCCCCCCCCCCCAAATTAGAATGAGAAAATCAAGGTTTCTGGGGGCTAAGAATAAGGATGCCAGATATAACTGTGTCAGCCTCTTCCCTGTGCCACAGAAGGTGACCCTATTCAGTCATCCACATGAAGAGAGAGCACTGTCGAGTTTTCCAAGTCCAGGAGGGATGAGCCTAGCTGCATTCCAGGACTGATTCCCAACTTCTTTCCTGAAGAGAAAACTCTTCAAAACTCCTGCTTCATTAG
Organism: Cephalophus harveyi; assembly: GCA_006410635.1. Lineage (NCBI taxonomy): Eukaryota > Metazoa > Chordata > Mammalia > Artiodactyla > Bovidae > Cephalophus > Cephalophus harveyi. The sequence continues at coordinate 143,014 of SJYT01076685.1, forward strand.
CAGTGGATCAATAGGAAAGGCAGGATTTTCTGAGTTACTGAAGAAAAGATGAATCTCTACTGATACAGACTTATAAAAGAACACAATGTAATTCTGCTCTTTGCAGGAGGAGGCACTGGCTATCAGTCAGGCTTTCTCATTACAAAGTGATAATCTCTAGATGCAGAGACACAGAGCTGTGAAGTGAATAGGTATGGGAAAAGAGTCAATGATAAAAGTTTAAGTTAATGCCTACCTCATTTTATGTGTGCTAGTATTTTTCCTTGTGGTCTTATTAGGAAAATAGGAATTGATGGCTATGTCAACCATCTTTTTATCTTCTTATTGTGTTGTTTATAATGTTTGTATATAACGCCTGTGAATAGTTCTTACTGAATCAAAACTCAGAAGTGGGGACAGAATTATAGCTTACTGGTCTCCCAAATTCAGTCATTTGAGGAAAATAGTCAAAGTATATAAAAATCTGTACATAAACTTTTTACATATTTTGTTTCTAATTAGAAAGAGAAAGCTCCCTTCTGACTGTCATCTTTCCTTTCAGCCTGTCCATGGAAAAAGTACAGTTGTTTGGAGACTCTAGTATGTATTTTTATTCAGTATTTTTATATGAAAGTATCAAACTGGCACTCATTTTGCATATCATTTTCTAAACGTGTGAATCTGGTTATACCTCAACCTTTACTGTAACCACCTTTCAGATTTCCCATCAAATTCACTTATGTTTTGAATTAAAATTTCAAAAATTTTAATTTTATTAAAGATGAAATCTAAATCCATATGCTTTCTAAAGCACAATGCTTGACAACTGCAATTCTTTTGGTCCATATCACATGGTATGTGGGATTTTAATTCCCTAACTAGGGATTGAACCCATGCCCCCTGCAGTACAAGCACAGAGTCTTAACCACTAGACCACCAGGGAAGTCCCAAAGCTGCATTCTTTAGATGCTATATTTCTTCCATTATTTGAATACCAAAGTTCAAGGTCTGTGTTGCTTTTCAATGATAATCGTTTATATATGTGCAGTACTCTTGCATATATCCCCAATTTTTATCCTCAAAAGAATGTTTTGAAAGTAGGAGAGCAGATGCCAGTCCCCTCTTCTTCTTTTTCTTTTTTTTTCACTTTACAGAAACACAAACTTAGAATTTGATTGGTTTGAAGATATGCCTAAAGTCACTTTAAAGAGTAAAAGCCAGTGAAAACCAAGTTCTACTAAGCCCAGATGAGGCCTTCAGAGTACCTTGTTATCTTAATTAAGGCTTTTGGTTTGCAAGTACTAATGGTGATTTTTTTAGATAGTTGACATGACTTAGACCTCTAAAATGAAACTGGGGACATGTCACAAGGTTTTGATTAGAGAAATTGCAGGATTTTTCATTTTTAAAGAATCATTCTGGCTGCTTTTATGAGAATAGACTGTAGAGGGTGAAAGATGGAAGTAAGAACACTTGGGTGACCATGGCGATAGCCCACATAAGGGATGATGGGAGCTTGAACCAGGAAAATAAACAGTAAAGATAGTGAAATGTGATCTGACTGAGTATGTTTTAAAGAAAAATTCAGTAGAATTTGCTGATGACAATGGATATAAGATAAAAGAGAGAGGTAAAAGATAACTCAGCTTTTCATGTGTGTGATACACAAAGTATGTAGTTACATTAAGTAAAATGGGGAATAACAGGTGGAGAAACTTTGGAAAGGAAGATTAGAATTTAAGGCTTAGACATGTTATATTTGGAGAAGGCAATGGCAACCCACTCCAGTACTTTTGCCTGGAAAATCCCATGGATGGAGGAGCCTAGTAGGCTGCAGTCCACGGGTCGCTAAGATTCGGACATGACTGAGCAACTTCGTTTTCACTTTTCACTTTCATGCATTGGAGAAGGAAATGGCAACCCACTCCAGTGTTCTTGCCTGGAGAATCCCAGGGACAGGGGAGCCTGGTGGGCTGCCATCTATGGGATCACACAGAATTGGCCACGACTGAAGTGATTTAGCAGCAGCAGCATGTTATATTAGAAATAAATCAGGATATTAAATAGACAGTTGTCTATGTAAGCCTGGAGTTCAGAGGAGAGGTCCAAGCGGAGCTAAAAATTTAGGAGTCATGTCTCTTTTGTTCTCTCTCTGCAGAACTTTCTGTTTACAGAAGGGACTATGCACCTTATTCCACTTAAGAGGCAGCATAGACAGAGTAAAGTTATTTGGTCTCAATTCTAATTTATTGAAGAGAAAATCTGATTTGCCTAGTGTTCCTCAGGAGTCTATACTTTGACCAATTAGCTACAGTCAGGGAATGGACTGGTGAGGCAGACACATGGTCTAGCCCAGTAACAGTACAAAGTCGGTCCTGAACAAGAGTCAAATATACCACCCTGTAGGTGACCACAATATACAACCAAGAGCTTTTAAAAAGTGAGAGACCTTAATATATTTATGAGTTATAAGAAATCTGTTGCAACCAACTTTGACAGGGTAGAGAGAAATATATATTAAAGAACTATAAAAGAGTACAGAGATGTATAACTCTCAATTAAAATAAATTTAAAAAACTCAAGAAAAATTGCAGGGAAAACAGCCCAATCAACTATCACTAACATCAGCCCAGGCAAAATAGTATCCTGATAGCGGACACTTTGTTGTATTCTAATTTGATAGCCAAATTCATATTCAGATTTTATCTGGTGATAATATCGAGACTCAAAATTTAGCTATCAAATTTTAATATAGCAGCTAATAGTGAGTCTCAATATTATTGTCAGAGCACTGAATTTAAATCAACTTCTGAAATACTTCTTAAAGTAAATTATAAAATATCTATATCTTATATCATACACTTTTATTTATTTTATTTATAATTTATGGAAAAGATACATTTAATAAGTACAAAAATAAAATTATAAGTGACTATGCATGCAGAATTAATGATTAAAATTCCTTATTTCCTTCTGTTAAAGGGCTGAATATCCATTCCATATTAATGATAACCAAGGCTGATAATACCATTGACATTCAGTTCAGTCCAGTTCAGTTGCTCGGTCGTGTCCGACTCTCTGCAACCCCATGAATTGCAGCATGCCAGGCCACCCTGTCCATTGACATTATCCAACAACTAGTTTATATGTCAAACCATCAGAGAGATGGTAACACAATTGATTAATAGAATTTTTTTAGAACAAAAATGACAGTGTATTGTTAATATTGTTTGTCTCTTTCTAAAAGTAAAAAAAAAAAAAAAAAGATTTAACTATAACATCTCTTAGCGTATGGCCTCGACAACACACGTGTTAAAAGTGCATATTTGTTGGTCTCACTCACCCAGATCTCTGAGGTAATACTTAGTGTGAAATCTGTATTTTTAACAAGCTCTCCAAGGTGACTCTTAATGTGTAGTAGTTTAAAAGCCATTTGCTGAAAGTCAGTATAACAATTTGTTTACAGATTCAGTATAAGCAAAAAAAAAAAAAAAAAAAAAAGCCAAGCCAAATGGAGAATGAGATGACAAGTTGTGTTTCACAACTTTAAATGCTAGTGAAGAAAGGACACACGTTATGATAAAAGTGGGCAAAAAGCCAAGATCATTAAAATTCCGATTGGGTCCCTGCCTGATTTCTCAATGACCTAGTCTTATTTTAAGCAATTCATAAATCAAGAATAAATATTTATTGAGAATGTGCAGCATGCTCTAGGTGTAGTGTGATTTCTTCTAGTCCTTGGACATATGAACATATGTTATATTTGCATGATTGATTATGCATGATATCTCAGTATTTGTTCACCCCATCGGCAGAATGAAACTGCTCCTATAACCAAATTGTTCTCAACAGGCTGCTTATAAAGGAGAGGAAAAAAAAAAAGAAAACCACTAACTAAATGAGTAAGATTTACATATTAGGCAAATCTAACGGGACCATGTTGAATGTGGCTAAGATTTTAAATCACTTTGGAGATGAACACAGCCTGGACTTGACAACATTTCTCTATTTTTTTCCTTAACACATTGAGTAAACCATGTATTTGAAACTATACTGATTAAAACATATTTGTTATGTAGACCAGTTGACATTTAAAAACACACAATTTGGAATCCAGTGATCTAGGTTTAAACTTGACTGAGATCGAATATGTTGTTTAAAATGTGGAAAATTATGAGTTTCTTTAGGAACTTCTGGGACAATGAGAGAATGTGATATTGTAGCAAATGGTGAAGTATCATGTGACAAACTATACACATATTACTTGAAAGAATCAACTGTTCATTTCAGGTAGACTCATGATAAGACTGAAGTTTAAAACTTGTCACTTGCACTAAGATTTGATAGCATGCCCTGTGAAAACTGTGGGAAGTCAGAAATGGGCAAGGCTTTTGGCTCAATGCTTAGGAATTTTCTGAGGAAAGCATAGGGCTTAGATCCAATTAGGGCAGAAAATACCCAGCAAATAACAGGCAATGTGATGCTAGAGATATCTTGTGGAGTTTCACCATCCTTTGCTGCAATATGTCCATGATCATTCTTTATAGGGATTTTACCCATCATTTGTCATTCTTGATGTATTCTCTTGGTTTCTTTATATTTATTATTCACTACCAGGTACTATGCTGAGCAATTTACTTGCAATAGCTTTTTTAACCTTTATAGCACAAATATGAAAGACACACTAAAGTGGCACCACTTTCATTTGTAAAGAAAGTGAACTCAAGAAATAATTTGTCCACCATTACACAGGAAGGAAAAGGTGAAGCTAGAATTTAGAACAAAGCCATCTTTACTCCAGAATACATGTTGTGAAATAACTCATTATACTTCCTTCTAGGGTTTTGAATTATTTTGAATTACATATTAAAAGATGTGTTAATTATGGTTTTTGTTTACATTTTCATAAATTTCATGTATTTCAAAGATTTTTTCATTGAAATTTTTTTATCAATTTAAACTGGATTCCTTGAATATTAAATTCTAAGCTTTAGAACTGGTTCTCAGAAATAATTTATCTCTGTAATAATAAATAAATGGGTGATACACCTTACATTTTATAATATTGATTATCTTCAATATTAATTTTTTTCAAAGGTATACATCTACATCTGCTTCTAGGATTAAAGACTCCAAAGAGTAGTTTTCCCTCTGAGCTTTATTCCTGTCTCCAAAATAGTCACAGAGAAAAGATAAAGTTGTGAGAAGTTTGCTCCTCAAGTCAAAGGAAACTAGTGATTCAAGATGAAGAAAGAGCCAGGTATAGAGAAATATGGAAGGAATTGGCTGAGGCCTGCCTGTCATACCTGGATAGAGTCCAAAGACAGATAGGGCAGAGGGAGTGCTATCCTCTTAGAAATAAGGCTCAGAGTCTTAGCCACTACCTCACTGCTATGATGCTAAAATATGGTGCAGTGAGTTGGGAAAAATGATGTAATCATCTAAGCAAATCACAGATTATGTTCTAAATATTCTTTTTATAATATGACTGTTGACTTTAGTCCTGGTCCTGTCATTATCTATTGAATCATCTTAAGATGCTTAAAAAGTCTCTACCTAAGTTTCCTCCTGAGTAAAATAGAAGTTCATAGTAATGCTTTATTCATTAAGTTATTGAGAGGAATAAATGAGTTAATACATGCAAAATATAAAAATATATAAAAAGATGCCTGGTCCACAATAAGTACTCAGTAACTGTTGTTGCTGTTCAGTGGCTAAGTCATGTCTGATTGTTTGTGACCCCATGGACTGCAGCACACCAGACTTCCCTAGCCTTCACTATCTCCCAGAGTTTGTTCAAACTCATGTCCAGTGAGTCAGTGATGTCATCCAACCATGTCATCCTCTGTCACCCCCTTCACCTCCTGCTCTCAATCTTTTGCAGCATCAGTGTCTTTCCCAATGAGTCTGCTCTTCACATCAGGTGGCCAAAGTATTGGAGCTTCAACTTCAGCATCAGTCCTTCCAATGAATATTCAAGGTTAATTTCCTTTAGGATTGACTGGATTGATCTTCTTGCTGTTCAAGGGACTTCAAGAGTCTCCTCCAGCACCACCATTGGAAAATATCAGTTCTTCGGCACTCGGCCTTCTTTATGGTTCAACTCTCACAACTGTATGTGACTACTGGAAAAACCATAGCTTTGACTAGATGGATATTTGTTGGTGAAGTGATGTCTCTGCTTTTTAATACATTGTCTTGGTTTGTCATAGTTTTCTTCTGAGGAGCAAGTGACTTTCAATTCTGTGGTTGTAGTCACCATCTGCAGTGATTTTGAAGCCCAAGAAAATAAAATCTGCCACTGTTTCCACTTTTTCCCCATCTATTTGCCATGAAGTGATGGGATCAGATGCCATGGTTTTAGTTTTTTTGAATGCTGAGTTTTAAGCCAACTAGCTAGTGCTTTTGTAACCTATTTTTGTCTTTGCTAGTTCAGGCCACACTGCATGGAAAGATGAGTCTGGCACAATGCTTGGCACAGATAGTGCTCAGCAAATGTTGTTAAATTAAATAGTATATTTAAATTTCACTAGTGAAATTACTTTACTGTTTATAAAAATACTAAATGATCTATTATTAGAAATCTATTAGGTTAGAAAGAATTTATATATAATCTTATCCTTATTGGATACGGCTAGAAATGTTTTATGAAAGCCAAATCTAAAACTGAATATTTTCATAAAAATATCACAACTGATATTCTTCAAGATACATGAATCTTTAGATTTCCAGTAAAAGTGCTTTGATGAGAAGGAGAGATTTGGTTCTGGCTGCTCTCTTCTAAAAGAATCCTGAGCTACTTGCCTGGCAAATCATCACTAACAGAAATGCCTAGTTAAGACATGATTTTTTTGTCAGTAGTAGCACTGTCTTTCAAAGAAAGTCTTGAAGATTTTTAGCCACCAAATTAAGGTCAAGAAAGTTTTGTGTTTAATTGTATTCTTTCTCTTTCTCCCCTTTTAATAAATTGTATCTTCTTACATTACTGTATTCGAGGAATATAAAATAAAATCTCTAAGAACTAAGCATATGAGCAAGTTTGGCCTTATATCCACTCCAGTTTTCCAGAAATTTAGTCCAAAGAGATACATTTGGTGGAGTCCCTACCTTATACTCCAAACTTGAGATACACACCTAGCACTTCCCTTTGTTATATAAATATCCTTCCCCTCTACCTGAAAGAAATGACTTGAGTTTACTTGAATCCACAAGTTTATTTCTAAGTGATAAGGGAACAGTGCAAGGCTTACATATGCTCAGTACACGTTCTACAAAATTTTCCCTCTTGGTTGCCAGTAGAGTTGCTGCTGTTAGTGTCTGTAGCTGTTTTACAAGTCTTTCTTATACTCATTCTTCTTCCAGAAAGGCATATTTTATGAAAGAAGCCCATCTGGCAGCCATGGACATAAAAAGTAGAAGAAGAAGTAATAGTATTCCAGGTTTATTAGAAATAAGCTAGTAAGAACAGAGGTGCAGAGGGGCGGAGTCAAGGGGACAGAATAAGAGAACATGGAGTTAGTTTCTCCTCATAAGGACATCAAGAATACATCTAAAAATGAGTATGAATACATCTCACAGAGCGGATGCTGACCATTCGTGAAAGATTTCAGACATCTAAAAGGACAAGCAGAATTCCCTCTCAATTGGGTAGGGTGAAAGAAAAAAAAGAAAAGAGGAAACAAGTGACCAGGAACCATGGTGGTAAGCAGAGGGCGAGAAGAGGATCCTGCACTTAAAAAATCCCCCTTGCAGTGGGGAAATCAGCTAGGACAGAAAACAACCTTTGGGGGATCAAAGGAGAGCTCAGTGGACACTCTGTGGAAGACAGGACAAAATAAAACTGTGTACATGTGAAATTGTACCTTAGATTGGGACTCAAACCCAAGAGGCCAGGACTCAAACCTGGCCAAAACCCTGCCTGGGACTTGAACCCATGTGGCTGGGACTTGAACCTGGCCCAAACTCATGGTCTTCCACCTGTGAACACAGACCTGGTTTCAGGACCTAATGAAACTCAGGTTCTCAATGTTTCATTGCAGAAAGAATTCAGTGAGGGACAAATGGATAGGTAAGAAATGGCTTATTCAGAGAGAAACATTCCACAGACAGAATGTGGGCCATTGCAGAGGGTGAGTGAGGCCTCAAAATGTGGCATAGTTAGCTTATGGAGTGGGTAACTTCATAGGCTCCATAGCAAAGGCAAAGGACAAAAGGATATACCCATATGAATGCAGAGTTCCAAAGAATAGCAAGGAGAGATAGGAAAGCCCTTTTAAGTAAACAATGCAAAGAAATAGAGGAAAACAATAGAATGGGAAAGACTAGAGATTGCTTCAAGAAAATTAGAGATACCAAGGAAACATTTCATGCAAAGATAGGCAAATGACAGAAATGGTATCGACCTAACACAAGTAGAAGATATTAAGAAGAGGTAGCAAGAATGCACAGAAGAACTATACAAAAAAGATCTTAATGACCCAGATAACCACGATGGTGTAATCATTTTCCTAGAGCCAGACATCCTGGAGTGTTAGGTCAAGTGGGTCTTAGGAAGGATTACTATGAACAAAGCTAGTGGAGATGATGGAATTCCAGCTGAGCTATTTCAAATCCTAAAAGATGATGCTCTGAAAGTGCCGCACTCAATATGCCAGCAAATTTGGAAAACTCAGCAGTGGCCACAGGATGGAAAAGGTCAGTTTTTATTCCAATCCCAAAGAAGGGCAATGCCAAAGAATTTTCAAACTATCACACAATTGCTCTCACTTCACGTGCTAGCAAAGTAACGCCCCAAATCCTTCAAGCTAGGCTTCAACTTCCAGACATACAAGCTGAATTAGAAAAGGCAGAGGAACCAGATATCAAATTGCCAACGTCCATTGGATCATAGAAAAAGCTAGAAAATTTCATAAAAACACATATTTCTGCTTCATTGACTACACCAAAACCTTTGACTGTGTAGATCACAACAAACTGTGGAAAATTCTTAAAGAGATGGGAATATCAAACCACCTTTCCTGCTTCCTGAAAAGCCTACATGCAGGTCAAGAAGCAACAGTTAATACCAGACATGGAACAATATGCTGATTCCAAATTGGGAAAGGAGTACATCAAGGCTGTATATTGTAACCCTGTTTACTTAACTTACATGCAGAATACATCATGAAAAATGCCAGGCTGAATGAAGCACAAGCTGGAATCAAGATTTCTGGGAGAAATATCAATAACCTCAAATATGCAGATGATATCACTCTAATGGCAGAAAGAGAGGAGGAATTAAAGAGCCTCCTGATGAAGGTGAAAGAGGAGAGTGAAAAAGCTGACTTCAAAGTCAACATTCAGAAGACTAAGATCATGGCATCCAGTTTCATCACTTCATGGCAAATAGACGGGGAAACAATGGAAACAGTGAGACATTATTTTCTTGGGCTCCAAAATTACTGCAGATGGTGACTGCAGTCATGAAATTAAAAGAAGCTTGCTCCTTAGAAGAAAAAAAATGACAAACCTAGACAAGTATTAAAAAGCAGATACATACTTTGCTGACAAAGGTCCGTATAGTCAAAGTTATGGTTTTTCCAGGAGTCATGTACGGATATGAGGGATCGAACCTGGGTCTCCTGCATTGGAGGTAGATGCTTTAACCTCTGAGCCACCAGGGAAGCCACTAAGGAAAAGGAATGGAAATCTGGCCTTGCTGCTACATAGCTATGAATTAAATCCTCATAATAAGCTTGGTAAAACCTGCATCTGCACTATGTGAATAGAGAACAAGTGTTTGGAGACCAGTCTAACTTCGGCAGCAGTGATACTGGGGCAAGTATATGCAAGAGTTGGGCCACTGGCCCCATAGTGCCCACAACATATCCAGAGACTTACCTAGTGATAACAAGAGGGCCACCTGGAGAGGTAGATGTTGGCTGCAGCTCACTGTGAGAGCAAAGACACACTGACAGAGGAGGCCATTGGAAAATATTATTAGTACTATTCTTTTTTTTTTCATTTTGTTTAATTTTCTTCAGTTTTTGTTGATTTAAAAAACTTTTTTCTTATACTTTATTTTTGTTGTTTTGGTTTTTTTTGTGTGTGTGTTTTTGTTCTTTTTGTTTGTTTTTGGATAATTTTTATGCTTTTGCTTTATATTTTCTTTGCAGTTTTCAAGTTTCCTTTCTATTTTGGAGAAAGAGAAAGGGTCTGAGTAAATATTAGAAGAAATTATTGTAAAAAATTTCCCTAACATGGGAAAGGAAATAGTCACCCAAGTCCAGGAAGCCCAGAAAGACTCATACAGAATAACTCCAAAAGAAACATGCCAACACATATTAATCAAGCTAAAATTAAATGTGACAGAAAATATTAAAAGCAGCATAGGGAAAGCAACAAATAACACACAAGGGAATTCCCATTAGGTTATCAACTGATTTTCAGTGGAAACTTTGCCGGCCAGAAGAGAGTGGCAGAACATATTTAAAATGATGAAAGAGAAAAACCTACAACCAAGATTGCTCTCCCATCGAGGATCTCATTCAGATTTGACAAAGAAATCAAATGCTTTACAGACAAGCAAAAGTTCAAAGAATTCAGCACCACCAAGTTTTACAACAAACATTAAAGGAACTTCTCTAGGCAAGAAACATAGGTCAAAAACAATTAAGAAAATGGTAATAAGCACATACATATTGATAATTACTTTAAATGTAAATGTATTAAATGCTCCAACAACAACAACAAAAACCAGATTGGCTGAATGGACACAATAACAAGACCTATATGCAAGCTATCTACAAGAGACCCCCTTCATACCTAAGAACACATACAGACTAAAAGTAAGGGGATAGGCAAAAATATTCTTTACAAATGGAAATCAAAAGAATCCTGGTGTAGCAATACTCATATTAGATGAAATAGAATTTAAAATAAAGACTATTACAAGATATAAGGAAGGACACTATGTAATAATCAAGAGGTTAGTCCAGGAAAAAGATAAAGTAATTGTGAATATTTGTGCATGCAACTTAAGAGCAGCTTAATAAATAAGGCAAATTCTAACAGCCATAAAAAGGGAATTTGACAGTAGCACAATATTAGTTGGAGAATTTAACACTCCATTTAAATCAGTGGATAAGTCATACAGAGAAAATTAACAAGGAAACACAAGACTTAAATAGGGCTTCCCAGGGGGTTCAGTGTTAAAGAATTCACCTACCAATGCAGGAGACCCAAGAGATGCAGTTTTGATCCATCGGTTGGGAAGACAACCTGAATAAGGAAATGGCAACCCGCTCCAATATTCCTGCCTGGAAAATTCCAAGGACAGGGGAACTTGGGTCTCAAAAGAGTCAGACATGACTGGGCACATGATGGATGATGGATGAAGACTTAAATGACACATTAGACCAGAAAGACTAAATCTATTTTTATAGGACATTCCATCTGAAAGTAATGGAATACATTTTCTTTTCAAGTGCACACAATATTTTCCAAGATATGTCATATCTTGGATCACAAATCAAACTTCAGTAAATTGAAGAAAGTTGAAATGATACCAAGTATCTTTTCCAGCCACGGAGGTATGGGATTAATAATCAAGTACAAGGGAAAAAAAAAAACCCACAAAAAACAAACTTGAAAACCACAAACACATGGAGGCTAAACAACATACTACTAAATAACCAAGAGATCGCTGAGGAAATCAAAGAGAAAAACAACAACAACAACAACAACAACAACTAGAAACAAATGGCAATGAAAATGTGATGACTGAAAGCAGGGGAAATTTATGTAAATACCATCTAAGAGGTAAATACTCTAAGAGGGAAATTTATGTAAATACCATCCTACCTCAATATACAAGGAAAATCTGAAATAAACAACCTAACCTTACAACTAAAGCAACTAGAGAAAGAAGAATCCAAACAAACAAACAAAAAAAACTCCAAAGTTAGTAGAAGGAAAAAAATCATAAAGATTATAGCAGAAGTAAATGAAATAGAAACAAAACAATAGCAAAGATCAATGAAACTAAATACTGCTCCTTAGAGAAGATAAAATTGATAAAACTTTAACCATACTTCGTCAATAAAAAAAGGGAGAGGACCCAAATCAATAGAAGTAGAAATGAAAAAGTTGAAATTACAAATGATACTGCAGAAATACAAAACATCATAAAAGACTGCTACAAGCATCTATATGCCAATAAAAGGGAAAACCTGGAAGAAATGATTAAATTCTTAGAAAAGTGTAAGCTTCTAAGACTGAACCAGGAAGAAATAAAAATTATGAATAGGCCAAGCAGGACTTCTCTGGTGGTCTAGTGGTTAAGAATCAGCTTTCCAGTGGGTTGAACCCAGGGGATGTGGGTTCAATTCCATGTTAGGGAACTAAGATCCTATGTTGAGGATCCTTAGTTGAGCCCGTGTACCACACCTACTGAGCCTGCATGCCTCAATGAGACATTCTGTGCACCAACTACAAAACTCATGTGTCCTAGAACACAAACCTATGCCCCACAGCTACAGAGCCCAATCACTCTGGAGCTTACACACCACAACTAGAGAGAAGTCTGTGCACTGCAAAAAAATGGCCTGCATGCCACAATGAAAAATCCCATGTGCAGCAAAAAATAGCCTGTGTGATGCAACTAAGACCTGACACAGCCAAAAGAATCACCAGTCTAGGTAACAGAATACAGGATGCTTGGGGCTGGTGCACTGGGATGACCCAGAGAGATGATATGGGGAGGGTGGTGAGAGGGGGGTTCAGGATTGGGAACTCATGTACACCTGTGGCAGAGTCATGTCAATGTATGGCAAAACCAATACAGTATTGTAAAGTAAAAAAAAAAAAAATAATCATAATAAAATAAAATTTTAAACAAACAAACAAAAAAGAAATAAATAAAAATGAACAAACCAATCACAAGTACTGAAATAGAAACTTTGATTAAAAATATTACAACAAAAATCCAGGACCAGTAACTTAACAAGCAAATTCTATCAAACATTTAGAGAAGAGCTAACATCATCCTTCTCAAACTCTTCCAAAAATTTCATAGGAAGGAACCCACCCCAACTCATTCTAAGAGGACACCTTGTCCCTAATATCATAATTACATGAGTGTTAGTCACTCAGTCGTGTCCAACTCTTTGCAACCCCATGGACTGTAGCCCACAAGGCTTCTCTGTCCATGGGTTTCTCCAGACAAGAAGACTGGATTGGGTAGCTAGTCTCTTCTCCAGGAGATTTTTTCAACCCAGCTGTTGAACTCGGGTCTTGCACATTGCAGACAAATTCTTTACCATCTGAGCCACCATAATTACACAAAGATATCACAAAAAGACAAAATCGCAGATCAATAACACTGATGAACATAGGTGCAAAAATCCTTGGCAAAATACTAGCAAACAGAATCCACCAACACATTATAAGGATCATACACCATGATCAAGTGGGATTTATCCCAGAGATGCAATGATTCATCAATCATTGTGATACACTATGTTAACAAATTGAAGAATAAAACCATCCAATTATCTCAACAAATGCAGCAAAAGCTTTTGACAAGATTCAACACTGATTTATGACAAAAACTCTCCAGAAAGTGGACATAGAGGGAACTAACCTCAATATAATAAAGTCATATACAACAAACCCACAGCAGACATCATTTCCAATGGTGAAAAACCTAAAGGACTTCCACTAACATCAAGAAAAAGACAAAGATATCCACTCTCACCACTTGTATTCAACATAGTTCTGAAAGTTTGAGCCACGGAAATCTGGGAAGAAAAAGAAATAGGAATACACATTAGAGAAGAAGAAAAACTGTCACTGTTTGCAGATGACATAATACTATACATAGAAAATGCTAAGGATGCCACCAGAAAATTACTAGAGTTCATTAAAGAGTTTTGGAAAATTGTAAGATAACAAACGAATACACTGAAATCTTGTTTTTATATATGTTATCAACAAAAGATAAGAAAGAGAAATTAAGGAAACAATCACATTTACCATTGCAGCAGAAAGAATAAAATACTTAGGAATAAACCTAAGGAGGCAAAAGACATGTACTCAGAAAACTATAACATAGTGATGAAAGAAATCAAAGATGACACAAACAGATGGAGAGATAAACCATATATGTGGACTGGAAGAATCAATATTCTGAAAATAAACTACTCAAGGCAATCTACAGATTCAATGCAATTCCTATCAATTTACCAAGGGCATTTAAAAAATAGAATTATAACAAAAAATTATAAATTTGTATGAAACACAGTTCAGTTCAGTTCAGTTGCTCAGTCGTGTCCGGCTCTTTGCGACCCCATGAATCGCAGCACGCCAGGCCTCCCTGTTCATTACCATCTCTCGAAGTTCACTCAGACTCACGTCCATCGAGTCAGTGATGCCATCCAGCCATCTCATCCTCGGTCGTCCCCTTCTCCTCCTGCCCACAATCCCTCCCAGCCTCAGAGTCTTTTCCAATGAGTCAACTCTGCGCAGGAGGTGGCCAAAGTACTGGAGTTTCAGCTTTAACATCATCCCTTCCAAAGAAATCCCAGGGTTGATGTCCTTCAGAATGGATTGGTTGGATCTCCTTGCAGTCCAAGGGACTCTCAAGAGTCTTCTCCAACACCACAGTTCAAAAGCATCAATTCTTTGGTGCTCAGCCTTCTTCACAGTCCAACTCTTACATCCATACAGTGATGAGCGCGGTGTGTACCCACCAACCCGGCCCTGGGGTACAGGGACCAGGACTCAGGGTCCTCCTTCCCCAGGGAAAGACAGAGGCTGGGCCCGAGGCTGTCATATGCATACAGGGAGTTCTCAAGGGATCCTTTTCCCCCATGAGTTGGCAGTTTAGCAGAAATCTTTGCAGCCGAAAAAAAATAGCGTGGGTAGCTGAACTTCAAAGAGGGCTCCAGGGTCCTTTCTGGCAAAGCTCCGCTGTCGTCACTCGTGTGGGACCAGGTGGATGTTTGGGTCTGAGTTAACTCCTGGCTTTGGGGGTGCCAGCCCTTGTGTCCCAGAGGCTGCAGTGCTCACAGCCTGTGGGAGCTGAGTTTTGGTTGCATCTTTAAGTTTGATGAAAGATTAGTTGACGTGCGATCTACACACAGCGTCAGCCTATGCAGTCAAGGTGGGGATCCCGCCAGCCGGGAGCTTCACCAGGGTGCTCTGGGAAAGAGTTCTGGCATCCAAGGCATGTGACTGGAGCAGCCCTCGGGCCGGCCGGCCATCTGCTGTGACCCAGGCCAGAAAGCTTTGCTCGAGAACCTTTGAGAATTATCCTCTGGGGCAGTGCATGGCACTCTGGAGTTGGCACTGAGTTCTCTGAGCCCAGAGGTCTTTTCTAGAAAGGTCTATCAAGGTATGCAGTAACGAGCAGGTGTCTGTTTGGGTAGAGACTAGGTTTCTTCTAGGCAGATGCAAAACAGACCGCTCTGGCAGCCGCCGAAACCTGTCAGTTAGAATTAGTGCTGGTACACCTCCCCCAGGTAAACAACGGTGTGCTCTCTGCAACGGACCGGAGATCGAGATCAGTCAGAACTCACCGCCGAAGAGTTTCTAGGTAAAAGTTGTTGATTTGCAAAGGGAGAAACAGATTTTTTTTTTTTTTTCAAGTGCAGGAAATGGCTGTGTGGGTGTCAGTGATTGGGCCCTCGCGCCTGCGGCGACAGATAGCGGGATCCTGTGCCCCGGGCCCCACCCTTGCCACTTCCTGTAAGTGCAGCCCCACATTGCGGTTCCTGCCGTGCCTGGGTGACACCAGCTAGCGTGCCTTCACCGCTAACCAGCCAGTCACCTTTAACCTCTCCCCAGTTTAATTATTATTACAGCTAATGACCTTTTCACCTGCAGAATAAAGCCACGCACACTCTGGTGGTGTCCTTCTGCCCCCTCCCCCTTCCCAGGATCCTTCCAACCCACACCAGACAATGGGATGCTATTTAATAACTAGGGTCCTGTTTGATTCAAGTGATTCTGAAAAAAATAAATCATCATTTCTCCCCTCGACCCCAAGTCCCCTCCCACACCTGTGACTGACCCCACACGGTAACAGAACAGGGCCACAGAAGGCGGCGTCTCTCTTCTGGGTGCCTTTCTGGTGTCTGCCCGCTCCAGGGGCTGGCCCATTCGCCCGGTGGTCAGCTTGGCCATCCCGGGAGCTGCCACCCGGGAGCCGGCTGCAGAGGAAGCCCTGGTCCCCTTCATGGCGCCAACCGGGGTGTGTGCCCGGCTCTGTGAGGCCAGGCGGCGCGGCGTGAAACCAGGGTGGTTACGCAGTGCCCTTGTGGATCCCAACCCCTTGTTTATCGTGCAGGATCCACTCTGAAAATGGCTTCTCCATTTGAGCCGTAGCGGTTAGCACCTCGGCCTTGAACTTAACTACTTGAATTCCGTTCCCACGATGATTTCAGAGAGATAATTCAGTGGGTACATGTGATAGTTCTAGAACAGGACAAATGCAGTTCACCGCTAGCTCGAATGTGGAAAAACGCGACAGTTGCCGGCCAGCCAGGGTTGGGGTGCTCCAGGGTTGGGGAGCTCCCGGGGAACCTCAGGCACCCAGCCTGGTGGAGCCCTCCTTTTCCCGTGGGCTGCCCACTGCCCCCGCCTCCTGTCAGAAGCATCCGTGCTGGGACTGGGCAGGACCCCTGACCACCGTGCTCGTGAGCCAGCTCCTGGCCAAGGGAAAAAATCACTTTCCTCTCAGCTTCTTAAGGTGTGAAACTCCTGGAGACGAATTGTTCTCCGGGGTGAATTTCTGTTTTGCAAAGTCGGCCGAGTTTGCAAATAGAAGCATTTGCCTACCTTAGCCCACGGCCACCCTCCTGCACCCAGAATCGCGTGGTGGCTTGAGTGGGAGTTGGGGTGCAAGTGCCCAGACTTGGGGGGCCTGGAGCAGAGGAGTCGGGCCTCAGCCTGCCAGGGTCTGAGGGTGTTCATAGCAAGGCCTCGAGGTGGGGCGCAAGAGCCTGGACTCCCCAGTCTGGCATCTGTGTGTAGGTGTGAACAGACAGCAGCTGCCACCCTGGCCCTGGCGCCCCCCTCGCCCACGGCAGAGGCCCCGTATATCTCCCCCAGCCCCTTGGTTTCCCCTATAGCAAGGTGAGGGGCGCCCAGGGAGGTGTTCCCTGTGAGGTGCTGGCTTTTCTGACCGGGTGAATGTGGCCCCCCATCTCTTCACTCCTCGCATTCAAAGCACTGAGTCAACCCGGCTCCTGCTGCCACTGCCAGCTGAGAAGCAGCACGTGTGTGTGTGAGTGGGCGGTGGGGACCGGCCCTCAGCAGCGCGGGGGCGGGCGGGCCCCCACTCCAGGCTCTCTGCCTTCCGCGCTGCCCCCACGCTGGGAGGGCTCCCGGTGGGCTCTGCCCCCCGCCCCCGACTCCAGCGCACACGGGTGCTTTCTCACCTTTCCAGACCCGCCGCGCGGCACCCTGGGGACTTTGTTAAATGTGGGCACGGCACCTCCCTGCCCCTGCCGAGGCGGCGTCCTGGCCGTACGGGCGCCGCTTTGTAGGGAGGAACCAAGGCTGGGCCCCACCTAACATCTCCCTGTCCCCCCAGGCACGCCACAAGGCCCCTCAAGGGGACGTGTAAGGCCAGCACATGGCTGATTCAGCAGTGTGTTGCAGGCGCAAATCAAAAAACAAATAGAATTTAAAAAACAAAAACAAAAACTGTGAGACCTGCCAAGCTGTGTTATTTTTGTTGTGAAGGCTGATTTATGGTTTGTAAACTCATTGATAAGTCACGTACCCCCTCCCCGTGTTTGCTGCAGAACCAAAGTAGCCCCTGCCAAGTTTCTTAAGGATGTCTTTGAATCCTCTGTAGAAACCTCTTAAAAAGTGTGTTTTTCAGTCCTAGGGGTATCTGTCGTTTGAGGACCCCAGAAGTGTGGTGACATTTTCCCCTTCTCGCCTTCTCCCTCTGACGGGGCAGTGACCCCACACCCCCTGGGCTCGCTACCTCTGACCACCCTCGGCACCTTGCAGAGAGTGAGACAAGCTCATCAGGTGTGGGGGTGCCTGGTGGATGATAGTAAATATTTGTTCAGCTTTTCTCAACAGTTCAGAACCAAACCTCATCCTGCTCCCTTCAATGCATTCAGCAAATTTGTCTTAAAATTCAGTAAATATTTTTAGTGGAAAATCTCAACGTTGTGATGGTGGGGACCTCAGATTTTATCTTGCCGGGACTCTGATGCTTGGCCCGGCTTTGATCTGTGGGGTTTGCCTTCTCCTCGTGTTTGCCTGAGCCAAAGTGAGTGGGGCTGGAGTCTGCAGGGCTCCTGGCTGGCACGCTGCTCACGTGGCCTTGTGGGTCGCGGCCCAAGAAGTTAGGTCACCTCGTCCCACCAGAGGGGGCCGGGTGTTTCTCTTGTGCGTTGGTGAAAAGCGATCTTAGGAAATAAAAAGTTTCCGAGTGATGATGGGTGAAGCTCTGGACAGCCTGTTTTCTCTCTTCCCCCAGTTCAGCTTCTTTGCCGGGTTCAGGGGGCAGTAAGGGAGCAGCCGAGGTGACAAGGAGGGCCCCTCCGCAGCCATAGCTCTCCTTCAGAAGTCTGGCGGTCGTGTGTGTGTGCCGTGCTGTGTGGGACGAGCGACGGTCGTGTGTGTGCCGTGCTGTGTGGGACAAGTGACGGTTGTGTGTCTCCCGTGTTGCCACAAATGGCAGCTTGGGAGCGTCCTGTGTTGTGGAGAGTAATAGCTCAGGTGGGGCAGCTGTCCTGACCACAGACCTTTGTTTTTTATTTTTGTGTTTGGTTGTTTTTGTATTTATCTCTCATCTACAGAGCTGCACTTTCCAACTGCAGCCCTGAATCTTAAAAATAGAACCCAGCCACTATCTGGTCGGGATGAAAACACACGCTCTGGCTCACGTCTATTTTTGATTATGTTCTATTCATCTGATTTATTGAGACCCTCCCGCAGGTCACCCAAACCTGTTAAACTCTCTTTCGAGGTAAAAATTTGCAAGCAGGAGAGCCTGCCTTCTTTCAGTGTTCATGTTTGAGTCGTGGGCGGGGGTTGTATTCCATCGTTTTCTCCCCTCCCTGCCGACTCTCCGGGCGGAGACCTTCCCGGAGAAGCCAGGAGGGAGAGGTTGGCACAGGGCTTCACGCCCTCCTGCCCCCGCCGGCCTGCCGGTCCCCGACCCTGGGTGCTGGGGGCCCTCTTGGTCTCGGAAAGTTCAGAAGCAAGAGAATTAAAGACGCTGCTCCCAGGGTGGGGCCGGCCAGCAGGGTTTTTTTTAACAGCACACACCGTGGTAAACCATCAGGTTCATATTGTTTTTGCTCAAGGCCGTCCTGTGTGCGGTTTCGGTGCGCCACTACGGTAGCTGCTGAAACTGCTGCGGTTTCAAATCAGCTCTGTTCTGTCCTGTCTTCAACCTTGGTTCCCCCACCCTGTTAATGAAGCCTCCTCTGAGTGCCAGGGAGTCACTGGGGGGCTCAGCTTCCAGCCCCGGGCTGGGGGAGGGTCTTTAGCTGATTGTCTGCAGTCACATCCTCCCGTCCACTCAGGCCTCCCTGCCCTGGGCAGATGTCTAGGAATGACAGGCCAGGTGTCATCCTGGTTATTTGTTTTATACCAAAATTTAAGGCAAAAAAAAAAAAAGATTTGTGCTCTCTTCTCTGAAACACGCCCCAGAGAAGCCTCTTTCTTTTACTCTCGGTGCCTGGAGCCACAGAAAGGCGTAAAACGGGGCGGCAGGTCTGCTCAGGGGCACGGAGGCAGATTGAGTTACCTTGTCACGTTTAATATGAGCACCACTTCAGAAAAAAACAATTAAGGACTTAGCAGAAGTGGTTACATAAAAGCAGGAACCAGCCCCAGAATGTATGAAAAGTGCAGCTGCTAAAAATAAATGGGGGTGCAGAGTGGGAAGTGCTGTGGACCAAGGGCAGTCAGGGCAAGGGCGTCTTTTGTAAAAGGCGTCTCTCCTCGTGAGTGTCGTGTCAGACCAAAGCCGGGAGGCCACCAGTTTTGCACGTGTGAGGTCCGATAACTCAGCCTCTATGCCCGAGCACAAAAACAGATAACCGAGAAAAAACCGTTTCCCCCGCCACCACCACTCCAAAACAGGAGCAGTTGATGTGCCCCGGTTTCGTATTAACACAGTCACGATTTCTAAATAACAACGGTTTCGGCAGCCGAGCAAATCCAGGCCCCTGGCCGTTCTTGGGTGTGAATGCCTCCTTTCAAGATCTCACCGATCGATCGATCGATCATCTTTGTGCCTGTTAGAAACCTCAGCTTGACATTCTTGCTGGCTGGATTCTTAACTGCTCCCCACCCCCAACCTCTGCCCCCAAAGTGATTTAAAAAAAAAAATCCCCCAGACCAGGGGAGGAAGCTCTTCTTAACTGAAAAAAAAAAAAAAAAGGCACATAAGTGGGTGATGGTGTATTTGAACATCTGCACCGTTGGGGTCACTCTCAGGGCCTGGCTGGGGTCAGCCGACCCCGTTATGCGTGCTCAGACGTTTGTTGTGCTGGACGGCATGGGGAGGTCTGCCTGGTGGAGGTACCTGTGGGAGGGAAACCGCGGTGGCCAGGCTGCAGGGACATGCCCGCCGAGGTCAGTGTGCCCATGCCTCACGATGCCATCCCCCCGGGTGCCCCAGCAGAGGTGCATGCATCGGATTGGTTGGCAGGTGAGGCCCCGTCCCTCGGGGCCCAGGGAAGGCTGCCGGTGTCCCAGGGGCCCCCGGCACAGGATTCGCTCAGAATCTGTCTATTTACAATCAGCCTTTGGTGACGCCGCGTCTTGGGGTTTGGAAGGCGAGGCCGGGTCTGCGTCCGAGTGTACGCTGCAGGGGGGCTGTTCTCTCGGGGGGCACGCCTGGGCTGTGGCGCTGCTGCTCTGTGGTAGGGAGAGGTCGGATGGAGGGTTTGAGGAACCCCGAC
Organism: Cephalophus harveyi; assembly: GCA_006410635.1. Lineage (NCBI taxonomy): Eukaryota > Metazoa > Chordata > Mammalia > Artiodactyla > Bovidae > Cephalophus > Cephalophus harveyi. The sequence continues at coordinate 163,914 of SJYT01076685.1, forward strand.
AGGTGGGGGCCAGTGCAGGGAACTCGGCAGTTCAAGGGGAGGCCACCCCTGCCCGGGGGCTGTGCACGCCCACCCACCCCCCTGCGCGGGGGGCATCTGAGCAGCTCTGCAGGCAGGGTTCTCAGTCTCCTTGTGGAGCTCTTGGGGGGGTGCCAAGCTGTCCTGCCCTCTGGGTATTGGAGCCACGCCAGCCTGGCATTGGCAGACTGGTAAAACATGATTTACAAAAGCAGACAGCCCCCTCACAGGCCAACCCCAGCTCTGGCGGCGGTGGAGAGCGGACACTCTTTTACCCCGCCCAAGTATCCTAGGGCTGCCATACCACATACTGCAGACTGGGCAGCTGAGACAGCCGAAGCGGACTCTCGGCTGTGGAGGCCAGAAGTCTGGGATCTAGGTGAGGTCCAGGTTGGCTTCTCCTGAGGCTGCTCTGGTTGGCCTGTAGACGGCGTCCACCCCCGTGCCTTCCTGCGGCTTCCCCTCTGTGCATGTGAGTGTCCTGCTCTCCTCTTTTCTCCCGAGATCACCAGTCCTCCTGGATTAGGGCCACTCAGAGGACCTCATTCTGACTTAATTACCCCTGCAAAGATCCCGTGTCCCGAGATAGCCACATCCTGAGGTACCGGGGGAGAGACCTGAGCATAACGAATTGGGGGTGGGGGACCAGTTCATCCCATCACAACCCCATTTCATGGATAAGGAAGCTGAGGCTAAGGGGGTAGTTGCCATGTTCCTCCCCATCTTCCAGGGGTCCACAGCCTACTCTCTCCGAGGGCTGGGCCAGGAGGGCTGAACACAGGCCTGGGGAGATGGTGGGCCCGGGCACTTAAGGCAGAGGGCCTGTCTGGAGAGAAGCCCTGGGCTGGGGTCCTGGGGGAGCGAGGTATGCTCGGGCCCCTGGAGGGGTGTCAGGGGACGAGGTGGGGAAGGGTTTTGTGTGGGCTTTCTTAATTCGCCACGGTGGAGCTCGCACGTTAGAAAACTCTGCTCAGCAGAGCGGTCTGGGGAGCGGGGACACAGCCGTGGGCAGCCGAGTGCTCTACTTTCTGGAGCTCGTGTTCTCTTGGGCAAGAGAGAAAATACACGAGTGACCTGATGACAGAGCAGGACAAGGGCTGTAGCGGTGTCTGTGCCAGAAGTGGGGAGGGCGGCCTCTGAATGTGCGGCACCCACGTGGGGAGCGGCGCTCCGGGCTGTGCAGCAGTGAGCGCGGGGCACTGCGCTGGGCCGGGGAAGGACGGCCAGGGCTGGGGTGGGTGCCCCAGAGAGCTGGGGAGAGCTCAGCGGGCTCGGTGCAACTCTGAGTTAAAAGGCCACCTCGCTGAGTGCAGGGGGCCCACGGGGCTGGAAGCTGAAAGAGTGAGGTGCCCAGTGGCTGTCACAGGGGTGGTTCCCAGGGACCCAGGAGAGGCGAGGACCACTTGCCTCGGGTGGTGGTGCCGCTGTGGGGACCCAAGCTCCCGGGGCTCATGCCCACCCTCCTCCTTGCCCAGGGTGCCCCTGTGATCTGCCTGGCTTCCCGTTCATTCACGGCTCCCGGTTGTACAGCCTGGAGTTGATGAGCTGTGGGGCAGGGCTTGCCTCACCTCTCCCGCCCGTGCTGCCTGCTCACCTCCGAAGAGGGGCTCTCCTCTGCCTGCGGTGCCGGCCCAGGGGGCCCGTGCCCACCCGTCAGCTCATCCCTCGGACCAGGGAGTAGGCTGCTGTGGAAGATGGGCTTGGGGGAGGTGGCTCTTCAGGGCGGCACCCAGATGGGTCTCCCCGTCGTCTGAAGCCCACGGGGCTGAGGTCTGGGAGGGAGAGCAAAGCCAACAGCTAGGAGGACAGGTCAGGGAGGAACGTTTGGTGCTGGACGGGGAGCAGCCCGAAGTCTGTGGCCCTGTCACGAGTAGAAGAGGGACCAGAAATAGAGAACTGAGCCTGTATGGAAGGTGGGTGTGGGCACAGCCCCCAGGACTGCACTTGAAGAAGCCAGTTGCCCTGGGGAAGAGGGGCCCTAATTCCCAATGTCCCGCGCAGTGGACTTGGCCCCGCCCTTCCAGGAAAGTGTCCCTGCCCCAGCAGGTGGGGCCCACCCAGGGGTTTGGGGAGAGAGAAGTTCACCTGGCCCACTGAGCCTCATGGTGATTGTGACTTGGGGCCACCGGGAACCTCCTACAGCCTCCCCAAGCCTGCAGCCTTCCCCCTCCCCGCCCTTCTAGATCAGAGTGTCTCCTGTCGGAGCCTGGGGCAGGTACTAGGAAGGTCAGGGTGCAGTGGGCACGCCTCCTGACCCACAGCCCCACCTCCAGAAAGTGTGTGAAAGTGTGAGTCGCTCAGTCATGTCCAACTCTTTGCAGCCCCATAGACTGTAGCCCTCCAGGCTCTCCTGTCCATGGGATTCTCCAGGCACGAGTACTGGAGTGGGTTGCCATTTCCTTCTCCAGGGGATCTTCCCAACCCAGGGATTGAACCCGGGTCCCCTGCCTCGTCGTAGGCGGTTTCTTTACCGTCTGAGCCACCGGGGAACATCTCCTATAAATAGACACACGTGGGCGAGGCTGTGCTGTTTGTGACAGTAAGAACCTGGGAAGGCCAGATGTTAGCATGGGGGCCCCATGAGGCCATGGGCAAGGGCATAGTCCTCTGATCCAGCCTCGGGAGGTGACAGCCGGGTGCAGAGCGGCCTGTGTCTCAAGAGCCCTGTGCGAGCCTCAAGAAGTCAAGACTCTCAGCGTTTCCTTAAACATGCAGACAGAAACCAGCGGCAGCTCTCGGGGGCGGGGGCAGCTCGGCGCCTCTGTGTCCCAGCCACACTGCTGGCGTCACCCGCCCACCCAGAGGTCCCAGCTCAGGTGAGAGGGGGCGTGGGGATTTTCACTGCTGCTTCTGGTGGGCTCCACCCCGTCTCGTTTCTGTGGGCTCCCCTGGGGACAGAACCACGTCTCTGGTAACTCGAGGTTCGGAATGAAACTGATGGAGTCAGGGTGGCCTTTGTACCTTAGGGCCGCCCAGCTGCTATGTCAAGTGACAAGTAAAAAGACTCGTGTATCCAGAGGGGCCTGAGGTCAGGTGGTCACAGGCCCCACGTGTGCTGAACCCCGCTTGCGCCCGCGGTAGGGCATCAGTCACGGGCTCTGACCCCTGACCCTTCATGCCCACTTCCGAGACAGAAGCAGGCCAGCTGGGCCTGAGGCGCTGGGCCTTGTCTGGGTCTCAGAACTCAAGGGGACAGAGACAGATGTCCTTAGGGACCCCTGGGGACCCTCAGAAATGTGGCCTTAGGAAGCAGCATCAGAGAGCGTGGCTTTGGAGCTGGGCGTGGAGATGGACGTGCAGGCAGGTGGCGTGGCAGAGGCCAGCAGGGTGGGAGGGCAGGTGCCCTGGGCTCAGGCACTGCAGACAGGTCAGGCGTGACTCAGAGCCAGGGCCTGCCTCTGGACATGCAGCCGATGTCCAGGGTTCTATATGGAACGTGGCCCTTGGCTTTTGGCTTCTTCTCGCACATTAGTTTTTAAATTGCAAGGGCAAAACACGGGCAACGCAGTTAACAGATCAGAATCACATTAACTATGCCCTAGCCTGGGCTTGGACACAGAGCTGCCGAATTGACCATCTCACCCCCTGGGTACCTTAGTTACCCCAGGCAGCTGTTGGGCAAGTGAATGGCGTCAGGCAGGAACCTGGCCTCCAAACCCAGCAGATCCTGGAGCCTCATCCCGTGGGCCTCCCGTACCAAGCAGGCCCGGAGAGGGGTCTGGTTGCTTGTGGATGGTTCTGACGTGTTGGCAGGACTCGCTGGGAGAAGCCCCTTGTCCTTGGGCCACACCCCCCAAGCGTAGCCTTGCAGCCTCATTTCCCACCAATTCTAAACACCTGTCTCCCGTGTCCTCGTGGAGATCTGCCTTGCTGGGACCTGGGTCTCCCAGAGCCACCCTCTTGGCAAGAGCCCACAAAAGCCCAAGGCCTGCCCCCTTGGAGCCAAAGGGACAGACGCAGGAGCCGGAAATGAATTTCAACCCAGGACGAATGTAAACCCAGGATGGCCGAGTGGGTTTGTCTGGTGAGCAGCATACAGACCCTCACCACTAACATGGCTAACTCCACATCACGTCGTGAAACTAATTCCCCATCCTTCCTGTTTAGTTGCAATCCCCACCCTCCCTTTTTTTTTTTTTAAATTATTGGGCTCTTACAGTGATTTTTTTCTGCTCGACCATGACTTTGTAAAAACTCAGTGTGATTGTGAATGTGTTGGCCTGCCATAATGAATCACTTTGAAACATGCCTGCATGTGAGCTTTCTAAAGATGATATAAATTTTAGCTGTGGTGGGTGGGGAGGGGAGAAGGGTCATCTGAATTGGTTTTCTAAGACCCCCCACAAAACCATTAAGCCTCCGGAATAAAGGAAGAGGAAAGCGGAGACCCATGCGATTCCCCCCGGAGTCCGTCCCACGAGCCACATTCCAGCTCTTTCCAAGTGAAGGATAGAGTTTCCCAGGGAGCTGGCACCCGGCTCCTCAGTCAGGACTCTTGTTCTGTCCCTGGTCAGTAACTTGTATTTCTTCTTCTTCTTTTTTTTTTTTTTCTCCTAAATTTTCCAGGTAAAAGTACACCCGTAAACCAGCTTGGTTCTGCAGACTTTACCGAACCCCCTGATCCATTCCAGCCACTTGGGGCCGACAGCAGTGACCCGTTCCAAAATAAAAAGGGGTTTGGGGACCCGTTTAGTGGAAAAGATCCATTTGCTCCCTCCTCTTCAGCTAAACCTTCTAAAGCCTCCTCTTTGGGCTTTGCAGACTTCACCTCTGTAAGTTGAGTTCTCCGCCTTCCGTGCCATCCCCTCCTCTCCCCTGCTCCGCTTGCAGCTTCCTTGGGGTTATCATTTTATTATTATTATTTATCTTTTTGAAATGGCAAACCTCCTCCTGGCCCAAGTCTCCTGGAACCTCACACCATCACCTGTGTTATTTATTCTGTACTGCTTCTTGCTGTAAGAAAAAAAATGGTTTCTCAATAAAAGAAAAAGAGCACTGGTTTGGATACTCTGTGATGAGGATGCATTTTCCTTCCGGCAGGATGGCCCAGAATGCCTGTTTCTTTATCTTTCACGGCAGACTCTCTGTAGTAGTTCTGTCGCCCAGAGGCTTTTGTGTTCGTTCAGTTTTTTTTGGGGGGGGGGTGGTGGGGAGCCACCACGTCAAACACTTCTGAAGTACCAAAACAAGATCGCTAAAGTTAATCTGGGTGCCGCTGTCTTAAAAAAGTGTCTGTGCAAGATTTCTCATGGTCCCAGTTTAGGGCAGCAAGGATCAGGCAGATCGCACCAAGGGAAAGCAGTTTGATTTGTTTATAAAAAAAAAAAACTTTTTATCAGCTATGGAGAAAACCGAAATGCAACCTAGAACAGCTGCTCTGAAGCCCCTTCCTTGTGCAGGAAGAAAGAAAAAAAAAAGCAAACCCAAAACTCAGAAAGCCGTTTAGCAGAGTGAAATGCCTTTTCAGAAGCCAACTCGGGGATTTTGAAAGCCTGGCTCTGTGTCTCGGTTTGAAAAAAAAGATTCCAGGCTGTAAAAGGCTTTCATGTTGTGTGCTTTCTGCACCCTCACGAGTACTCAAAGATCTTGTTCTCAGAGAGCTTCAGATGTTGTCTTCCCAGAAACGGTTTCCCTGTCCGTTGCGCACCTAATATTTTTTTTGAAAAGGCTTTCTTCGCTCGGTTTGACAGAGTACCCTGTTTCCTCGTCAGGTGTGAGATGTATTGTTTATAGATGCTTCAGCTCCTAGAATGTCTGTCTTAATGCGAGTACCGCCGTTCTGGTGCCCAGTGCATGCCTGATTCATGTCAGATCCAGCTAGGCTGTGGCTTATTGAAATCGCCCAAGATGCTGACACGTTCCTGGCTCTGGGCAACCTGTAAATATTTGACAACTGCAGTTGGCCCGGTTTTGTTGACAGCCAGTGCACACTGGATATATACAAACGGTGAGATTGTTAAATAAAAGCCAGAAACAAAACCCGCTTTATCTACAGTTTCTTGAATAGCACTGCTTTTATTTTTTGGTTAAAAAAAAAAAAAAATGAAACACTGATGGAAAAAAGTTGAGCTATTCACGTGTGACTCAGGTACTGTGTTTAGGGTAGGGGGGAAGGGTAAGTGGATTTGAACAGCAGTTTGAAGAAATGATTGTTCTCTCTCTGAAATGCAGTTTTATTTCTTACAATCCCCCTCCTGCCACTCAATGGCTGGTTTTCAGAACACTTTTTTAAAATTTTTATTAACCCCCCAAGATTTCAAGTTACTTAGTTCATCATTTCTGGTCATTTCAGCAGTTATTGACTTCTTATTTTAAAACACCCATGGGGTTGAGACACCCTCAGTTCCAGGCAAGGAACTGGGTTCTGCCAGTTTTCGGGAGGTATAGAAACCACCTGCAATACAGGAGACCTGGGTTCGATCCCTGGGTTGGGAAGATCCCCTGGAGGAGGGCATGGCCACGCACTCTGGTATTCTTGCCTGGAGAATCCCATGGACACAGGGGCCTGGCGGGCTACGGTCCACGGGGTTGCAAAGAGCTGGACACGACCAACGGACCTGCAGTCAGTCTGCAGCCCCGCTGTCTTACGTTTAAAATCGCCTTTCCCACTCGGGCGCCCCGGTCTTCCCTGGGGAAATCAGTTGACCGGGAGGTTCAGCCCCTTGTGATGGGACGGGAAGTGGGGGAAGGCAGGAATCTAGCTGATTTGTGTTGCCCCTCAGTCATACAGAACTGTCCCACCTCTGGGGGCTCAGAGTGTCTTTCATGTTTGTGGTGTCCAGGGATTTGGTTGATTGCCCGATGGTTTCTTGGTTCACTGGACCTGAGAGATAGGTGCCAACTGAAAGAAGGCCAAAGTTGGTTCTGCGAGCGTGTGTGTGTGTTTCAGCTTCCCTGGGGAGACGCTGAGTGGTCTCTGACTGCTCAGCAGCCTGGCAGCGTTACTCTCAGATCAGAGGTTCTAAGCGTGCGGTCAGGACGCGTTGTTAACCCATGCAGAAGCAGCTTGGTCCGCTTTGGCCGTCAAGGAAGCCAGCGTCACGCGTGTTCCCAATCCCGCTCCCCGCCCCCTTGGTGCCCCAGCGCTGCCACTCTGGAACCCTCTGATTTACTGACCCCGAATTTCCATCAATGGGTTTCTTGTGCTTGTAGCGGCTCACAGGAAACCTCTCTGGTGTTTCTTTTAAAACGAGCCTTTTCTGTCTCAGGCAAATGTGTTTTATTAGGAAGTTGTATTTCTAGGTGGGCCAAACAGCGCTTTCTTTCGGAAGTGCGCATTAAGAGCAAATATCAGATGGGATAAGTTGCGCTTTGCCTCGTCAGATGAGTTGGATGCGTTTTCAACAGCAGGATGAGCAAGCTAACGGGAAGCGGCAAGAAGCGTCCCCACGTGTGGTGACAGCAGGCGGGGCGCACACGTCCATCCCCGTGGAGGAAGGGTGCTGTTACTTCACGTGCGGAGGGCTCTGAGCCTCAGATTTCCACGGAGAGGCCGCCAAAATCAAACCACCCAGAGTCTGTCGGGCTCCGGTGTTTCCCTCGCCGTCATGAGTGAAGTAGAAACGAGCTGGCCATTCGCCGAGCAGCCCCTGCACACGCGGGTGTTCCAGAGCCTGGCCATCGCGTGACGCACCTGAGCATCCAGGGCGGAGGACCGGAGCGTGGCCTGGGCGTGGGCCCGCCGCCAGGGCCGGGGAGGGGCTGCTCCGCTGATTCAAGACGCCGAGGAAGCCACAGAGAAGCCCCTGCCTTCAGCCTGCCTCCGACCGCGTGCCCGCTGTGAGCCGCCGCCCTGGAGCCTAAGCTCGCCTCCGAACGAGTCCTCCCCGAAGGCATCTGGAACGTTCCCGTTCCGTCAGCACGTTTGCTTTGAACTCGCAGACTCCTGGAGCAGGAGGTTCCCGGGCTGAGCAGGCCCCACCAAGGTGCGGGCCTGTTTCTCGTTGGCCCCCCCACCCGCCTGCTCCTCCGGGCTGGCGAGGGCGAGGTCCCCTGTCCACCCAGCTGCCTGTCGCCTCCCACTGCTGTCAGCGGCACCGTGGAGTCGTTCCCATCAGCATTTGTTGTTCTTTCCTTGTTTTTCCCCTGAAGAGGTGTTGGAAAATTCCCCAAAGAGTACGAGGTGGGGGAGGGGAGGGCAGCTATCTGTGGCCAGTGGTGGAAATATGAGGGGCGGGGACTGGCTTTCAGGAGTCCAAGCTGGAGACGCATTTGATCCCTGAGTGTTTTTCTGGGCCATTTCTCTAAGAAACCAGGACTCGACCTTTGTGCCGGGAGGGCGGCTCCTCTGTGTGTTAACCCTCGCCTGCCCCTGTCTGACTCCCCAGACAGGTGGAGGGAGGCCTTCTGGGCTGTGCCATCTCCTCCCCCTCCTCGGGGCCACACCTGGCTCCAAACCAGGCTCCCCCAAGCCAGCCCTCCACTGCCCAGCCCCCACTGTCTGGCCCCATCACCCCCAGACTGGCGGTCAGGTCATGAAACATGGACAAACCGCCAGTCCGATTGCCCCGCTTGCTTGTCCCAGGAGTGTCCTTGGGAAAATCTTAGCTCCTTTCTGGGGCACAAGGGTTCTCTGTCCCAGATCCTTGGGGTTCAGCTGACTTCTCTGCACAGAGGAGAAATGCCGACCCAGGCAGGCTAGGGACCCCAAATGGGCTACAGCTCTTCTGGGGGTCAGCTGTTCCAGAGGTGCCTCACCTGGAGACAGGGCACAGCGACTGGGGGGCCTCGGGCGCTGGGGACTCCCACCAGGGAAGAACATGTGACATCAGCTTTGCTTTCCTTTACATAAAGCTGGAAGTCCATCGCTCAGATGGTTTGAAATCACCTATCTCGGGAGAAGGAAATGGCAGCCCACTCCAGTATTCTTGCCTGGAGAATTCTGTGGACTTTCTGAGCCTGGCGGGCTATAGTCCATGGGGTCGCAAGAGTCGGACACGACTTAGCGACTAAACCACCATCTCGGGATCAAAATGGTTTCTTCCCTTGTTTTAAAAAATTTTTTAAAAAGTTGCACCTTTTGGAAAAGGACCCCCGCCCCCTTCCACCACCACCACCAAGAATGAAAAACTGCTGGACCAAATGACAGCGTGATTGCCGAGGGCTCCTGTGAACGTTCAAGTACAGAGTGGCTCTGAGCATCTCCCAGAGCCCCTGGGACCGTGGCTGAGACAGAGCTGCCGCATCTCTGGACCCTGTCGTCTCGTTTGGCCTCAAGGCCCCTGTACACGTTGGAGACTCAGATCTATTTGAGCATGAAGTCTCCAGCCCCAGCACCTCTCACCCAGGCATCACGGCCTGTCATGGAGGCCCAGGCTCGCGGGTTCGGCGTCCCATCTCCTTGGGATTCAGCTGACTCTGCTCCCCAGCTGCTTCCAGACGCCTGTGCCGTCCCCCAACAGGAGGCCCAGCAGAGCTTCTCCGTCTCACCCCTCCACCCCCCGTGAAGCCTCCTCCAGGCCGGTGGGAGGGTCCCCAGAAGTCTCTCAATGTCCCTAATCTGATGCCTGGCCTCCGCCTGCTTCAGCTCCCAGCAGGGATGGGGCGTCGGGTTTCTCTCCGAGGTGGAGGTGGCGGTTAAGGTCAGACTCAGCCCTGCGTGTCTCAGTGCATGTGACCGCCTTCCAGGCTGGGGGTCAGGACTGGGGCACGCGCGTCCCCTCTGCATCCCCAGCCGTGAGAGGGCTTCTGGCTTGTCCTGGTTTTCACCCCCGCACACCAGGCACCTCCCCCCAACGCATCCCAGCCTGGCGTTTCCCCACACCCCCCCGATCTCCCCATGGCAGACCTCCACATCCTCTCTGCCCCTGTCTCTTATACACATCTAGATGTGTATAAGAGACAGACTCAGAGCAGAAAATCATCATATTGTAGAGGAGGCAGCGAACAACACCATCCCAAAGAAAAAGAAATGCAAGGAGACAAAGTGGTTGCCTGACAAAGAAGGCAAACTAGTTGTCTTTACAAAGAGCNCCCCACACCCCCCCGATCTCCCCATGGCAGACCTCCACATCCTCTCTGCCCCAACCAGCTGGCAGGCAGGCACCATTTCGGGGACTGTGTAACCCACCCTCTGTTTTTCCTTTGCAGTTTGGCAATGAGGAGCAGCAGCTGGCATGGGCCAAGCGGGAGAGCGAGAAGGCGGAACAGGAGAGGCTGGCGCGGCTGCGGCGGCAGGAGCAGGAAGACCTGGAGCTGGCCATCGCGCTCAGCAAGGCTGACATGCCTGCCGCCTAGGCACGGCCCCGCACGCAAGTGCCCGGAGGCAGGACGGCCGCGGGTTGGGCATGAGGCAGGAGAGGACGTGGAAATCCCTACGTATACACACACACTCGCTCTTGGCGGTCCCCAAGTCACAGCCACTGTTACATCAAGGACTTGCTGATCAGAGAGCCCCGGGAGCTGGATGCCTCACCCAGGAAGAGGAGATACGGTTCACCCCAGCAGAGGGAGGCCCGAGGAGAGGCCGAGGATCCACCTGTTTGCTGTGACACGGCTGCCTCCTTCCTGGAATCGGCAGGCAAAGCATGGGGCGAGCAGAGGAAGCACCTGTCCCCTTACCCTCACCCGCTGCTCACACCTGGGCACACCCACCGTGACTCCCCTCCCAGATAGACACCCCGGTGATGTATGCATTCATTGTATAAAAATTAAGTTTGAATGATTAATATAAAATATTTTAATACAAAACACAAGAATCCTTTTTTTTTCCCCACTTACTTGTTGTTTTGCTTGCATGAAGGTCCACGCATGATGTCACAAAGGCAGACTGGCCCCGGGCAGGTGTGGAAGACCAGGTCAAACATCTCCAGTTAAATCCTAAGTGTTTGCGTGAGTTCCCTGCAGTCCATGCAGGGGGCATGGGTTCAATCCCTAGTCGACCTAAGGTCCTGCATGCTGAAGGAAAAAAAAATTTTTTTAAGTGTTTGAGCAGAGGTCACAGAAAAAAGCCAGCTTGGGAAGTTTTCAGAGGTCATCCTGTACCTCCGGTTGCAGAGTGCTTCTGAAACGGTGGGCGGTGACCTCACTGCCCTGTAACCAGGGCAGGCGGCCCTCGGTCACCATGCTGCTGTTTGAAATGAGATTCCCACCATACAGTTCACTGGAGCCCCATCCAGTCTGCATGAGGGGCAAGGCCAGCGGGGCGGGCCTCCTCAGCAGAAACCTATACTCAGGATCGGCACACAGGGAGAGACTTCCACCAACATGCAGTCCCTTTAAACCCCTAGAACCTTCCGGAAGCATGGACATCACTGTTGAGATGACCTCTGGTGTAGCTGAGGCTGTCACACATTTGCTTTCTTCTGGGCCTCTTCTGTCCCCAGGGAGACAAGACGGCCCAGACCAACATCTCTCAGGTGAAGATGGTCCAAACTTATGACTCTGAGCAGCCTGAGCACAGAGAAATGGAGTAGAGAAGCCCTGACCTTAAAACCAGGCAGGAAGGGGGCGAGACACCCTTTCCAGGACTAATGAGGCCCAGACTGTTCCACGTCAGAAGCAGCCTTTACTGGAAATGGCAGGGCACACACAGGCCCAGCCCCTCTGCTACCTAGAAGCCCTTCTTCTCTCTCTGCCTCTTTTTTTTTTTTTCCCGCAAGCCTCACAACTTGCAGGATCTTAGTTCCCCAGCAAGGGATTGAACCCACACCCTCAGCAGTGAAAGCATGGAGTCGTCACCACAGGACCCCCAGGGAATTCCCATAAAAGCTCTTTCTTGAGAAGCTCCTTTTCAGAGTGTGTTCTGGGTCTCTGGGTTCCAGTACTTGTCTTGTCCTCTTCTGCCCGCAGCTTGGGCAGCTGTTGACAACCTCTTCCTATCCAAGATGCTTTAGCCCGACCAGGGAATTGTTCTGAGAGAGGCATCTCTTTGCTTGTTTTTGCACTTTAAGAAACTTAAGTTTTTAGACCGGTTTTAGGTATGCAGAAAAATCACAAAAAGAAGAGGAAGAGTTGCCATAAACCCCTCACGACGTCCTTTCTTTTTAACATCTTGCCTCAGGCTGGTATGCTTGTTATAACAGAGGAACCCAATATTGGGACATGATTATAGTCTACACCTGATTCATGGGCTTCCTGAGTGCCACTGGAGTGTAAAGGGTCAGCCTGCGAGTCCAGGAGATGCAAGAGATGAGGGTTCTATCCCTGGGTCAGGAAGATCCCCTGGAGGAGGGCATGGCCACCCACCCCAGTGTTCTTGCCTGGAGAATCCCATGGACAGGGGAGCCTGGTGGGCCACAGTCCATGGGGTGGCAAAGAGTTGAACACAGCTGAGTGAGCACACACACCTGATTCATATCTCATCAGTTTTGTCCCCTAATGTCCCTTTTCTTGGAGAAGGCGATGGCACCCCCTCCAGTACTCTTGCCTGGAAAATCCCATGGACAGAGGAGCCTGGTAGGCTGTAGTCCATGGAGTCGCTAAGAGTCGGACACGATTGAGCAACTTCACTTTCACTTTTCACTTTCATGCACTGGAGAAGGAAATGGCGACCCACTCCAGTGTTCTTGCCTGGAGAATCCCAGGGATGGGGGAGCCTGAACCCCTAGAACCTTCCGGAAGCATGGACATCACTGTTGAGATGACCTCTGGTGTAGCTGAGGCTGTCACACGTTTGCTTTCTTCTGGGCCTCTTCTGTCCCCAGGGAGACAAGACGGCCCAGACCAACATCTCTCAGGTGAAGATGGTCCAAACTTATGACTCTGAGCAGCCTGAGCACAGAGAAATGGAGTAGAGAAGCCCTGACCTTAAAACCAGGCAGGAAGGGGGCGAGACACCCTTTCCAGGACTAATGAGGCCCAGACTGTTCCACGTCAGAAGCAGCCTTTACTGGAAATGGCAGGGCACACACAGGCCCAGCCCCTCTGCTACCTAGAAGCCCTTCTTCTCTCTCTGCCTCTTTTTTTTTTTTTCCCGCAAGCCTCACAACTTGCAGGATCTTAGTTCCCCAGCAAGGGATTGAACCCACACCCTCAGCAGTGAAAGCATGGAGTCGTCACCACAGGACCCCCAGGGAATTCCCATAAAAGCTCTTTCTTGAGAAGCTCCTTTTCAGAGTGTGTTCTGGGTCTCTGGGTTCCAGTACTTGTCTTGTCCTCTTCTGCCCGCAGCTTGGGCAGCTGTTGACAACCTCTTCCTATCCAAGATGCTTTAGCCCGACCAGGGAATTGTTCTGAGAGAGGCATCTCTTTGCTTGTTTTTGCACTTTAAGAAACTTAAGTTTTTAGACCGGTTTTAGGTATGCAGAAAAATCACAAAAAGAAGAGGAAGAGTTGCCATAAACCCCTCACGACGTCCTTTCTTTTTAACATCTTGCCTCAGGCTGGTATGCTTGTTATAACAGAGGAACCCAATATTGGGACATGATTATAGTCTACACCTGATTCATGGGCTTCCTGAGTGCCACTGGAGTGTAAAGAGTCAGCCTGCGAGTCCAGGAGATGCAAGAGATGAGGGTTCTATCCCTGGGTCAGGAAGATCCCCTGGAGGAGGGCATGGCCACCCACCCCAGTGTTCTTGCCTGGAGAATCCCATGGACAGGGGAGCCTGGTGGGCCACAGTCCATGGGGTGGCAAAGAGTTGAACACAGCTGAGTGAGCACACACACCTGATTCATATCTCATCAGTTTTGTCCCCTAATGTCCCTTTTCTTGGAGAAGGCGATGGCACCCCCTCCAGTACTCTTGCCTGGAAAATCCCATGGACAGAGGAGCCTGGTAGGCTGTAGTCCATGGAGTCGCTAAGAGTCGGACACGATTGAGCAACTTCACTTTCACTTTTCACTTTCATGCACTGGAGAAGGAAATGGCGACCCACTCCAGTGTTCTTGCCTGGAGAATCCCAGGGATGGGGGAGCCTGGTGGGCTGCTGTCTATGGGGTCGCACAGAGTCAGACATGACTGAAGCGACTTAGCAGCAGCAGCAACCCCTTTTCTACCCTGGAATGTCACATGACATTTGGTTGTCCTTAGGTGCCTCTGGCCTGAGATAGTTGCTCAAGACTTGCCTTGATTTTGACGACCTCAACGGTTGTGAGGAATAGTCAGCTGTCTTGTATGTGGTCTCCCGTTGAGACGTGTCCATGTTTTTCTCATGGTTAGTCTGGGGTGACGAGTTTGGGGAGGACCTCTGGGGTGAAACTCCCTTCTTGTCACATTGTATTGAGTCCATGTCATCAACCGGATTCATTACCATTGATATTGACCTTCATCACCTGGTGACGGGTGTTTTTAATTTTTTGGCTGTGCTGGGTCTTTCTGCAAGGGCTTTCTCTTGTTGCAGCGAGTGGGTCTACTCTTCGTTGAGGTGCAGGGGCTTCTTGTGGCGGTGGCTTCTCTTGTGGAGAAGGGGCCCTGGGGTGCACAGGCTTCAGTAGCCGCGGCACATGGGCTGAGCAGTTGTGGAGCACAGGCTTAGTTGCTCGCAGCATATGGAATCTTCCCCGACCGGGGATTGAACCCCTGTCCCCTGCATTTGCAGGTGGATCCTTTACCACCGAACTGCCAGGAAAGTCTGACAGGTTTGTGTTGGAAAGACAGCTTTTCAGACCCAGGTGTTCAGTCACACCATCTTGTATCAGAGCGGTACTCTCAGATTGAAAGTAAACCATAAATGGGTGTTTAATAGTAGATTTAGGAGAGTGAGATCAACCAGGACAGTGTGAGTCTTGGTAGATCTCCCTGAGGTCCTGGAGGGGGATTTTGCTTTGTGTCCGTGGAATGTCCTTGCCTCTGTCGGCAGCGGTGTTCTGGGACCTGGTACCTGGTGTGAGGTTGGTGGGCTTCCTAACCTCTGACGTGGCCCTAATCCTCTCTAGAAGAGGAAGCAGTTTTTAGAACATGGCTGGAGGCAATCCTTATAAGGCTTTCTCTTCCTGCCGTGGAACCATCAGAATAAGTCTGAAAACCCATACTGCTTGTATCCCTGCAGAGGGAACTGGCTGGGCCACCCCTCCCTGAGGTGTTCAGAGCCATGTGCATGCTAAGTCACTTTGGTCGTGTCCGACTCTTTGCGACCCCATGGACTGTAGCCCACCAGGCTCCTCTGTCCACTGGACTCTCCAGGCAAGAATACTGGAGTGGGGTGACATTCCCTTCTCCAGGGGAATCTTCGTGACCCAGGGATCGAACCCACGGCTCCTGCGGCTCCTGCATTGCAGGTGGATTCTTTACCTCTGAGCCACCGAGGAAGCCCTTGCTCCCAGCTGACCACTCCTCAAAACTCAAGGTCCCTTACTTAGGAAACTTGGAGTTGCAAACTTTCAAAGCAATGCAAGCGTGTGTTCGCATGTCTAGTCATGTAAGTTAGCTTGCGTGTCTGGTGTACATTGTCACGTGCATGCCTTCTCTACAAGTGGTTGTGCCTTTGTGTACTTTACAGCCCTGTGTAGAGTACAGGAGTGAAAGTGAAAGTGTTAGTCACTCGGTCGTTTCTGACTCTTTGTGACCCCATGGGCTGGAGCCCAGCAGCCTCTTTGGTCATAGAATTCCCCAGGCAAGAGTACTGGAGTGGGTTGCCATTCCCTTCTCCAAGGGATCTTCCCAACCCAGGGATCAAACTCTGTCGCCAGTGTCTCCCGCATTGCAGGCAGGTTCTTTACTGCCTGAGCCACCAGGGGAAGCCCAGTACCTTTACTTCAAGGCCAGAGTCTGCCATCAATGTGAGTGAGTGAAATCACAGGCATGAGGGAAACTGCAGCTTGCCCTCCGACTCCTATTGCTGAAGACCCTTCAGCTCCATCATCTCACCTCCTCTCTCTTCCTGCCTGTTCACTCGATGCCAGCCCCTGTGTGTCAGCTGTGGTACTGTACTGTAAGCTTAAAGGTGTTTATTTTTTTCTGTTTGTTTTTTACATACTATTTATGTGAAAAATATCCTAAACCTACTACAGTACATGATGATACAGCTGATTGTGTTAGTTGGGTACCTAGGCTAACTTTGAACAAATTAAACTTACAAACATGCTCTCAGAATGACTTGTTCATATGTAGGGGACTTCCTGTAAATCTCTCAGATCTAATGTGTCATTTCAGGCTGGTGTTTCCTTATTTTTGCCTCAGCAGTGGCCACAGGACTGGAAAAGGTCAGTTTTCATTCCAATCCCAAAGAAAGGCAATGCCAAAGAATGCTCAAACTACCGCACAATGGCACTCATTTCACACGCTAGCAAAGTAATGCTCAAAATTCTCCAAGTCAGGCTTCAACAGTATATGAACCATGAACTTCCAGATATTCAAGCTGGATTTAGAAAAGGCAGAGGAACCAGAGAGCAAATTGCCAACATCCGTTGGATCATCGAAAAAGCAAGAGAATACCAGAAAAATATCTATTTCTGTTTTATTGACTATACCAAAGCCTTGACTGTGTGGATCACAACAAACTGTGGAAAAATCATAAAGAGATGGGAATACCAGGCCACCTGACCTTACTCCTGAGAAATCTGTATGCAAGTCAGGAAGCAACAGTTAGAACTGGACATGGAATAATAGACTGGTTCCAAATCAGGAAAGGAGTATGTCAAGGCTGTATATTGTCACCCTGCTTATTTAATTTATATGCAGAGTACATCATGAGAAATGCTGGGCTGGATGAAGCTCAAGCTGGAATCAAGATTGCTGGGAGAAGTATCAATAACCTCAGATGACACCACCCTTATGGCAGAAAGTGAAGAAGAGCTAAAGAGTCTCTTGATGAAAGTGAAAAAGGAGAGTGAAAAAGTTGGCTTAAAACCCAACATTCAGAAAACAGATCATGGCATCTGGTTCCATCACTTCATGGCAAATACATGGGGAAACAATGGAAATAGTGAGAGCCTTTATTTCTGGGGGCTCCAAAATCACCACAGATGGTAACTGCAGCCATGAAATTAAAAGACACTTGCTCCTTGGAAGAAAAGCTGTGACCAACCTAGACAGCATATTAAAAAGCAGAGACATCACTTTGCCAACAATGGTCCATCTAGTCAAAGCTATGGGTTTTTCCAGTAGTCATGTGTGGCTGTGAGAGTTGGACTATAAAGAAAGCTGAGTGCCAAAGAATTGATGCTTTTGAACTGTGGTGTTGGAGAAGACTCAAGAGTCCCTTGGACTGCAAGGAGATCCATCCAGTCCATCCTAAAGGAGGTCAGTCCTGGGTGTTCATTGGAAGGACTGATGTTGAAGCTGAAACTCCAGTACTTTGGCCAGCCGATGGGAAGAACTGACTCATTTGAAAAGACCTTGATGCTGGAAAAGATTGAAGGCAGGAGAAGGGGAAGACAGAGGATGAGATGGCTGGATGGCATCACCAACTTGATGGGACGTGAGTGTGAGTAAACTCTGCGAGTTGATGATGGACAGGGAGGCTTGGAGTGCTGCAGTCCATGGGGTCGCAAAGAGTCAGACACGACTGAGCAACTGAACTGAACTGAAATGTGTCATTTCAGGCTGGTGTTTCCTTATTTTTCTGTCTGGATGATCTGTCCTTTGGTGTAAGTGTGGTGTTAAAGGACCCCCCACCTTAACCAGTTTTAAATCCTGTCTCCTTCCCCAGGTACACACACACATACCCCTCTGATGTCTAAATGTGCATGTGTGTGCATGCTTAGGTGTGTCCAACTCTTTGTGACCCCATGGACTGTAGCCCGCCAGGCTCCTCTGTCCATGGAATTTTCCAAGCAAGAATACTAGGGCGTGTTGCGATGCCCTCCTCCAGGGGATCTTCCCCACCCAGGGATTGAACCTGCATCTTCTGCATCGGCAGGTAGATTCTTCACCACTGCACCATCTGGGAAGCTGCTGTGTAAATAGCCAGCTTCAAATCCACCAATCCATTCACACTCCCATGGGTTCTCTCTCAGCCTCTTCCTTGGCAGAGAACACTCACACCCTTTCCTGAAAAACAAAGAGTATCCAGTTTGAAAAATTTTGTTGTGAAAAATCTCCAAGCATAATAGCAAGAAGAGTACAATAACCCCCCGTCACCTAGCCTCACTCTCTGGATTTTGCCACTTTCTCTTCAGCCACCCCTTTCTCTCCCCCTCTCTGCAAACATGCTTTAAAGCAGTTCAGTGATGACATCACTTCACCCTTCCATGGTCAAGCGCACTCGGCTAAGACCTGTGGGACCTTCTCTCGTAACCTAAGAAAATCAAGACTAACACCTTCCTTTTACCAGTCACATCTGTCAGATGGGCAGCAGCTTGTGATTCTGAAGCATCAACAATTTGCCACCCTGGTGCTTGGGAGTGCTTAGGGGCTGATGCGCCCTCCCCCGGCAGGCTCCCACCCATGGCAACTGGTTCCCAATCCCTTCATGGTCCAGTGACCCAGCTCCAGCTACAGTTGGACCGGAACCCAAGGGTCTGGGCTACCTGGTCTGAGCAGCATTTTGCCAGAGGATGATTGACTACACGCTTGCTCCAATGACATGAAATCACATCTTCAAAGCCAAGTTCATTTAAAAGGACATTCTAGTCCTGGAACAGTGGTGGAAGGCTATTTTTAAAACAGGAAGTATCTGAGCAACAAAGAACCTGCCTCTTGAAATAATGGAGTAAATATTTCTGCCTCCTTATCAGATCTGGTGCCTTTGAAACATGGTCCCTTTTTTTTTCCCCAAAATTTTCCCCAGTAAAAGTTACCAGGAGCTGTACAAATTGTATCATGAGCTGTTGTCGGAAAACATAAAGGGAAATGGAAATGTGATCTTATCATGAACATATTCCAAAGAAATTACGTGATGTGGGCTTGCACGGTTGCAGTTGTGTTTGTCTTTAGCCGGTCTTTAAATATCTCACTGTGATTTGCTTTCTGATGGCCATGCTGAGTGGTCTCTGTGACCTTGGCCCCCAACCTCAGTTTCCTCATTTGGCCGAGGAGTTTGGACTATGCAACTAATGAAGACTTTCTAGCTACAGGGTCCTTAAGATTATTGTTCAGATCTCTAAGAAGGCACATATTTTAGGATCTCAGGTAATGTATAAGGAGAAAATGGAGTAGATGTCATTCTGCCAGCCTCATCTTTGCTGAAAATATTTTGTCCACCTGTAGACAACCATATTGCATTATAATCATCAAACTTGCTAAGAGACTGGAACTTGATTATTCCCACCACTCAAAATAAATGATCGTTATGTAATATGATAGAGGTGCTAATTGCTACCATGGCAATCATACTACAGTAGAGAAATGTGTCACTTGCTGTCCACCTGAAACTATCCCAACATTGTTAATTGACTATACTCCAATACAAAACAAAAAGTTTAATGAAAAGTATATAGAAATGTATAAAATCAACATGCTATATACCTTAAGTTGACCCAGTGTTAAATGTCAAATATATTTCAAAAAAATTTTCTGAATAAAAATAAATATTTTCCATGCATGAAGTTTTAAAAAATATCCCACCAAAGGTGTTATTAAAAATAGATAACTGACTGAAATAAAACATTTGTCATGCCCATATCTGACAAGAAAATTTGTATTCAGAATATATAAACCACTCCTACAAACAGCTCATATAAAAAAGGATCAAAGACTTTAAAAAAGACCTTTCACAAAGGAAGATGTGCAAATGGCAAACAAGCTTAAGTGCTCACCAATAATAGTGGTTTAGGAAATACAAGCTAAAGCCACATGCTATATAGGTGGTCAAATAAAAAAGGCTGACATCATTAAACATTGATGAGAATGTAAAACAACCAGGAATTCCATACAGTGCTGGTGGGAATGTAAAAAAAATTTTTAAATATTTTGCCCACTCTTGATTTGATAGCTAAGGGAGAAATATTAATCTGAATAACACTAGGGACTTCCCTGGTGGTCCAGGGGTTAAGAATCCATTTTTTTCTTTATTATTTATTTTAATTGGAGGATAATTGGTTTACGAAATTGTGTTAGTTTCTGCCATACATCAACTCAACATGATTCAGCCATAGGTATATAGATGTTCCCTCCCTCTTGAACCTCCCTCCCATCTCCCACCCCATCCCACCCCTCTAGGGGGTCACATATCACCACCTAGACCTCCCTAGGTTTGAGCTCCCTACGTCATACGGCAAATTCCCACTGGCTATCTCTTTTACATACGGTAATGTGTAGGCTTCAATGTTCCACTTCAATTTGTCCCAGTCTCTCCTTTCCCTGCTGTATCCGCAAGTCTGTCCTGTATCTTTGTTTCTATTGCTGCTCTACAGATAAGTTCATCAGTACCGTCTTTCTAGATTTCATATATATGTGTTGATATATTTGTTTTTCTCTTTCTGACTTACTTTATTCTGTGTAGTAGGCTCTAGGTTCATTCACCTCATTAGAACGGACTCAAATGCGTTCCTCTTTAAAGAATCCAACTTGCAATGCGGGGAATGCAAGTTCTATCCCCGGTTGGGGAATCAAGATCCCATATGCTGCAGCGCAACTGAGCATATGGGATCTTGTGAGCATAAGCACCACGACCACTGAGCCCAGTCCTCTGGAGCCTGTGTGCCGCAACTAAGACCTGACACAGCCAAATACATAAAAACTTAAGAAGTAACACGAGTTTCTTATGGTATAGTGTAATATCATATAATGTAATACGGTATATAAATAGTGTAAATCAGTAATATAATTATATCACTATCCATAATATAGTGATATAAATGTATTAATAATATAAGTGTATATATCTTATAAGCTTTAAAAAACTAGTATAAGAAACACTAGTTTAATAAGTGAACAATACTGAATTGCCAACGGTTTTTCTTCTACACCAACTTCACCAAGGGGAGAGGGAGGCCTTCCCAAAGACCAGAAGCATAAGGACTTTTGAGATAGTGGTCTGCTATGAATACTGTTTCTTTGTACTAAAGACAAAGGACAGAGTTTCCAATCCAAGAGCCAAAAAAAGACCCAAGACAAGATGTAGCCATTGTTCCACAGTAAACATACTTTTGAAAGGAAGTAGGGATCCTGGGTCTAAGAGAGCAACGTGGTAGACCAGAACTCTGATTCCTTTCCGGTTCTAGATCCTGGGATAAGAGTTCCACAGTTTCTCTTCTCTGAGGGAAACCACAGAAGACATGAAGCTGTGCAGAGGCCACGGGTGTGCTGGAGAGGACACAGCCTTGGAGTCACACTGACTTGGTCTAAATCCAGCTCCCCCTCGGTAGTAGGGTGAGCCTGGGAAGCCAGCTTGACCTCTGCAGCCATTTTCCCTCATCTGTAAAGTGGCGATAATAACATCTACCTCTCAGGGCTGTTGTGAGAATCCACAGCAGAATCCACAGGCTGTAGTGAGAATCCAGAACCTTCTAGATGCTCAAGGTAGTCACAACAGTAGTAGTTGTTGTGTGTTTTATTTTTTATTACGAATTGTGGTTTGAAAAAAAAACATGTAACATGCAATTTACCATCTCAACCCCTTTCAAGTGTACGGTTCAGGAGTGTGAAGTACACCGACTTTGCTGTGCAATAGCTCTCTAGAACGTTTTCATCTTGCAAAACTGAAACTCTGTACGTACCCATGGAACAACAACAGCTCCCAATTTCCCCCTCCCCCCAGCCAGTAGTAGCGGGTTTTGTTATTACTGATTGACTTGGTTATTATTAAAGCTGTGGCTACTTCGATAGTGATTGCTTTGCATTTTGAGAGTGGGTGTATATATCCTGGTTCTACTACCCAGGAACAGGCTGAGAGGTAGCTCTGTCCATATTAAAAATAAGCTACTATATTATTCCTTATTACCAGAGTCTTGTTCTAAAAAAACTCATATAGAGTTGAAGTAGACAGGAAGACCAGCCCTGCCATTAACTTTCTGTATGATTCTGTGGTCTTGGGAGAGAGGGGGGCCCAAGTGTACTGAACACCCTGTACATACCAACTCCATTGTCAGCCACCATTCAGGAAAACGGCAGTCTGATCCGAAACCAAGATGGTACCATTAATCCGGAGGCTTTCTACTCAGGGGGACCAGATGCCGTGGCCCATTTGTGGCACCATAGGACTGTATCATGAGCTTGTCACCACTTCAACCGTGGTTATTTTTATAGCCGATAATGAGATTTTACTGGAACCGGCTTGGCATTCTTGTATAGAAAGCTCCTGCACTTAAACCTGGGTAGTTGGAATGCATGAGCCCTGGCATGAACCCTTGACTGAGACATTCCCACAGAGCAGACCACTTGCAGCCCAGGAAGAATTCCAGGGATGCTCAGCCTTCCCGAGGACCAGTTCTCTTAGGACACTTGTTTGAGGCCCCAGAGCCATTGTCCTCTCTCCTGTCACAGTTCTCTGACCTGCAAGGTTTACTTCGCCTCCCCTGCCTGGCCCTCCCAGGAAAGAAATAGATCTGCCAGGATTGAAGGCAGAAGGAGAGGGGGCAACAGAGGACAAGACGGTTGGCAGCCGTCCCTGACTCGCATGAGTTTGAGCAAGCTCCAGGGTATAGTGAGGGACAGGGAAGCCTGGTGTGCTGCAGTCCATGGGGTCACAAAGAGTCGGACAGGGTTCAGTGGCTGAACAACAACAGCAGGGGGAGAGAGTTCTCCCATTTTCCATTCCTCATCCCACTTTCTTGAGTTGTAAGCTTTTCCCAGATGCCCTCTCTCTCTCTCTCAAGCATTGACTGAGTCAAGGACGGAGGTTCCTTTGATGGAGGCAGTGACAGGAACCTGATTTGCAGCTGGGAGGGTGGAAGTGGGGTCATAGACTATGTCGCCCAGGACAGCATCATCTCTGTTCCCCACGCCTGCGTCCTGGCTTGGGAGAGGTCCCCTGCATGTGCCATTTGGGGGATAGTGTGTCTTCAGGGCATTTGTCACATTTCCAGCAATTTTTAAAATACTTTTATTTTGTATTGAGGTGTAGCTGATTACGTTGTGGTAGTTTCAGGTGAACAGCGAAGGGACTCAGCCATACATGCACTCCCTCCACCTCCCTTCCCATCCAAGCTGTCATATAACATTGAGCAGAGTTCCCTGTGCTATAGGACCTTGTGGCTTATCCATTTTAAATACAGCAGTGTGTGCATGTCAGTTCCAAACTCCCTAACTATCCCTTCCCTCATCCTCCCCTGCCAGCAACCTTAAGTTCTCTAAGTCGGTGAGTCTCCTTTTGTTTCTGAGCAGTTCTCTTTCTCTGTCCCTGACTGCCTCTCTCACATCCACACCAGCCCCTTTGAACTCTGTATTTGCACACATTGTCTTGCTGACACTGTACCCCAAACCCTCGGTCACTGCCACGTGTATTCCCTGAACTAAAATTCTTCGGAAGCGTGGCTGAGCAAACAAGCAGGCGTTTTCCATCAGTCATGGGCTGAGTCACCTCCCCGCAAAACAGACTGAGGGGTCTCCTGGGCTTGTGTACTTTCTTGGGGGCTTCAGGGACCCTGGACAGATGGGAGATTTTGCAAGGCATCTGAAGGGCTGAAGTCAGCCAGTGAGGCTCAGGGAGCTACTCTCGTCTAGGTCCTGCCTTCACCGAGGGCCTGTGGAGGCTGTGATACTGGATCTAGAAAATTCCTCCCACTTGGAGTTGGTTAAATGACAGCAGAGCCTGTTCTCACCAAATCACCTTCCTCCTGTTACCCAAGAGGCTGGGATTAGTCTGTTCAAGCCCTGAGTCCTGGACACCCTTTCCTACTGTCTGTCGTCTGTAACTTTCTCCTAGGAACCCTGGTGTTCCTAGCACGCTAAGTTGCTTTAGTCATGTCCGACTCTTTACAACCCCATGGACTGTAGCCATTAGCCAATTCTACAATGAATTAGAATTCTATATAGAATTACCTAATGAAAATAAAAAAGAGTGTTTGAATTTTCACCCTTTCTGTGTGTCTGTTGCTAATGTAATACTGTTAGTGAAGGAGATGCAAAATTACTGTTTGTGGGACCAAGAGGTCAGTTCTGTGTTATTACACATAACTTAAAATTCACCATCTTAGCCAATTTCAAGTGTAGAGTTTAGTGGCATTAAATACCTTCACATTGTTGTTCAACTGTTGCCACAATTTTTTCATCTTCCCTAACTGAAACTCTGTCCCCGTTGAGCACTAACTTCCACGCCCCTCCCGCACTCTTTACAACCTGGGTGCCAGTATGTCCCCCTGGCACCCGCTCTTCTACTTTCTGGCGGTGACTTCTCTGGGGACCTCATACAAATGGAATCGAGCTGTACTTGTCCTTCTGTGATTGGCTTACCCTGCTCGACAGAATGTCCTCAAGGTCCATCCACGTCGTGGTGTGTGTCAGAATATCCTTCTTTTTAAGGCTGAATAATATTCCATCATACAGATGTGTGTACGTGGTGCACACTGCTTGCCCCTGTGTGTATGTGCCATATTCTGTTATCCGTGCATACCTTGATGAAACTTTATTTTACATTTCCATGCATGAAAAGAATTTCATTCAAAACAGCAATATTTTTACAACTGAAGTCTCTATTCCCAATTGTTTCTTTTTAAAAATTTTTGTTTCTATTGCAGTAAGAGCCACATAAAGTAAAATCACTCATTTAAAATGTATGATTCAGTGGCATTTAGTGTGTTCACCATGCTGTGCAGCCACCACTTCTAGTTCCAGAACATTTCTATCATCCCCCACAAAAAATCCTGTCTCCATTAGCAGAACTCCCCACTTCCCCTCCCCAGCTCCTGACAACCACTGATCTTCTTTTTGAGTCCACAGATTCGCCTGTTCTGGACATTTTGGATACGTGGGATCATGTATTAGGTGGCCTTTCTTTTCTGGCTTTTCTCTCTCAGCCTGATGTCTTTGAGTTTCTTCCTGTTGGAGCACGTGTCTGTTCTTCCTTTTCATAGCTGAGTACTATTCCATTTTGTGGATGGGCCACATTTTGTTTTCTTTCTTAAAAAAAACTTCTTGGCTGAGCTGTGTGGCATGAGGGATCTTAGTTTCCCGATCAGGGGTTAAACCCATGCCCCTTGCATTGAAAATACAAAGTCTTAAGCACTAGACCACCACTGGTTTAGTCACTAAGGCATCTCTGACTCTTGGGATCCCATGGACTGTAACCCACCAGTCCATGGGGTTTCCCAGGCAAGAATACTGGAGTGGGTTGCCATTTCCTTCCCAGGCTTCCTTCCTTCCCGGCTCAGGGGATCTTCCTGAGCAGAGATTGGCTGCGTCTCCTACACTGAAGGCAGATTCTTTGCTGCTGAGGCATCAGGGAAGCCCAGGGACCGCCAGAGAAGTTCCCTGTTTATTCATTAGTTGACGGCCACTTGGCGTCCTCCTACTTTTTGGCTGCTGTGAATGCTGCTGCAGTGGGGGACTAGGTTGCCATACCCTCCTCCAGGGGATCTTCCCAACCCAGGGATCGAACCTGGGTGTCCTGTATTGCCAGCGGGTTCTTTACCATCTGAGCCATCAGGGAAGCCCATGAACATCCCAGTTGTTTCTTAAACAAGCCACCAACAGCAACACCACTAATGGAAATAATTGCCAAAACTTTTCTTCCAGGCAAAAATCTTGCAGGAGCCCCTCCCACTCAAAAAGACAGCCTTGAGATACATGCTAACACTGGAGCGCGAGGTCACCCAAACTGATGCTCTCCTTGCGCATTTCCACTGGCCTCCTGACTTTCTCGTGCAGAAGTCAGCTCGGAGGCCGACAGTCGTCAATGGTACCAGGTCTGTCCCGAGACACGGCAGCCCCCTCACTTCCAGTTCCACCTCCCAGGGGCCAGCAGGATTCAGCAGCAAGAGATGGCTTGTTACTCGGAAGTTCCACTGTGTGTGTATGTTTCTCTCTCTTTTTTGTTTTGGTTGCACCATGCATCTTGCAGGATCTTAGTTCTCCGACCAGGGATTGAACTGGGGCCCTCAGCAGTGAAAATGCAGAATCCTAACCACTGGCCCGCCAGAGATTTCCCTGTCTCTCTCTTAATAATGAGGGCTTCCCTGGTGGCACAGATGGCAAACAATCTGCTTGCGAAGTAGGAGACTCAGGTTTGATCCCTGGGTCAGGAAGATCCCTGGAGAAGGGAATGGCTATCCACTCCAGTATTCTTGCCTGGAGTATTCCATGGACAGAGGAGCCTGGTGGGCTTCAGTCCCTGGGATCGCAAAGTGTTGGACATGACTGAGCGACTAACAGTTTCACTTTGCACTTAATAACGAGTTCCTCATTGAGCACCTACTGTGTGCCAGGCGTAGCACAGACCCCAGCCATGAGACAGCAGCCACCAAGACACGTGCTAAGGTCCTTCTTTGGACAGTGGAGGAAAGGGGGTCCTGGAGCCGCAGATTGACAATAGTGAAGCCAGAAGCTCAGCTCACACCTGGCCGATGACCCAAGCCCCTGCCTGGCTACTGGGGCTGCCCCTCTGAGTCAGCAGGGGCTCAGATTTTGGCAGGCGGGGCCAAGCCGGCCACAGGCTCCTGCGATGAACAGCGCAGATGCAGGCAGAGGGTTGGTGGGAACCAGCCGTGCTTGATGGAACAGGCGCCAACTTCTGAGATGAGAAACCCTTCCTTTGACAAACTTCAGTGTGACTCAAACCGAACTGACAAGCCCCCAGTGAGCTGGCCTAAGTCACCCCGTGTTGCACTGAGGAAATGAGACATCAGGATGTATTTGAGGTTTGGGGTTCAACGGAAACACACTGGGAATGTGGAGAATTCTGCTCCCGAGAGCTGGGATTGGTGCCTCTGGGCACATTTTAAAGCCAAGTGAAAAATGGGGCTGGCTGGACTCCTGATCCTGGTTTCTCTCCTTTGCTTTGAAATATCATAGAACCCCCGAGGCCACAGACAGAGGGGGGTTAGCCAAGGAGTGTGTCTTTCGGTCTTGGGACAGTCCCCAAAAGGCCAACTCGGGGTCAAGGTTGAAATCAAGGGTGTTGGAGGTGGAGCGCAATCCAGATGTACTGGAGAAGGCCAGACGGCAACCTCATGAACAGCGAACAGCATCTGGCACTCGGCGGGTGCAGAGCTATTTCCTGAATTACTGTGAGAGTTTATAGCCGCGCGTCTCAAAGTATGGCTGAGCCGGTCCCCAGAGCGTGGCACAGATGTCAACCTCTGGGCCCTGCCTGAGCGCCCCCAGATGAGATTCAGCTTCTCCTGGAGGAATGGAGGGGGAGGAAGGGGGGAGGCTGAGCTCCCATAGTGTGGGGGAAGGAACCTGACTTTGATTTACTTTTCTGACCAGCCCAGATGGAAGCTGTCACTCCCAGAGACTGAGCATGCCTGGGGCCACAGCCAGAAGACCAGTGTCAGAGCTGGGGTGACCTGGGCCACCAGACTCCAAGTCCTGTCTACACTGCCTGCTGCACACAACCCCGCATCAGCATTAGCACAAACTCCTGGAGTTGATCAGAAATCCTATCATCCCAGGAGGGCCTGAATTTGGGGTTTGGTTGCATATGAGGATCTGGGAACACAAGTGCTAGGCCTACTCATGGGTACTGACTTCTCAACTGCCCCTCTCCCCTGCCATGTAGGTAGCACCCCTCACTCCTGGCTGCTCAGACCTCACTGGATGAGGGTTCCAGGTACCCATGCAGGTGTCTCCATCCCAGTGAGGTCAGGCCTGCATCCCACAGGTCAGGCCTGTGGGAAGAAGAGGGTTTGCTGGGGGAATCGGGGCAGACTTCCTGGAGGAGGTAATGCTTGAGCTAGGCCTTGAAGGATGGACCAAGTTTTCCATGGATGCATGGAAAGAACTTTTGGGCATCAGGAACAGCCTCTGCAATGATATGGGGTTGGGGAGGAGCCAGGGTGAGTTGGAGTGGTGGGGAGACAGAGATTAAGATGAAAGGTGAAGAGTGACAGGGAAGAAGCAGAGGTTCAGAGGAGAGAGACTGCTGACCATTAAAGACTGGAATGCAGAGTGTTTGCAGCATGCTCTCAACAAGCAAGAGAGAGGCGTGTCTGGACGGTGGGGGGATACTCTCAGAAGCAAACCCCATGTGAATCCCACTGGAGCCATGAGGAGCTGCCCTTGGGGGTTTGGGGGTCACTCATGTGCAGCAGGACAGGCTCCCATTCTGTAAGCCACATCCCTTTGGGAACCACAAAAAATCCCCTGGGGACACCAGAGACTTCACAGATCCCACCCCCCCAGATCTGCAGATGAGCCCCGGGTCCACACAGTCCCCCAAGCAAAGCCAGGTGTGCGTCCTGCCTCCCCCCAGCCTTGGCGCTCAGGCCCTTGCAACGAATCTCCCACCTCTGCGATTTGCTGGCTCTGTCTTGAAGCAGGTCTCTCTGTACTATTGTTACTTCATTTCCATGTATTTCCAAGGTTGCCAACTTTCTCGTGTTTGGGGTTTCTAGTTTCATTCCACTGTGGTCGGAGAACATACTTGGTATTATCTCAAGCCTCTTCAATTTGTTGAGGTTGGTTGGTGGCCCATCCTGGGGAATGTTCATGTGTATTCTGCTGCCTTTGGGTGGAGTGTTCTAGACACGTCTGTTCAGTCTTGTTGGTTTCCATGCCTACGTGTTCAGTCGTGTCTGACTCTGCGACCCCATGGACTGTAGCCTGCCAGACTCCTTTGTTCATAACATTTCCAAGGCAAGAATACTGGAGTGGGTTGCCATTTCCTCCTCCAGGGGATCTTCCTGACCCAGGGATCGAACCCACGTCTCCTGCATTGCAGGCAGATTCTTTACCACTGAGCCATCAGGAAAGCCCAATTGGTTTCCAGACTCCCTCTATTGAAGAAAAAAACAAAACAAAACAGTGGTGGAGGGGAGAGAAGAATAAAAGGCTTGTCAATAACATGTTCTGTTCACGTTGATCTAGGTTAAAACAGAGCAGGTCCTGGGAAGCAAGGGTCATTGGCAGGCACTTGGCCTGTGTATCTAGCTCTTGTGACTCAGGGCAGCTAAGGGACACAGGAGGTCTGGCTGGCTGATCCCACTGAGTGGCCTCTGCTGCTTCGGAGTGAAGGCAGATGATGTTGGCCTAGCTCAGGCCTTGGCCTGGTGGAGGGTCTCACGGTCTGGCCTCCAGGCGTCTGTGTACCTTCTCGAGAAGGCTGTCCTGGGCCTTCTGCGCCTGGTAGGGTCGGGTACTGGCTGCACACAGAGCATCTTGTAGGCTGAGCGGACAGGCGGGCGTGCCGGGTGTGAGTGGCACCTCGACCGCAGGCTGGTCCAGCTCCCTGGGAGCCTCAGCTTCTCTGCACAGCTTGTGCTGCTGCGAAAACCCAATTTCCGGACCACCCCAAAGCCAGGCCACTGGCAGCGCTCCCCTCCCCTCTGCTGTTGCCCCCATTTTACAGAGGAGGAAACCGAGGCGCAGAGTGTGGCTGGTTGGAGCTGACGGTGGTGAGCTAGTGTTGATGTGAGATGGGAGTCCTGACCGATTTGCAGCTGGGCCTGGGCGAGCTTCTCAGAAAAGAAAAACACATCTGAGTTTCCGAGAGGCGGTGAATAAAGCTTTCAAAAGAAAACAAGAGATCCAGGATTCTACTTCTGGGTCGATGGCCAAAGAACTGAAAGCAGAGTCTCAAAGACATGTGTGCACACCCGTGTGATGGCAGCTTTACCCTCAGCAGTCACAACGAGAGAGCAGCCCAAGGGTCCATCAGTGGATGAAAAGATAAACAAATGTGGGCTATCCACACGAAGGACTATTACTCAGCCTTAAACAGGAAAGCAATTCTGAAATATGTGACAGCATGGGTGAGGACATAATGCAGCCACAAAAAGACATATGCGGTATGACTCCACTCACACGAGGTCCCTAACGCAGTCAGATTCGTAGGGATAGAAGGTAGCGTGCCGGGTGCCAGGGCCTGGGGTCAGAGCTGGGGAGTTTGTGTTGAATGAGGCCAGATGTTCACTTGGGGAAGATGAAAAATTTCTGGAGATGGATGGTGATAATGACTGAACCACAGTGTGAGTGTACTTAATGCCACAGAACCATATGTACATTTAATACTGGTTAAAATGGTTGATTTGGGGCCTTCCCTGGGGGTCCATCCAGTGGTTAAGACTTTGCCCTCA
This sequence comes from Cephalophus harveyi, assembly GCA_006410635.1. NCBI lineage: Eukaryota > Metazoa > Chordata > Mammalia > Artiodactyla > Bovidae > Cephalophus > Cephalophus harveyi. The sequence goes on from SJYT01076685.1 coordinate 193,865, forward strand.
GATGCACGGGGGGCAGGTTTGATCCCTGGACGGAGAGCTAAGATCCTACCTGCCATGCCGCCATAAAACCAAAACATGAAATGGGAGCAATATTGTAAGAGGGCTTCCATGGGGGCTGAGATGGTGAAGAATCGGCTTGCAATGCAGGAGGCCCGGGTTTGAGAGTGGGTGCGCACACACACACACACAGAATTGTAACAAATTCAGTAAAGACTTTAAACATGGTCCACATTAAAAAAAAAAAAAAAAAATCTTTAAAAAAGGGTTAGTTTTGTTATGTGTATTTTTGTTGTTCAGTTGCTTGGTTGCATTCGACTCTTTGTGACCCCATGGACTCCTGTCCTTCACCATTCCTGGAGTTTGCTCAAACTCATGTCCATCGAGTCGGTGATGCCATCCAACCATCTCATCCTCTGTCGTCCCCTTCTCCTCCTGCCCTCAATCTTTCCCAGCATCACGGTCTTTTCCAGTGAGTCGGCTCTTCACATCAGGTAGTACCTCAGCTTCAGCGTCAGTCCTTCCAAGGAATATTTAGGGTCGATTTCCTTTAGGATTGACTGGTTTGATCTCCTTGCTGTCCAAGGGACTTTCTAGAGTCTTGTATTTTATGACAGTGAAAAAAGAAAGAAAACAAGAGATGGATGGAAGGAAGATGAGAAAATGGAGAAGACAGAGGGTGGATATGGTACTCAGTCCTGAAGCAGGGTCTTGTCAGAGTCCCTGTTTCCATTCTCCCTGACCTGTGTGACTCCTGGAACAATGAGCTTACTTCTCCTGGTTGGTCTCAGCCAAGGTCCCACCCAGGGAGCCCCCCAGTCAGAACCAGGCTTCAGGGTCTGGGGTGAAAAATACTAAGGGAACCAAGAGAAGAGTAGGGGAGGGTGCGTGGCCTCAGAGAGAAAGGGGGGTGCCTTCCCGGCCACGGTCATGGCTCAGGAACCATGTTAACGGGCTTGAGGGACATGGCACAGGCTGGTGGTCACCCTGGCCTGCACCCTTCTGCGGCTCCCACTGCCCTTCAGTCCTGCATCCCGGACTCACCCCTGCCTCCTCCTGTGGGTTCCAGCCAGATCCGCCTTCTCCCTCTTGAAAGCCCCCTAGGTGGGACCTTCCTCCACCCCTGTGCCTCCCAGATGGGTCCGGCCGTGAGCCCTAGCATTGGAGGCAGGATCAGTGGCGGTCCTACAAGGCTGAGTCAGCTACGTCCTCCGAGAAGCCCAGCAGAGGCTCAGGGATCTGTGGAGGAGACCAGTGTGGCAGGGGTGCAGAGCCGTGTGGGACTGGATGGCCGCTGGGTCAGCCTTGGGGACTCTGGGTGAGGATGTAGGGAGACAGCACTCGAGAAACTCTGGCTTTTCCTGCTGCGCGGCCTCAGGCGGGCTCCTCTCTTCTCTGAGCCTCCCCGGGGACTGCTCACCTCCCTGGCACACCAAAGAGTTCATCTGCCCTGCCCGCCCCCGTTCCACCTATTTGGGTAATATTGGCCAACGTGCAAGCAGGCCCGGAGGAGCCTAGTCATTTGAAAGAAGTCACCGAGTGTGGCCCAGCAAGAGGACGGCATTGAATCCTCCATCCCAGAGAGTGTGTAAGGTTAGCTGGACGGACAGGGCCTGGAAGGGCAAGGAGCAGCTGGCTAGCATTTCCAGCTGCATGAACGGCAAGTGCAAAGGCCCTGAGGCAGGTCTGGAAGGCATGTCTGTTTATTCGCAGAGCCGCGTGTGGCCATAAATGTAACCCTGCCCCCACCCTCTCTCTCTTCTAAAAGAAGAATTAAAATGGGTGGAGGATGGGGCATTGAGGTTTGCCTCCTCCCTCTGCCTCTCTCATGAACCAGAGTGAACCTGGTCTTCTGAAGGTGCACAGTGAAGGGAAAACCCCTACCTTCAGAGTGGGAGTCTTAGCACCAGTGAATGACTCTGGGAAACACCTCTGGGCCTCAGTTTCCTCTTCTACAAGGACACAGAGAGGATGCCTCTGAGGTGCTTTCCCCTGGTTCAGCTCGAGAAGCAGAGGTGTTGGGACTTGAGATTCCAGGGCCAGCTTCTTTCACCTGGTGTCTGGTGAGAGCCAGTGGGGCCCCCGCCCCTTGTCTGGTGGCCTCCTGCCTTTCCCCTGAAGATCCGGTGGTGTCTGGCTTTGAAGCCTCAAAGATTCCCCCAGTATAGCTTGGCTTGGCTGCTACTAGTAGCTATGGGAAGAAAGCAGGGAACGACATTTCACCTCTGGAAAACAGCAGGTGCAAAGGCCCTGGGGCAGGACTGAAGAGGAGCATGTCTGGTAGACAGTAAGGAGAACAGTGTGGCTGAGCACGTAGGCATGAAAGAGAGCTGGCAGGAGGAGGTGGGGCCCCACAGACCACAGTGAAATCTTTGGATTTATTCTAGAATGATAACAACCTGCTATATGATACCATCTGGTTTTACTGGGGAGATGAAATTGTCCCCAATACGTGGTCCACGTAGAGGAGCCACTGGGTCCAATGCCCTAGTTGGCTTGGGTTTTGGCTGCACTGGGTCTTTGTTGTGGCATGTGAACCTTCTCTAGTTGCGGCAAGCTGGGGGCTACTCTCTAGTTGCAGTGTGTGGCCTTCTCATCGTGGTGGCTTCTCTTGTTTCAGAGTGTGGGCTCTAGGGCCCATAGGCCTCAGTAGCTGGAGCTCGCAGGCTTTAGAGTGCAAGCTCAGTAGTTGTAGAGCACGGGCTTAGTTGCCCCATGGCACATGGGATCTTCCCAGATCAGGGATTGAACGCGTGACTCTTGTGTTGGCAGGCAGATTTTTAATCACTGGGCCACCAGAGAAGTTCCCTTCTTTTGCTTTTTATTGCAACATCTCAGGGAACTCCATCCACCCAGTTAGGTTCCCTTCCCCCAGACACCTATGTTTCCTGAGCCTGCTCCTCTTTGCCCAAGAGTTTCCAGAAGATGAGTTTTCCAGGATATTCAGAGGGAAGCCTCTCAAGGACTCACTGGGGGCTTCCAGGCCTGCCAGGTAGTGTGCAGGAGGAAAAGAAGGTGAGTTTGATGCAGTTTAGCATGTAGGTATTTCCAGGTGTGGGTAGGAGCTGTGACGTCAAGATTGGGCCAACCTGGGTTTGAGCCCAGCCTCCACCACCTACCCCTGCACTGGGCTAGGGGCTAGCCTTCCTCTCTTGGCACCCACTATCCACATTTAGAAGATTGGGATGGCTATTCTCTGCCCCCACACACCACAGCTTAGTGGGAAGGTTGAAAGAGAGAATCTGTGTTAAGGGATAAAAGCACCTGCCCCAGTCAGGAGCTCAGCTCAAGTTCTCACTGCCTTAGTCATTCAACAAACACTTGTGGATACTGGCTCTGGATGATGAGGCGAGGCTGAATCACTTCGGCTTCCCCAGAACTCTGCTCAGGACTGAGGCATTGGGAGTATTTGCTGAATGAATGAGTGGAGGAGAGAGACAGATTGAGAGAGAGAGAGAGAGAGAATGGGACAGAGGTGAAGAGAAGGAAAGGAAGAGAGATTGAGAGAAAGATTATCAGCTATCTATTCATCCTTCATATCTATCTATCATCTATCCATCCGTCATATTTATCTATCCATCATCTATCTATCCATCCATCCATTCATCCATCATATCTATCCATCATATCTATATATCCATCCATCTATCCAGTCATCTATCTATTCATTCATCTATCCATCCATCATCTATCTATCCATCCAACTATTCAACTATTCATCCATCCATTCATTATATCTAACCATCATCTATCCATCCATCCATCATATCTATTATCTCTATCCATACATTCATCCACATTCATCCATCATATCTGTCCATCATATCTATATATCCATCCATCCATCCAGTTGTCTATCCATTCATTTATCCATCATATCTATCCATCTATCATCTATCAATCTATCATCTATCCATCCGTCATATCCATCTATCTGTCTATCTGTTTCTATATCTAGAGACATGAAAAGAAGTTGTGGGGGGAGAAAGACTTGAAAGTCACACACACTGACCTCATCCCCACCACTGAGAACGATCTGGCCCCGATGGTGATGGTGATGGGGTTGAGAAACCCTGAGCTTTTCACACACCTGCTCAGCATGAGTCCAGGCACCTGCCTCGTGCTGGTGCCTCTGAGAACCATTCATCACTGACCTGTCGCCTTGAAACTCTGTAGGGTGTGGCTGAATCTGGGTGCTAGCTCAGCTTTGCTGATGGGGTAGAGTGCTGAGTCAGGCGTATACTGGGACTCACCTCCTCTGAAGGCTCTCCCTGCCCCCATTTCACACCACATCATTCTGCAGGATGCCTGGGCCTCCCTGACATACAGGAAACTCCTGTGAGAAAAACAGCTCCTATATCTTTCTCCCATCACTGGAGTCACTCTTGGGAGAGCATTTTGGACAATACCCAAAGCCCTCCAAAACTGTTATCTTTTTCAACCCTAGGGGGACAATCTGAAATATGGCCCAGCATGTATATACAGATGCCCAGTGCTTGTCTGCATAAGCAACTCCTGGCCCATCTAAATGGAATATTATGCAGCCAATTAAAATGATGATAAAACCATATCATGGAGGAAAATAGATGGAAAAATAGTTATAATCTTTCCTGGAAAAAAAAAACAAAAGATACAGTGATAGTCACAGCCATGTGAAAACAACTCAACCACTGACCAGCAATCCCTTTCTCCAAAAAACCTTTGACGGGAACCGAGTTATAGAATGAAGGGCAAAAGTTATTTTTTTTTTTTTTCTGGTTTAATACTTTGCATTTTCTCAAGTGGACACCAGGAAGGAAAAGTGTTCTGCATCTCCTCACAGGGATGGAGATGGGGCCCAGCAGTGAAGTTTTATTCACACTTTTCTCTGGGTAGCATCATCTATCGTGGAAGCTTGCTCCCTGAGATGGAGCCCCCTCCTCGCTGATAAAAGTGATGAATGAAGATGGTTGTTTAGGAACCTGAGCGTTTCAGTTGCAACACTGACACTGGGGCCGAATGGCTCTGAGGAGGGAGCTGCCTTGTGTCTGCTACAATGCTTCTGCAGCATCCCTGGCTCCCGCCCACTCGATGCAAGCAGCATCCCCCGTTGTGGCAACCCCAAGTATCTCGAGACCGGGTTGCCACTGGCTGAGAACCGCTCATCTGGAAGATGTTAGGCATAAGTCAAGCTTTGGGTTTCAGAAAGGGGTAGAGAAAACAATCAGCGAGGGTTTCTGCATTAATCAGTGCGAGCCAGCTCTTTGCAGGCCCGTGTCTCTTGCCGAAAGGTACAGCTGTGTGGGAGCCTGACACTTTCTATTGTATCAGTCGGGGGTACTCAGGAAACAGAAACTTCAGCAGCATCAGTCCCTTCACAAGTAGCCTCTCATTGGAGCCAGAGGCCTCTGGGAGGTGTTTTCAAGCCAGTGAGAAAAATGGTTTTACCCCAAAACTCAATGAGGATCAGAGGACCCTACCAAAAATTACTTAAAATCTCTTTCAAGTCATTCCTCTACTCCTATTGCCTCTGAAACCAGCTCTAAGCTAAGAGGGGGTGTTTCCAGAGATGGAGGGGTCCGTGCTCTGCTCTGGAATCATTTTTTTTTTTTTTTGCAAAAGCTGCAGAGAGGATAGAGGCTCATACACGCACACTCGCATGCCCTGCATCGCTAGCGGAAGTGGGTCCAGGCTATTGACTCAAGAAAGATGAATCAGATTGTCATCTTCCATTTCTGCTTTTTGTGGATTGCCAAACACTCTCAGCTGTTTCCAGGGCTGCTGGGGAGGTGGGGAGGGGGGTGGTGGTGGTAGGAAGGATGAAGAGAGGGAGGGAGGGAGGAAATCCCAGCCTCTGTCGCAACAGGGCAAGAGTGTTTTTAAAACAGGCACTGCTTACAAGCTATTTTCACTTTCTGCAAACAACTTGTGCAATTGTTAGTGGCCATAGTTACCCACCCAGGGCTCCGGGAAGGGGGAAGAGGGGGGGGAACCTGGCAGGCAGCGGTACCTCCGTGCCTGATCCGAGGCATCCAGGGGGCTGTGTGGGGATCCTGTCTTGCTCACGAGGTAGGCTTCTGGAGTGGACACCTCCAGCCATCAAGATCGGGGCTCTGATGTGACTCTGTCACACAAGGGCAGCAGGGGAGGGTCTTCTAACCCTCCAACACCAGCAGCAGGTGGCTTGTTACAGAAATCCCTCTAGTGGGATCTGGGGACCCTTTGGAGGCAGACAGACCAGGCTGACACCTTGACATCACTGTTCCATAGCTACCTCTCTGGGCTTCTTGTTTTCTCCTCTGGAAAAGAATACTCACCATTCATGACCCTCAAACATGGATTTCCTTTTTTTTTTTTTTCCTAACAGGATGGGGAACTCATCTTAAAAAAAAAAAAAAAATTCTGCTTAAAGGCATGACTAGTGAAAGGCAATGCAGGTCAGAAACTCAGCATTTTACCCCTTCCAAAAAAAAAAAAAGTCTGTGCTTTACAAAAGTTTGGCTAAAACCTCAGAAGCTTCCAAAAAGAGGTAAGACTTTTTTCAGCCTAGAGAAGGCCACGTCAGTGGGACCAGCAAGCAATTTCTCCAGCTCTAGGGAAAAGCAGGCAATTTATGGTTCAGGGAACAACCTTAAAATAACTCCTTCAGTCCTAAAATGCAGTGTTTAAATTTATAGAAAAACCCACAGGTTCCTGGCAGCTGGGGGCTGCAACTGGCAACCCCGGGTGCTAGCTGGGGCAGGACCCCTCTCACCCAGCCTCTGCCAGGCTGTCTTCCATCTAAGCTGCCTGTCCCCACATCCTTTCACCTCTCCCAAGTGTCCCAAGCCCCCAGTTATCCAAGCGGCCGTACCAGAGCTGTGATTTTTGTTTTTCAAACGATGCAAAAAATTTTTTTAATTAAAAAAAAAACAGCAAAATCTTATAAAAATGTTCTACTAGGTAGTCAAAATGCCCACTTGTCTTCTTATTTACAATAATACAATATGTCACAGTTTCTATGTACAATATTATAAAAAAAGGTTGCACAGTACAAGTTAAGGCGTTATTTTTCACAAGGCATCAAGCCTCGATCCTCTAGTGTAGACCCGGTGGGGCTGGGGGAAGACGACGCTTAATTATTGCACCATTTTGAAAACAAAACTCGTCAAGGAGGATCGTGGTCTTCTCCCACCGGGCCTTCAGTCTCTGCTGGGGGTCGGGCATCGTGGGGGGTGGGGGGGCAGGGAGGGGCGCCCCCTCGGTGGCCACGCTGTGCCCGGCCCCGGTCCTCTGGGCCCAATAAATACCAGTCACAGTTTGCAAGGGGGCCGTGCCCGGCGCGTGGGACCCGCCACGGCCGCGCGCGGGTGGGGGTGGGGGGCGTCCGGGCTACATGTGCCGCTTCATGTGCAGCGCCAGGTGGTCGGAGCGCGAGAAGGCACGGTCGCACAGGTGGCACTGGAAGGGCCGGTGGCCCGTGTGCTTGCGGTAGTGGCGCGTGAGCTCGTCCGATCGCGCGAACTTCCAGCCGCAGCCTTCCCAGTTGCAGTGGTAGGGCTTCTCGCCTGCAGGGAGAGGGCGAGAGCGGGTCTTAGTTTTCCTCCTGCTGGAGACTCCCGGTACTCACCCCGCAGCTTAGTGGCTACTCGGGTGCGCACATCCTACCCCTAACCAGCTCTCCGAAGTGCTCCAGGCTACTTTTTGAACCCGTAGGCATCCTAGGCACATTATCCCTCACTCCCCGCTCTCGCGATCCTCACTCCCCGGGTGTCCGAGGTGCACCCTGTCCGCTCCTCGGTGTCTAGAGCCACGCCCCCAGGGGGCTCCTAAGCCTGCACTCTCTCCGCAACAGTCTTGAGACACAGGGTCCCCCTAGGTTTGCTAAGTGCTCACCCCTGCCCAAAGTCCCGAGCCACGCTCCCAGAAGGATCCTAGGGGCGCTTTCACGCCCCAGGTTCCCGAACCACACCCCCAGGGGGCTTTCTAAGACCTCGCCCCCTGCCCAACCCTTGCGCTACGCCCTCTGGGGGTTCCTAAGCACGCCCTTCCGCTGGCGCGCCCTCGCAGTGGTCCCCAGCCCATGCTCGCCGCCCACCTGTATGCGTGCGCAGGTGCGCCTTGAGGTGCGAGCTCTTGGTGTAGGTCTTGCCGCAGCCCGCGTAGCTGCAGGTGTGCGTGGCCGTGCGTTTCCGCGGCCAGGACCGGCGGCCGCGCTTGGGCTTGGCCTCCAGCAGCTCCAGCGGAGACGCAGGCGGCGTGAGGAGACCTCGGGCGGCGGGTGGCGCCAAACCCAGAGCCGCGGCGGCGGCGGCCGCGTCGTCAAAGAGACCGAAGGCGGCGGGCGCGGACGGCGCGTAATGCAGGCCGGGCCCGGGCGCGCCGAAGCCCGGGCCGCCGAAGGGAGGCGGGAAGGGGGCGCGCGGGCCGGGTGCAGGCAGGCGCGCGGGGCCATCGGGGCTGAGCGGTGGCGTGTCGGCCGGTGGCGGGGGCCGGCCCCCGGGGCCTCGCATGCACGCAGCTGCCGGGCCCGGGGCGCCCTCGCGCTTGAGGCCCCGTGGTCCGCGGGCCAGGCCGGGCGGGCAGCCGTAGCCGCCGCCGCCACCGTCCGCCTCGGGGGGCTCAGCCTTCACCAGGCGGCCCGGCGGCGCCAGCAGAAAGCGACCGTGCAGCGCGGGTCCCGGTGGCACGTCCAGTTCGGGCCGCAGCAGCTCGGACACCAAGCC